>JAODUO010000256.1:470000-540634 GCA_025642075.2 Ridgeia piscesae
CTCAGAGGTCTGTGTGTGTGTCTCGGAGGTCTGTCTGTGTGTCTCAGAGGTCTGTCTGTGTGTCTCAGAGGTCTGTCTGTGTGTCTCAGAGGTGTGTCTGTGTGCTCGGAGATTTGTCTGTGTGTCTCAGAGGTCTGTCTGTGTGTCTCAGAAGTCTGATTGTGTGTCTCGGAGGTCTGTCTGTGTGTCTCAGAGGTCAGTCTGTGTGTCTCAGAGGTCTGTCTGTGTGTCTCAGAGGTCTGTCTGTGTGTCTCAGAGGTCTGTCTGTGTGTCTCAGAGGTCTGTCTGTGTGTCTCGGAGGTCTGTCTGTGTGTCTCAGAGGTCTGTCTGTGTGTCACGGAGGTCTGTCTGTGTGTCTCGGAGGTCTGTCTGTGTGTCTCAGAGGTCTGTCTGTGTGTCTCAGAGGTCTGTCTGTGTGTGTCGGAGGTGTGTCTGTGTCACTCGGAGATTTGTCTGTGTGTCTCAGAGGTCTGTCTGTGTGTGTCTCAGAGATCTGTCTGTGTGTCAAGGAGGTCTGTCTGTGTGTCTCAGAGGTCTGTCTGTGTGTCACGGAGGTCTGTCTGTGTGTCTCGGAAGTCTGTTTGTGTGTCTCGGAGGTCTGTCTGTGTGTCTCGGAAGTCTGTCTGTGTGTGTCTCAAAGGTCTGTCTGTGTGTCACGGAAGTCTGTTTGTGTGTCTCAGAGGTCTGTCTGTGTGTCTCGGAGGTGTGTCTGTGTCTCAGGAGGTCTGTCTTGTGTGTCTCAGAGGTCTGTCTGTGTGTCACAGATGTCTGTCTGTGTTTGTGTGTCGGTGTGTCTGTCAAAGAGATCTGTCTGTGTTTCAAAGTGGTCTGTTTTTCTCAGAGAGATTATGTATGTCTGTCAGAGAGGTCTGTGTGTATGCCATACAGGTTTGTCTGTGTGTCTGTAAGAAGTTTGTCTATATGTGTGTCATAGAGGCCTGTCATATGTATTTGTCTGTGTCTATGTTAATAGTACCTTGTAAGGGATGTACCACATTAACAACATTTCTTTGTCTTAAAAATATACTGGACGGTCTTGCTACATGCACTAAACAACTCGCACGCACGCACACACACACACCACACCATACATAAAAATGCACACAGAGCACTTTTCAACAAAATAAACTTGTAATTGCCCCACAATCAGTTCTGGAGACAGCTGTAACTCTCTGTACACATGTGGTAGGTTGGACCAGCACACAACCCCTGAGATCTTCCGCACACCTCTCCATGAACTGGCGCTGTCAATCAAACTGCTACGCCTTGGTCCGATTGGTCCATTCCTTGCGAAGGCCGTAGAGCCACCGCCCATTGATGCCGTCATTGAAGCTGAAGCCCTGCTCCGAGGTATAAACCACAGAACGAAAATAAAGCTTTATTCGCTATTTCCAACATGCAATGTACATTTCATGTCAAATAGTTCTGCTGTTTGAATCACATAGCGTCTATATATAATAAAATTAGATATAATAAATATATATATAAATAATTATATAATTATATATAAATTAATTATAAAGTGTCCTTTAAAATGACAAATTACTCATTAACAATTATGCAGTGTATAAATAATATGTCTAATGTCCTTTGAAATGATAAATTATCTATTTAAAAATTATTATGTTAAGCTAATAAATTAATATTTTATATCTAAAATGTCCTTTAAAATGAAGAATGTTTTATTTTAAATTACTTTGTTAAGGCTAAAATGTCACAGTAAAAGAAGATTTTGTGTTCCGCATTATAGTCCGGTGTTCAAAACTGCAGTGTAAAGACACCATATACAGTGCTGGTGTCCCCTCAACACATACTTATGGCATTTACTTTGTTATCAAAATACAGAACAACATGCTTATAAGGAAATACTTTGTGGGTAGCTAATAAGTTTCTTATATCTGTGGATATGTTAGGAGTGGGTACATGATAGTCTGCTAGGTGGCAGTGGTCATGAGTGATAGTTTTTACACAATTTACCAGGTGTCTATCAAATGCAAAGATATTTTGTTGTTATAACATATTTTACTTTGTAAAACTGTTAAAACATATTATGACTTTAATTATATAGTTATAGTAAAGCAGAACACCGTCTATGAAAAACAACGAAATGTGACATGATATACTAGGAGCAATACCATTTTCTTCTGCCACTGCACCATGATAAACATATTAAATATATCCTTTACACTTGTTATACACAGTAAAAGTAATGTTTTATACTTCTGCTAGAACAATGTTACCAGCTGTATTCATATTGTAATATGACTTTCTAGTGTGACTGAGTATGAAGTGTCCATGGTTGTCACCCTCACATGACACCAGTGTGACTGAGTGTATGAAGTGTCCATGGTTGTCACGCTCACATGACACCAGTGTGACTGAGTGTATGAAGTGTGCATGGTTGTCACCCTCACATGTCACCAGTGTGACTGAGTGTTGGAGGTGTCCATGGTTGTCACCCTCACATGACACCAGTGTGACTGAGTGTATGAAGTGTCCATGGTTGTCACCCTCACATGTCACCAGTGTGACTGAGTGTATGAAGTGTCCATGGTTGTCACCCTCACATGTCACCAGTGTGACTGAGTGTATGAAGTGTCCATGGTTGTCACCTCACATGTCACCAGTGTGACTGAGTGTATGAAGTGTCCATGGTTGTCATCCTCACATGTCACCAGTGTGACTGAGTGTATGAAGTGTCCATGGTTGTCTCATGTGTGCAGAGATGAAGGCTCTGGACCGCAATGATGAACTCACCCCCCTCGGCAAACTCCTGGCCAAGATGCCCATTGAACCTCGACTTGGGAAGATGATCATCTACGGCTGTATCTTCTTGTAAGTTAAACTAACACCTCTCTCTCAACGTTACCTTTTTGTTTAGAGCCAACACTTTCACTGTAGGGCCACGTAATCACCCTTGGGCTATTCTGTAACAGGCTGCCTAGTTACTAGAGCCTGCCCAGTTACTAGAGGCCTGCCCAGTTACTAGAGCCTGCCCAGTTACTAGAGCCTGCCCAGTTACTAGAGCCTGCCCAGTCACTAGAGCCTGCCCAGTCACAAGAGCCTGGCTATAGACAGTGGTGGATACGTGTACGAGCAGCCTTTGCACATTAATTGTAGCATATGGCTGAATGCCTCCCAGAGAAGCCGAGATGGAGTCTGAGTGAACTGGTCTGTCAGGGAAGTAAAGTGTAAAGCACTTTGAGCGGTCATGAGGACTGGATACTGCGCTATATAAGAACTTGCATTTACTTGCTTTTTTTGAACCAGTCACTGGACCTACCCACTTACTTGACCCTATGTGGCATTACCCAGAGTTACACATCTATCATTTAATCTTCAGTATTTCTAAAGTTTGGTTATTATTATTGCTATTAGAATCAGTAATATAAAAAGCATGCCAAATGTACTGTTACATCTACCATGTGCCAGTTCAATTACCGCTAGACTACATCTGTTGGTGAAGTGATGTAAGTGACTACTGTGACTTGTGTGTGTTGTAGTTGTGGTGATGCACTGTGCACCATCGCAGCCAGTACCACGTTCCCCGAGCCGTTTGTCAGTAACGGCATGGGGCGATCTCTCAGCTGGCCCCATCGCCGACTGGCCGGCTGTCGTCACAGCGACCACGTCGCTCTTTTGCATGCCTTCCAGTTGTGGGAAGATGCTCGGTGAGTTGATACGGAGGCTGCACGGTATTGTTTGTAGGAGGGGATGATGCTGGGCCTTGTCTAATATGTCAGCAGTCAGTCCTCGAGATGGTAGCTTCTCTCAGGTGTCATTTATGTCTTAGGTTGCTGTATTGTATAGTGAGACTGGGAAGTGACAGTGAGATGGGGGATGTAGCAAACAGGTGCTGGATACAGCAGTACATTGTCAGTTATAGAAGAAGGGACAGAAACAACGAAGCCAACCTTTGTTTATCCCTCATGACAGGAACATTTGCCTGTGTCGTTTGGAAGAAACACTAAAAGCCGGTGGTCCTTTCTATCTGGTGTCTATGCCAGGGGAAGTAAAAGATCCCACACAGGGGGTAAATGTGTAACCTGTAGTGGACTCGCTAATTCTAGAGAAGGACAACTCTGAAAATCAATGACAATAATAGTGAGCTACATGACCAGTGGTGATTAATGGAAGAACAAGTGAGAAAGTAACAATGTAAACATCGCTCACTGTTTCTCTCTGTATCTCACATGTCTGTTCATTCACTGCTAAGTGCTAATACTGTATAGGTAAATACAGTATATTAAAATACCACTTACAGTGTATATTGTATAGGTAAATACTGCATAAAGTAAATATTGTCTAGGTACATACTATGTAGTTACCTGGTAAATACTGTTCAGGTAAATACGCACCTTTTTACATCTCAGTAAACACCAATGTTATGTGATTTTGTTGTTTCAGAATGGGTGGTGAACAGAATGAGTCTTACTTCTGTGAGACTAAGAGTCTCTCAATGCCCACACTCCGGATGACCTCTGAGGCCAAGGTCACTGGTTTTCTCATTTTCTCATCCCCAGTACAAGATTAGTGTAATATTGCTGAATGGTAATGTTGCTATTGGTCAGCATGGGCCACTTGTCAAACTGCTGTGCTTGAAGATTTCGTTGTTCATCAACGGTGTTAATTCAGTCAGAAGTTCAATGGTGTTCTAGATCAGTAACTAGTTCATTAATTCGTGGTTTAATGAAATTCATGGTTAAATATTATTAGTTCAGACATTCAATAGTATTTCCTAGACACTTAGTTCAGCAATTAATTCAGACATGCAGTAGTATTGTAGACTCTGACTTTAGTCATTAGTTCAGTCATTACTTTAGTAATTAGTTCAGTCATTTTCATTGGTTTTGTTGACGAGTCTTTGTACAAACCATAGATGTGCTGTCTTCAGCTTTGTTACTTTCACTTTCAGAATCAGCTGCGAGACATTCTGGTGAATGCCGGCTTCCCAGAGGAGTGTTTCGTTGCTCAGTCCTTCAACTACAGTGGCCCAGACTCGAAGCTTGACATGGTCAGTGGGACATGACCCACAGGAGACATAATTATACTTATTTAAACGACCTGTTTGTACCTATACTCCTACAATAATTGGTTTTGGTTGTCTTAAAGTTACAATCTGAGTTTGTCCACATTTAAAATACAAATATCTAGTGAATAAACACTATAGTGTGCACTATAGTGTACAGGGCCACCAGTTGTAGGGTGCCATCTTACGATAAACTACAAACAAAATTATTATGTCCCCATGCCCTACACTTATTTAACTGGCTGGATGTGACGACAGGTAATTGCATACAATCACACAATTTATCAAATAATAAATCAAATACCAAAGTGGTAGCAGGCGTAATTAAATGAGTAAATATTGTTCATGTTTTGTTATGCATCTGCCCATCCAAGGATTGTTTATACTGTGTATGTATTTTCTTACTAGTAGGTGATCTCATTCATGTCCATGGGCCTCTACAGTTGCCTGTACTTGTAGGTGATCTCATTCATGTCCATGGGCCTCTACAGTTGTCTGTACTTGTAGGTGATCTCATTCATGTCCATGGGCCTCTACAGTTGTCTGTACTTGTAGGTGATCCCCCTCCTGTCCATGGGCTTCTACTGTTGTCTGTACTTGCAGGTGATCTCACTCATGTCCATGGGCTTCTACAGTTGTCTGTACTTGCAGGTGATCCCCCTCCTGTCCATGGGCTTCTACTGTTGTCTGTACTTGCAGGTGATCTCACTCATGTCCATGGGCTTCTACTGTTGTCTGTACTTGCAGGTGATCTCCCTCCTGTCCATGGGCTTCTACTGTTGTCTGTACTTGCAGGTGATCTCACTCATGTCCATGGGCTTCTACTGTTGTCTGTACTTGCAGGTGATCTCCCTCCTGTCCATGGGCTTCTACTGTTGTCTGTACTTGCAGGTGATCTCCCTCCTGTCCATGGGCTTCTACTGTTGTCTGTACTTGCAGGTGATCCCCCTCCTGTCCATGGGCTTCTACTGTTGTCTGTACTTGCAGGTGATCTCCCTCCTGTCCATGGGCTTCTACTGTTGTCTGTACTTGCAGGTGATCTCCCTCCTGTCCATGGGCTTCTACTGTTGTCTGTACTTGCAGGTGATCTCCCTCCTGTCCATGGGCTTCTACTGTTGTCTGTACTTGCAGGTGATCTCCCTCCTGTCCGTGGGCTTCTACAGTTGTCTGTACTTGCAGGTGATCTCCCTCCTGTCCGTGGGCCTCTACAGTTGTCTGTACTTGCAGGTGATCTCCCTCCTGTCCATGGGCCTCTACCCTAATGTGTGCTATCACAAAGAGAAACGGAAAGTGTTGACAATGGACAACAAGTCGGCCCTGGTGCACAAGTCGTCTGTCAACTGCGACAAGAATGCACTAGTGCGCTTCCCCTCGCCATTCTTTGTGTTCGGAGAAAAGGTACGTCAACGAGACAAAGTCATCAGAGTCAAACATTCTGTAATTGTTTGTGACTTTATAAAAGCAGATAATTGTGTGTACATGTAAAATATCACTTGTACCTGCAACATTAATGTCCAGACAAAAAATGTTGAATGAATCTGTAGTACTACAACAAGCTGGATCATTTGTTTACATAAAATCATTGGAAAAGTTGTCAAGCTGTTCACGCACTATAGATATGAAACTTCAGCCGTCCTGAGTTCTGGTGTGATATGTGAATTAAGAATGGTTGTTAACATCTGCTTAGAGGGGGGGGGGCAGAATTGCACATTTGCACATTCACTTACCATGTTTAGAGTATTTTATCTCTTTCATATCAAAAAGGAATGTAGGCCTCTTTGTCTATAAATGAAATGTTTTCTGTATGTAAGGAACAGTTTATGTTATATTTAAAAGACACATTTCCCAATGCTGCTAAACTTCACACATCTGCTGTTAACAGTGTCTGTAGACAGGATCCGTGTAAAGGATGTCTTCACCCAGTGACATGTTCTCTCTACTAGATCCGGACACGGGCCGTGTCATGTAAACAGATGACATTGGTTCAGCCCCTGCAGCTGCTGCTGTTTGCATCACGACTTGTGAAGTCAAATGGACAGGCTGTTGTACTGGATGACTGGTAAGTCAAATGGACGGGCTGTTGTACTGGATGACTGGTAAGTCAAATGGACGGGCTGTTGTACTAGATGACTGGTAAGTCAAACGGACAGGCTGTTGTACTGGATGACTGGTAAGTCAAACGGACAGGCTGTTGTACTGGATGACTGGTAAGTCAAACGGACAGGCTGTCGTACTAGATGACTGGTAAGTCAAATGGACAGGCTGTTGTACTGGATGACTGGTAAGTCAAATGGACGGGCTGTTGTACTAGATGACTGGTAAGTCAAACGGAGAGGCTGTCGTACTAGATGACTGGTAAGTCAAAAGGACAGGCTGTCGTACTAGATAACTGGTAAGTCAAATGGACAGGCTGTTGTATTAGATGACTGGTAAGTCAAACGGACAGGCTGTTGTACTAGATGACTGGTAAGTCAAACGGACAGGCTGTTGTACTGGATGACTGGTAAGTCAAATGGACGGGCTGTTGTACTAGATGACTGGTAAGTCAAATGGACAGGCTGTTGTACTAGATGACTGGTAAGTCAAATGGACAGGCTGTTGTACTGGATGACTGGTAAGTCAAACGGACAGGCTGTCGTACTAGATGACTGGTAAGTCAAATGGACAGGCTGTTGTACTGGATGACTGGTAAGTCAAATGGACGGGCTGTTGTACTAGATGACTGGTAAGTCAAACGGAGAGGCTGTCGTACTAGATGACTGGTAAGTCAAAAGGACAGGCTGTCGTACTAGATGACTGGTAAGTCAAATGGACAGGCTGTTGTACTAGATGACTGGTAAGTCAAATGGACAGGCTGTTGTACTAGATGACTGGTAACTCAAAAGATAGGTGACTGGTAATTCAAAAGATAGGTCACTGTACTAGATGACTGGTAACTCAAAAGACAGGCCATTGTGCTAGATGACTGGTATCTCAAAACATAGGTCAGTGTACTAGATGACTGGTATCTCAAAAGATAGGTCACTGTACTAGATGACTGATAACTCAAAAGACAGGCCATTGTACTAGATGACTGGTAACTCAAAAGATAGGTCACTGTACTAGATGACTGGTAACTCAAAAGACAGGCCATTGTGCTAGATGACTGGTAACTCAAAAGACAGGCCATTGTGCTAGATGACTGGTAACTCAAAAGACAGGCCATTGTACTAGATGACTGGTACTCAAAAGACAGCCATTGTACTAGATGACTTGAACTCAAAAGAAGGTCATTGTACTAGATGACTGGTAACTCAAAAGACAGGCCATTGTGCTAGATGACTGGTAACTCAAAAGACAGGCCATTGTACTAGATGACTGGTACTCAAAAGATAGGTCATTGTACTAGATGACTGGTAACTCAAAAGACAGGCCATTGTACTAGATGACTGGTATCTCAAAAGATAGGTCATTGTACTAGATGACTGGTAACTCAAAAGACAGGCCATTGTACTAGATGACTGGTAACTCAAAAGATAGGTTGTACTAGATGACTGGTAACTCAAAAGACAGGCCATTGTACTAGATGACTGGTATCTCAAAAGACAGGTCATTGTACTAGATGACTGGTAACTCAAAAGACAGGTCATTGTACTAGATGACTGGTAACTCAAAAGACAGGTCATTGTACTAGATGACTGGTAACTCAAAAGATAGGTCATTGTACTAGATGACTGGTAACTCAAAAGACAGGCCATTGTACTAGATGACTGGTAACTCAAAAGATAGGTCATTGTACTAGATGACTGGTAACTCAAAAGACAGGCCATTGTGCTAGATGACTGGTAACTCAAAAGACAGGCGATTGTGCTAGATGACTGGTAACTCAAAAGACAGGCGATTGTGCTAGATGACATGTAACTCAAAAGACAGGCCATTGTACTAGATGACTGGTAACTCAAAAGACAGGCCATTGTACTAGATGACTTGTAACTCAAAAGACAGGTCATTGTACTAGATGACTGGTAACTCAAAAGACAGGTCATTGTACTAGATGACTGGTAACTCAAAAGACAGGCCATTGTACTAGATGACTGGTAACTCAAAAGACAGGCCATTGTACTAGATGACTGATAACTCAAAAGACAGGCCATTGTACTAGATGACTTGAACTCAAAAGATAGGTTAGTGTACTAGATGACTGATAACTCAAAAGACAGGCCATTGTGCTAGATGACTGGTAACTCAAAAGACAGGCCATTGTACTAGATGACTGGTCAGTCAATTGGATAGACCACTAATGACCTGTAAGTTAGACAGCAGACCTCAACTGCAGGTTTTTAATAAATTTCAAAACCAGATATGAAAACCCAAACTACAGATATTATTTAACACAAATGACACCTGGACAAGGTGTTTTACACACTGGTATTGCCAGTGTACTACAGTTATTTTCTATGCAAATACTCCTGAACATTAATTAAATTGATCCGATAATAATTAGTACAAAATTAGTAATAGTAATACTTGTAACATTCTGTAGCTCCTATATCCTAACATAATTCAAGCTCAGAGGTGCAACAAACAAAATCATAAACGGGGACAGGTAAAAGTCGTTATTGGAGCATGGATCCGGCAAAACATTTATGGTGGGAAAGCAATTTCGTTTTTAGTTCTTTACGAAAGGTGTCTTTAGTTTTGGAAGATTTTATTGTAGCAGGGAATTGATTCCAAATTGTTGACAAGTTCACGTTTGCTTATATTGAGCTTAGTTGTTTTGTTTGGAAACGGATGATATAATGGTCCTAGGCTCACTGTTGATATCATTTTCTACCCAGGATTCCACTGACCACAAACGTAGACACAGCAGCAAAGGTCGTGGCCCTGCGTCCACTACTGGAGGCTCTGGCGGTCAAGGCGACCAGTGATCCTGAAAGTGTGTCTGAGCCCTTGACCACTGATGCAGAACTCATGGGCATTATCCAGGCTCTGTCCCGGCCCGAGGCTGCCCGGCACGGCATAACCGAGGAGGAACCTCCCCAGGGGTAAGTGTACTCACCCCATTTTCTTAGTGCGTTATATTCCTGTTTTATTCCATGGGATGGTTGAAGGGTTGCTGTGTCCACTCTCAGTCCAGTCTATCCTCTGGGGGTCAGTGCGGTCACTTGGTCCACTTCCATGTTATGCAGCCTCAGTTTCATCCATTGACCTGTCTTGTGTTGCATCACATGATGGTTCTTGTAATGTGACCAAATCAGTAGAGCTTGTTTGTTTATATAGTGACAACATTGTCTGCTGTTTTCCAGTAAAGATACCAATGTGCTAACATAGCCAAGCATCAGCAATTAGATTATCAATGATACCTTTAATGCTGTGCTATCAATTTAATGGTGCCTTGTTATTTCTTAATTGCAAGATTGTTATGCATTTACCTTAATGTTGATGTTTTCTTTTAAACATGACACCACTTTGAATTTGTTCTGCGATCTTCATAATATTTGTGTCAGATAACGTCTTTGAGGACTGCGTGCTGCTGGAATGACTTAACCTACTTGGTAATGGCGGGAGCATAGTGTATATAACAAGACAGTGCTCTTGGCCACGACAAGTTTTTTGAGCAACTACGACTGTATAGTTACAGTAATATACATAACATAGTCTCCACTTAACATTTATTTCATACTCCTAATGTTTTTGATAAATTCAGAGTTGTGCATTGCTGCTGTTGGCTGTCTGTCATTTGGTGGTGCTATGTACATTTAGTGATACAGAAACGTAAAGTTTCTTTCATGCCTAAATCCTTGGGCGCAGTCTACGATTTTAGCACTATGAAATTGCATTAATTTGCGTGTCCAGAACTAATTGTGGCCACTCTTACGAATGTGATTGCTGCATGTCAACAAGATGAGTTCAGTCATATAGACTGAGTATATATATATATATATATATATATATATATATATATATATATATATATATATATATATATGAGTTCAGTCATATAGACTGTATGCATGTGTAGACTGTAAAAGTAGCTGTAATCTTCAAACACACGTCACTGAAACTGTTCTGTTTCAGCGACCATCCATTCCGTGCAAAGGTCCCACGTTTTGGAGGCTCGGAGAACTTCAGTGGAAGAGGAGGCATCTACAATGGGGACAGAGGAGGGTACAGGGGTGGGAGAGGGGGCGACTGGAGAGGAGGAGGTGGAGGAGGCCTTAGAGGAAGAGGAGGCTTTGGCGGCATGGGTCGGGGAGGTTTCGACAGGGGAGGATTTAGGGGAGGCTTCCAGGGTGACTTCAGAGGCGGGTTCTCAGGAGGCAGAGGGTTTGGGGAGAACAGAGGAGGCTTTAGGGGTGGGAGAGGATTCAGGGGAGGTCAGTGGTGAGGTCAAATGTCTGGTCAAAGATGGGGTCAGAAGTGACGTTAATCAAGTGATTGTTGTTTTGCTACAGAACGAAATGTAGTTGTTTTAATAAGTGTTATGACTCAAATATTGTATACAGAGTACAAGTGTTGTTGTAATGTGTTTTAAAACAGTGTGGTTGTAATGTGTTATAAAACAGTGTGGTTGTAACGTGTTACAAAACAGTGTGGTAATGTGTTATAAAACAGTGTGGTTGTAATGTGTTATAAAACAGTGTGGTTGTAACATGTTACAAAACAGTGTGGTAATGTGTTATAAAACAGTGTGGTTGTAATGTGTTACAAAACAGTTTGGTTGTAATGTGTTATAAAACAGTGCGGTTGTAATGTGTTATAAAACAGTGTGGTTGTAATGTGTTACAAAACAGTGTGGTTGTAATGTGTTATAAAACAGTGTGGTTGTAATGTGTTATTAAACAGTGTGGTTGTAACGTGTTACAAAACAGTGTGGTAATGTGTTATAAAACAGTGTGGTTGTAATGTGTTACAAAACAGTTTGGTTGTAATGTGTTATAAAACAGTGCGGTTGTAATGTGTTATAAAACAGTGTGGTTGTAATGTGTTATAAAACAGTGTGGTTGTAACGTGTTACAAAACAGTGTGGTAATGTGTTATAAAACAGTGCGGTTGTAATGCGTTACAAAACAGTTTGGTTGTAATGTGTTACAAAACAGTGTGGTTGTAATGCGTTACAAAACAGTTTGGTTGTAATGTGTTACAAAACAGTGTGGTTGTAATGGTTACAAAATAGTGTGGTTGTAATGCGTTACAAAACTGTGATTTTTATACAGTGGTAAGTCATGTAAGATGTTAAATAGCAACCTGGTTATAACCTATTTTTGACCGAATGTTGTTTGTCAATTGAAATGAACAACAAATTTATAATATTAAAAAACGTGAAACCGGTGTTATTTGGTCATTGTTTCATCAGCACCAACTGGTTTATTAAATTGTGTAGTGGTTTGTTTTTGATACAGAATAGAACTGTTGTTCGAATATAAACTAATTAATTAGGATAAACTATTTGAACAAATTGTTTTCACGACCTTTTCACTAAACCTATAAATTATTGTTTATATAAAATAATTATATTCTTAGACGCCATATAGACCGACGTGTTCAGTACGTAGCACAGTCGACAGACCACAACTGGCCGACAGTCTTGAATTCTAATTGCATGGATGTTTCATTTTAACATAAACCATAGTATAAACAGACATTTGTAATTATGTATTTGTAGATGGTTTTTGTGATTTTGAGAGTATAATTATCAAGTCTCACATGAGGTGCCTATGAATATTCAGCTTGTATGTTAACAAATAATTATTTGCTTAACCAGGTCATACTGCACGCTGTTAGGTACATTATTGTACAACAGTTGACTCTCTCTACAAACGCCTGATATATACCATAGTCATAACTTTGAAATACAAGTTCATTATGAATTATGCCTCTGTAAAGTAACGGCACAAGAAACACAACAGAACTCTGTTTTGTGACATTTTTGTGACATCGCCCGATAAAAAAATATCTGATGTCTTTTTTTATTGAATGCTCAAATGCTACATCAACTACAGTGTAAAATCTAGATGCACTGAGAGTGCACTGACTTTGAGTGTGCACTGTTCTGAGTGCACTGTCTTTGAGAGTGCACCAACTTGAGAGTGCACCAATTTTGAGAGCAGATGCTGTAGTAATCAGACAGTTACAACACATCACGTACTGGGAACTACACATCTACTGTCAGCAAGTGTCAACAGTAGGTGTCATTGACGTGTCACTAGTCATCAACCGACATGAATTCTATGGAGGGGAGGACAAACCAGGCCATCTTAAAGCTGCCAAGTTGACTGACAAAGTACACCAACACTAGTGTAACATCTCTATTATACTTGCATAAATCTTTATGTACGTAGCATAATAAATAAAACCTGGCATTTGACGTAGCCATCCGCTCTGTGGCTCAAGTACCGAGAACCACTATGCTACTTATCCGTTGTATTACTTAACTTTATTTAAAACTAATAAAACACATGATGTAGATTAATAAACCTCTAAAACATATGATATAGATTAATAAAACAGAATTGCACTTTGCCACTACATATTCGTAGTCTGCTCTCTAAATACACAACATTTTGTGCATGACAGCATTGATCAAAATAGTTCATGATTTAAGCTATCATAAATCGGTACATAAATATAATTATATATGAAATAGCTGAACAGTTCATAAATATCTGACAGATTGGCTGAAACTATGTCTTCAAATACTGATCTTGCTAGGTGTCAAGCAGATGAGCTGGTTCAAACTATTTCATAGAAACTGCTAAATACAATGCATTACTGAATATGACGATATCATTTTAAAGTACATATATCCTTGTAAATTTTAACAACACAAACTTGTTTACTACATAAAAGCATCTAAATAAAAGATTTACAATACACAACAAATACTGGTAAAACTGACAAACATGTCCACTTTTCATCTCTTGCTCAATTACTACTACCGTTCAAACATCTAACTCTGGCCATTTCAAAGTTTTAGCCAACGGCACAAATCTACTGTAGATAAGGAGGTAAAATATCTCAAAAAACAAGACAGCCGACTTTAAAAACCAACAGATATTGCACTAGACAGACGTACGTCACAAAATGGCACCTCAAAAGACTAGCTACTACGTTTCTACACAATGGCCATGAAGACACACGCTTGGGGTATATGTGGCGGATCTAACAACACAAAGCATTGACGTATTTAGCCGACGGGCTCCAGCTTGATAGATTTGTAACAGCCAATCGGTATCGAGTCGTTGATTTGTTTAATGTTCTCGACATCCTTGCGCAACTGGATCAGTTCGTCGGTGTAGTCTCGCACCCAGATGTTCTGCTGGTGACGCGATGCCAGCATATCGTTGTACCGTGTCTCGATGTCAGCGTCAACTATTGTCTGCTCTGCGTCATAAAGATTTAGCTCCAGTTCCGACAGCATGTCACTGTCGATGCTGTCAAGGTTACCTGCAACAACAACCAACACCGATAACTTTAACTGACACTAACCGACGCACATAACAACCTTTGTCATAAAAAATGCTGGCAGATACAGGCACTGTCATGTGTATTACATTCCACTGAATCTTTCCATAAACATGGCTAATCCATGTGACAAAGGGCGGTCACAAATGTGTGTTACATGTACGTATTTTACTCGAGCAGTGCAGTATATATTAAATGCCACGCTAATCAGAAAGCTTCAAAGTACATCCTTCTGTTTGGATAGGGTGGCTGAGGAATTATTCATTTTTTACATATCATGCAGATTGCTCAGCAATTTGACATTTGTTCCTGTATCAACCGAAGTGAATAACAAGCAGGTGATCGTCCCATCACCGTCCCATCACCAAGGTAGATCACCTAGTGATACAATGCATCCTATCTTTGCGTTGTCACTTACTGAGCTGACTCAGGATATCATCCACTGTGTTCAAGGCCTTATTCACTCTCTCTGACGACTCTGTCGCGCCTGACTTGGCCTCGCCAGCCTTCTCAAGGGCCTGTCAACATCACACACATGTAGCTTGATTATACACAACTCATATCAATTCTTTTATTCAAACAAAACAAACATGTTTATATATGACATCGTCTGTCACATTAAATAATGCTTATTGAAGTTTGTTTGCCAACACAGACAACTAAACTGCTGTAGATGTCATCATCTTGTCGGACTGGAACAGTCACGCACTGACACTGACTGAGTAATGGCCAGCATGGGGTTGATATTTGGGAATGGTGGGCCACTTGGCTGGTTGTACTTTTATAAACATAACCAAACACTGGTTTTCCATGTGTTCAGGAAATTTACACACATGGTCATAAGACAGGCCCCACTGGCAACTGTCCACTGGTAGTGGTCAACTGTCTGTCCAGTGTCCAGTGACTGTCTACCCAGCCCAGCAGATCATAAAAGTAATTAAAGTAACGGACTAATCCCCTTTATCTGGTAGTCTTAAATTGTACACTGTTTAAGAGTTACGGGCAAGAAGCTTTTTGTTGATTTAAGTATTAACAAGAAATTCGTTGGAACATAACTTAAAAAGTCGACATGGGGTTGGTTGAGCCACACAAGGAGGATTATCTTCAGGAGGAATATGTGTTGTTTTACTGGAAAATACATTATAGAATGTTTTCGTGAAAATTGGGACACTGGGTAACATGCAGTTGGTACCACTGTTGTTGAGGTGTACCTTAAATAGTAACTTACTTATGTTTTGTCTTATTAATTATGCCTATTGTAAAAAAACAGAAAATATATAATATTTGTAATTCGTATCTTATTACTTAAAATATGTAACATTGAGCTTTTTATATTTTACACTAACAAATGTGTATACTTTCATTACATAGGCCTACATCACAACAACATACATAATACAAAGATTCACATTGGGACAAAACAATCAAACTTCGAATTCAACCATCAAACATTTGCATTTGAATGTGACCACTGAACATTCACATTTGTATTTAATCACCCAAATAGGCATTCGCATTCGAATAAAGTTATGCATTCGTATTCAAATGTAATGGTATGCATTCGTTAACAAGACTGTACAGACCCACAAAAACGACACAAACAATGGCCTGCGACTGAAATACTACTGGTGGAACATTATGCAGGCTGACAAGTTTAAAAAAATTATTTAAAACATTATTAATGCAGGTGAATATAATCACAATTAATCACCACACACCGATATAGAACACACTTGGGGGAATATATAAATTACAGCTGTCCTAATAGAGTCTAAAATTCAAAAGATGCAATAAAGTTGCATCAGGTCTCCAACGGATTCCACGAGTCAACAGCGCCACTCTCACCTCTCGCACAAGTTGTGCGTCTTCGTCCGCCTGCTGCTCATAATTCTCCAGGTTGAGTGTGGCGCCATCTACGTCGTTCGAGAGTTGTCTGGCCTCATCATTCAGCTGTATGGCGCGCTCCTTTGTCTCGGCTGCGTCAGTGCTGATGTTACCCGCCGCCTGCAACACAAAACATGTCTCAACTCGATGAACATCCATGATATGTTGACACATCTACACAACTTTGCTGCTTAAGACTGTCACCCAGAGCAAAAGCCATCGCTGCAGTGTTTTCCCACCCAAGACAACCTCTTCAACAAACTGCATTTGATAATACTTCCAGGCCACACAACTCTAATCAGTCACACGGCTAGCATTCATAGGCTCACAGCATTTGTTGTAGTGCTTTCCAAGAATGAGCAGCATCATGACTGTACGCGCTCAGATATCAAGTAGTATTGGTGTCAGAAAACAACGTACTCATACACTGTAGGTCACTTATGGCAGAGGCCGTGTATGTCACTCACCCCGGAGGCAATATAGGTAATTCACCCTGGAGGCAATATAGGTCATTCACCCCGGAGGCTATGTCTGTCACTCACCCCAAGGCCATGTCTGTCACTCACCCCAAGGCCATGTCTGTCACTCACCCCGGAGGCCATATCTGTCATTTACCCTGGAGGCCACAGCTGTGTTACTCACCCCAGAGGCCATGTCAGTCATTTACCCAGAGGCCATGTCAGTCATTCACCCTGGAGGCCATGTCAGTCATTCACCTCGGATGCCATGTCAGTCATTCACCACGGAGGCCATGTCAGTCATTCACCCCGGAGGCCATGTCAGTCACTCACCCCAGAGGCCATGTCAGTCATTCACCCCAGAGGCCATGTCAGCACTCACCCTGGAGGCCATGTCAGTCATTCACCCCAGAGGCCATGTCAGTCATTCACCCTGGAGGCCATGTCAGCACTCACCCCGGAGGCCATGTCAGTCATTCACCCTGGAGGCCATGTCAGCACTCACCCCGGAGGCCATGTCAGTCATTCACCCTGGAGGCCATGTCAGCACTCACCCCGGAGGCCATGTCTGCGATGCTCTGAGCCTCCTCAGCGAGGTCCCGGGCCATGTTTGCGTCCCTCTCCGCATTAGCGAGGTTGTTCCTCGCTGCATATGTCTTTGCCTCAGCCTCAGCGATCTTGTCCTCAATTCTTGGGATCTGGTGGATCGCATCCTCAGCATCCAATTTGCTCTGGCGGATCTTCTCATCAAACTCTGAAACACCAGTCAAGCATGACTTCACTCCAAGTGCAACTTCACTCAAGTGTGACTGCATTCAAGCATGACTTCATTTATGAGTCATTTGTTCAAGTGTAACATCAGTCATGTTTGCTTTCCCTTAATAGTGACATCATTCCAGCCTGACTTCATTTAAGTGTGACTTTATTCACGCATGACATTTAGACATGCATGACTTCATATGAGCATGATTTCAGCCATGTACGCTTTCACACAAACGATTTCACACAAAAATTATTTCATTCATGTGACTTCACTGGGGTGTGACATTTGTCATGCATAATCAGTCATAAAGCAATGGCAAATTTTGTGAAAATGGATTTTCATAAAATAGTTTTCATTCTCACATCAGTGAAGAAATCATTGACATGGTCAGCAACATCAGACATATGTGACCATAACCAACAACATCCTATGTTTGTTTACAATCATGGAGAACTCAAACCTAAAAGCAGTGCCAAAGTTTGGCTCCTTCATCAGAAATGAGTAGTAATAACCACGACGATGACACCGCCAGCTGGATAACACTAAAGGTCAATTCTTACAAAGCGCAGTGTCCAGTCCTCACAATGCCTCATAACACTTTGCTTCCCTGGCTGACCAGTTCAATAAAACATCAACTTCTGGGATGAATCCAGCCATGCTGCAATTAATATGCTTATACAAATATCCACCACTGTCTATAGCCAGATACTCATTCTTACAGCTGAATGAACTGGAGCAATATAGAGTGAAAAAAACTGCCCAAAGTTTCACACGGCAACACAGTATTCGAACCCGGGTTCTCTTAGTCGAGAGTCTGAAGTTCTACCCCCGAGTCACCGTGCTCTACACTACACACCCAGTGAAGTGCCACTTTCTACTTTGCATAACACAGACGCCCACCTCTTGCACACACTGTTGATATAAATGGTGTTAGACCGTTGTATATATATATGGCTACTGCTGTAGTGAGATGTGAGTTGACAGACCTCTGAATGTCCTCAGTGCCTTCTTGGCATCTGCCAATGTCTTCTCAGTCTGTGCGACGGCATCACGCGCCATGGCACGGGCCGCATCAGCATCAGCCATCAATTCGTCTGCGATCTACAACATGTCAAGGTCACATCAGAGCCAAGGTCACATCAGAGCCAAGGTCGTGCCGCATCAGCATCAGCCATCAATTCGTCTGCAATCTACATGTCAAGGTCACATCAGAGCCAAGGTCGTGCCGCATCAGCATCAGCCATCAATTCGTCTGCAATCTACATGTCAAGGTCACATCAGAGCCAAGGTCGCACCAGTATCAGTCCAGTCACACCAGTCTAAGATTAGTTTCATGTCTAAAACTGCCACATCACAAAATCTCCACTGTTTCGGTTTGCAAAGTAATTTTCTTCTCAATAGTTTTACTTATACATATCTTTACATGCAATTTTTAATATATTGTTTACAATAAGTATTGATTTTTTTACAATAAGTATTGAAGAAATCTCAGGCATAACTTATCCATATAACTTACATTATAAAACACATTAGCAAGTTTGCATGATACAAATTTCATAATTCATTATTATCTGTTACCTGAAAAATACAGTAATGTCTCGAAGAGCAGGGAAGAAAATTTACTGTTCGACGGAAATTATTTATGACAGAAGAATATCGTGACTAAAGAGGTGACATCTGCTACAGCAGCGCCCCCTACCTGCTGCTGTCTGATGCCTCCCTCCAACATGTCCTCGGCCGACTGGACCTGCTGTTTGACGTCAGTCATCATGTCACGCTGTTGTTCTCTCAGTTCGTCTGCCTCTGCCTTGACCTCAGCTGCCTGTGGACACAGAGGGAACAGTGACAATAATTGTGACACTTCCGTTGCATCTATATCTTGAATATTCAAGCTCAGAGGCACAACAGACAAAATTGTAAACGATAAATGACGACAGGCAAAACTCGTCTTTGGAGCATGGAACCACCAAATATTTATGGTGAAACACCAAATTCAAACAAACACGTTTTGAGGTGTTTTTTTTCAAGGAAACTAACCATAGTTTCAGAAATTTAATTGTAATAGGGAGTTGATTCCAGGTTGTTGGTGCAGCTACAATAGTCACCCTGGTGATCACGTTAAACAACATCACTATTTACACACCCATCTCACAACACAGCTACTTACACACCTACCTAACAACACTGCTACTTACACACCTATCTCATAACACAGCTACTTACACACATACCTCACAACACTGCTACTTACACACCCACCTAACAACACTGCTACTAACACACCTACCTCACAACACTGCTACTTACACACCTACCTCACAACACTGCTACTTACACACCCACCTAACAACACTGCTACTTACACACCTATCTCATAACACAGCTACTTACACACATACCTAGCAACACTGCTACTTACACACCTACCTCACAACACTGCTACTTATACACCTACCTCACAACACTGCTACTTACACACCTATCTCATAACACAGCTACTTATACACCTATCTCATAACACAGCTACTTACACACATACCTCACAACACTGCTACTTACACACCCACCTCACAACACTGCTACTTACACACCCACCTCACAACACTGCTACTTACACACCTACCTCACAACACTGCTACTTACACACCCACCTCACAACACTGCTACTTACACACCTATCTCATAACACAGC
This sequence comes from Ridgeia piscesae, assembly GCA_025642075.2. Lineage (NCBI taxonomy): Eukaryota > Metazoa > Annelida > Polychaeta > Sabellida > Siboglinidae > Ridgeia > Ridgeia piscesae. The sequence continues at coordinate 490,271 of JAODUO010000256.1, forward strand.
TACTTACACACCCACCTAACAACACTGCTACTTACACACCTACCTCACAACACTGCTACTTACACACCTATCTCATAACACAGCTACTTACACACCCACCTAACAACACTGCTACTTACACACCTACCTCACAACACTGCTACTTACACACCAACCTCACAACACTGCTACTTACACACCAACCTCACAACACTGCTACTTACACACCAACCTCACAACACTGCTACTTACACACCCACCTCACAACACTGCTACTTACACACCCACCTAACAACACAGCTACTTACACACATACCTCACAACACTGCTACTTACACACCCACCTCACAACACTGCTACTTACACACCACTCACAACACTGCTACTTACACACCTATCTCACAACACTGCTACTTACACACCCACCTCACAACACTGCTACTTACACACCAACCTCACAACACTGCTACTTACACACCAACCTCACAACACTGCTACTTACACACCCACCTCACAACACTGCTACTTACCCACCCACCTCACAACACTGCTACTTACACACCCACCTCACAACACTGCTACTTACCCACCCACCTCACAACACTGCTACTTACACACCCACCTCACAACACTGCTACTTACACACCCACCTCACAACACTGCTACTTACACACCCACCTCACAACACTGCTACTTACACACCAACCTCACAACACTGCTGTTACCATCCCACAACCAATTTACATTATTACGTGTACTAAACACGGGGAGACAGTAACTTTACCTCTTTCTTGATGTCGCCGGCCTCAGTCACCAGTGTCTCTGTGTCCACTTCGGGCACAACGACAGACTCGGCGTCAGTGTAGATACTGAGTGACTTCTTATAGGCCTCGTCCGCCTCCTTCAACGCCTTCGCAGCCAGGTTCCTCGTCTCCTCAAACAGCTGCTCCGCGTCAAACACACTGCAAGGTCCAACATACAGCATAATCCAACACACTTAGCGGTCAACACACTACAACACACACATCGCATCAAACGCACTAGCATGTCATTTACATTCATTGCTGCTTACTCCTGTAAGAAAACCTGTTCAGCTTCGGTCATCTAGATCTGATTAATTTCTTGTCCCTAAAGTCAATACTAGTATTGGGACTAAGGTTTCTGCTGCGAGTGCGCCTACTGTTTGGAATATGCTTCTTCCTAGGGTTAAATCAGTTAAACATTTGGCTAAATTCTGCCATCATTTAAAGACGTACCTTTAAAAACTTTGCCTATCCATCATATCTCCCTGGCGTATCACTCAATCCGTTGACAACCGGAACTGTTTACTGACTCTGAGATCCATTAACCCTGTTGTACTGACGCGCCTCTGAGCTTGGTTTCTAAGGAGTTAGGTGCAATAGAAGTTACCTAGTTACTATGATTACCCAGAGCAGGGCAAGAGCCACAATCAGTACACGGCAGTGAAGACTTAACACACCCACTTGACACAACCCTGGCTCACTAGTGCCTGCTCATAGACTGGACAGAATGAATCAATAGGTAACTTATCCAAAACTCACTCTGTCTGCAGTCGACTGAGATCGTCCGCCACGTAGGTGGGCATGTGCAGTGACTCCTGTGCAATGCGCAATGCATCCTGGGAAGTGTTGAGGGCAAGTTTGGCTGTGTCGTCGATGTTGGCCGCCTCTTGTTCTTGTCTGTAGTGGCAGAAATACCAGTGTTACTGTGGTCACTGACGGGTGGACACACGACTCAATCACATCACAGGCAGCTTCACAGGACACCAGCTAGCATCATGGAAGTGATGACTGAGAGAATAGTTGAGAACATCACTCTTAGCGTATTCTAAAGGAGAACATCACTCTTAGAGTATTCTAAAGGAGAACATCACTCTTAGAGTATTCTAAAGGAGAACATCACTCTTAGAGTATTCTAAAGGAGAACATCACTCTTAGAGTATTCTAAAGGAGAACATCACTCTCAGAGTATTCTAAAGGAGAACATCACTCTCAGAGTATTCTAAAGGAGAACATCACTCTTAGAGTATTCTAAAGGAGAACATCACTCTTAGAGTATTCTAAAGGAGAACATCACTCTTAGAGTATTCTAAAGGAGAACATCACTCTTAGAGTATTCTAGGCGAGAACATCACTCTTTTTTAAAGTATTCTAGAGGAGAACATTACTCATTTATAGTATTCTAAAGGAGAACATCACTAAGTTTTAGCATTCTAAAGAGGACCATCACATTAATAAAATGCCGAAATAAATATTCTGGAATTACCAAGTCATACAGTCATACACACAATGTTTGTAGTGTTTGTAACTATATGCATTACGGTGATCTCTTAGGCAAGTTAGGCAATTTCGTTCACCCAAAAATTGCTAAGCCTGTGTCTTTTGGAAGAGACACTAAGCCTGTGTCTTTCGGAAGAGACACTAAGCCTGTGTCTTTTGGAAGAGACACTAAGCCTGTGTCTTTTGGAAGAGACACTAAGCCTGTGTCTTTTGGAAGAGACACTAAGCCTGTGTCTTTTGGAAGAGACACTAAGCCTGTGTCTTTTGGAAGAGACACTAAGCCTGTGTCTTTTGGAAGAGACACTAAGCCTGTGTCTTTTGGAAGAGACATTACGACTCTTCTATCTGGTGTCTATGTCAGGGGAAGTAAAAGACCCCACACAAGGTGTAAATGTGTAACCTATCATGGACATTCTCATTCTAGAGAAGGACAACTACGAAAACCAATAACAATAATGGTCAGCAACTTGACCGGTGGTCATTATTGGAAGAAGAACATTGGTTGAACAAAACAGACAAAACTTCGAAACAACCAGACATTCGAACGCTTCTGCCATGACCAACTTAACGCGCTGACATCACCTTTCGGCTAGGGCACGAGCTTCCTTCGCGATCTCCGTCATCCTAGTTGACTCCTGGCCGTATTTTCCCTGTGCCTCGACAGCCTTCTCAAGGGCAGTTACGCCATCAGTCTCAATGTGACTGTGTGCATTCCTCAGCGCATCCTCCGCGGCCGTAATGGCTTCCTCCGCGGCCGTGATGTCAACGATGCCGTTCTTCGACGCACTTTCCGCCTTGTGCTTTGTCGCTGTGATGTCACCGCACTGACTGATGACGTCAGCAATGGCCGCCTTGAGCGCATCCAACTGGTCTGCGAGGGTTCCGTCAGTTCCTATCACACACACCAGGGGGCAGTGTCATACATGTGTTATTAGCTAACTTTACCGATCACCCTCTTTCTTGCTCTTATGTCGAATGCAGTCTTCATTTAAAAGGCTGATGTATAATATGATACATATGTAACATGTTTTAATCAATTTATTACAAATTACTTAACTAGCACCATGAACTTATTATTAGATATGACATACGTGATAAACTGTTTTACAAGATCAGTTAGTCAACAAAGATTCTAAGACTAACAATGATTCTAATCATGTTATTAAATGCTCTAGACTAACTCAAATAGTTGTACTAATATCTGCCTTACTAGTGACATTTATGTTATCTGACTAATAACTGCCTCATGACATAACCAGTTACGCTTCCATAAACAAACGATGCTGCAGTTATTTCAAGAAATTAACTGTACATTTTGAACATTTTCCTTTGTGTGTACACTGTCAGTAATTTAACTAGTAAAACACATTGTGAAATGTCAGTCAAATTAGTAAAACCTGTTGTCAGTAATAAATTGTTAAAACACAGTGTCAGTAACGAATTAAACATATGTGAAACAATATCATCAACACAGCTAAATCTGCTGCAGTCGAGAGAACAGGTGTTATATCATATAACTGTAATCATCAACTTTGGGCAAGACATTACAGATTATTATATTCAGACTATTATATTGAGAATATAAATGTATTACTTCATTTAAATGGTAACAACAAAACATGAACAACAATAAGAAACACGTTCCTTTAATCCAAGTGATCTTCTTTGTATCATATCTGTATCATAACATACAATCATTATTATGTTTATACTAGTCCTATAATTGATATTAGTGTTACTGATATTACATCTAAGGTGTTAGACGTCCTACGGTGACGTGTACGTGGCATGCCTCACTTACCACTGCTATAAAACAACAAGAGTCGATCAGTTCCAGTTAGGCTTAGATTAGTTTGATGAAAAATGTATGCATGCGTAATCAACACTACTGATTAACCATTGGTCGATGTTAGTTGGTAGGTTTTGTTATTTTCGCCCAGTCTCATAACACCTATTTCAATTTGAAACATTAGACTCCAGTGCCGCCCCTAACTGTGCCCTCAGTACCCCTGCTTTCTACCCTCAAACCACATAATCTAAAAGTGACATTATGTCATCATTGTTCCCCACCAACACTTTTGTAATCCCCCTCCTAAAATACATCCACAGCACACGGCTGGATTTTCAAACCTTACCTGGTGTCACTTTGAACTGTCGTCACACTTAGCAAACACTTACATTGTATATACCTTTACAAACTGTGGTGACAGATGTGACAATGGGACTGGTTGGCCAGCGGTGTGGAGTGGATATATATCAGTAGGAGGAGGGCATTACAGAAATGTTGTTGGTGGAAAAAGACTTCAACTGAAATATAAATATCTACAAATCCCTGCACCAAAAGGTTGTATCTGCGGGGCCTAGGATAATAGGGCAACATTAAAATCAAACGCCCTTGTTGCTCTCACCCCAGTGGTCTTCTCACCTATAACTGTCTACACCTCGTGACCCTACTTCATGCACCCTACAACATGCTCAGTCCCAAGAAATATATAATGACAAGCCCTACAAAACCTTCGCTCACTGTCGTCAACTCACCTAACTCTGCAACACAAGACACAATCTTGTCAGACAGACGCACCACACACAGACACACACACACCACACACACACACACACGCACGCACGCACGCACGCACGCGTGCACACACACGCAGTTACTGTCTTACATTCCCTAACACAGATACAAACCGTTCACTCCAAACACAAATATCCAGTATGTTTACAGTGTGTGTTCAGGTGGTAGACATTATATAATTTGGTGTCACCAAAAAGTCACATATTTGCTTTAGCGTGTCATAAAACCTCCCACGGTTGGGTCCTTCTAGTCAGGCCACTGGTGAACATAACATGACATTGACAGATGTAAATGACAAAGGGTCTTAGTCCTGTTTGACCTTGACCTACTAACCTCCAGTTCTCCTCGCCTTTTCCAATAAGTCGTCCACTGTCGCTGCCGTCGCATCGAGCTTTGCTCGGAACTCAGAGTCATCCACCACCTTCGGGTTGTCGTTGATCTGACGAATGAGCATTCGTAGTTCGTGCAACTTGCGTCTGTGGATGTTGACGCGGTCCTGTACCAGGTTGTAGCACACAGGGCAATCTGTGACACACACACACGACATGTCACCAACAGCAGTGTCACAGCTGACACATGACATGTCACCAACAGCAGAGTCACAGCTGACACATGACATCAACAGCAGTGTCATAGCTGACACATGACATCAACAGCAGTGTCGCAGCTGACACATGACACCAACAGCAGTGTCATTGCTGACATATGACATGTCATCAACAGCAGTGTCACAACAGACACATGACATGTCATCAACAGCAGAGTCACAACAGACACATGACATGTCATCAACAGCAGTGTCACAACAGACACATGACATGTCATCAACAGCAGAGTCACAACAGACACATGACATGTCATCAACAGCAGTGTCACAACAGACACATGACATGTCATCAACAGCAGTGTCACAACAGACACATGACATGTCATCAACAGCAGAGTCACAACAGACACATGACATGTCATCAACAGCAGTGTCACAACAGACACATGACATGTCATCAACAGCAGTGTCACAACAGACACATGACATGTCATCAACATCAGTGTCACAACAGACACATGACATGTCATCAACAGCAGTGTCACAACAGACACATGACATGTCATCAACAGCAGTGTCACAACAGACACATGACATGTCATCAACAGCAGTGTCACAGCTGACACATGATGTGTCATTAAAGAATGGATGTCACCAAATATCACAGCTGACATATAAATGTGTCACCGACAGTAGTGTCAGTCCACATATAATATGTCACCAACAGTACCACAACTGACACACCACCAATGACTTGTGACATCAGGCATTACACAAAACTCAGTTTGTTCTACTTTCAATGTTATCCTACACCGTCTCTCCACGCAAATAACTTTCTTGTGATTTTCAAACAAACAGTCAGATGTAAACAAGAGATTCTGACACTTCGTATCAACTGCAATATGTGCAGTATAAAGACACGTGTCTCATTGAAAAATGCTGAGAAATGACCAAGGTGGACATGGACTGACCGATACAGCCGGCTGAGATGTTGAACTTGTTCTCCTCGCACTGGTCGCACCGCCGGCCGATGATGTTGGTCTTGCACTGGCAGTCACCTGACACCTCGTCACACTGCATCGTCAACGCACCCACCCGGTCACAGTCACAGCCTACAAGTACACGTCATCATGACATCACAGTGCAAGTAGAACTGTCATCACAACATCAGTGCAATTAGAATAGTTGTAATGACGTCGCATTGCAAGTAGAATTATCACCAACAACGTCACATTGCAAGTAGAACTGTCATCATGACGTCACAGTGCAAGTAGAACTGTCATCATGACATCATATTGCAAGAAGAACTGTCATCGTGACATCACACCGCAAGTAGAACAGTCATCATGACATCACTTTGCAAGTAGAACTGTCATCATGACATCACTTTGCAAGTAAAACTGTCATCATGACATCATATTACAAGTAGAACAGTTATCATGACATCATATTGCAAGTAGAAGTTATCATGACATCATATTGCAAGTAGAACAGTCATCATGACATCACATTGCAAGTAGAACAGTCATCATGACATCATATTACAAGTAGAGCTGTTATCATGACATCACTTTGCAAGTAAAACTGTCATCATGACATACACTACAAGTAGAACAGTTATCATGACATCATATTACAAGTAGAACTGTCATCATGACATCACATTGCAAGTAAAACTGTCATCATGACATACGCTACAAGTAGAACAGTTATCATGACATCACATTGCAAGTAAAACTGTCATCATGACATATGCTACAAGTAGAACAGTTATCATGATATCATATTACAAGTAGAACTGTCATCATGACATCACACTGCAAGTAGAACTGTCATCATGACATCACACTACAAGTAGAACAGTCATCATGACATCATATTACGAGTAGAACTGTCATCATGACATCACACTGCAAGTAGAACTGTCATCATGACATCCACTACAAGTAGAACAGTTATCATGACATTATATTACAAGTAGAACTGTCATCATGACATCCACTACAAGTAGAACAGTTATCATGACATCATATTACAAGTAGAACTGTCACTATGACATCACACTGCAAGTAGAACAGTCATTGTGACATCACATTGCAAGTAGAACTGTCATCATGACATCACATTGCAAGTAGAACTGTCATCATGACATACACTACAAGTAGAACAGTCATCATGACATCATATTACAAGTAGAACTGTCATCATGACATCACACTGCAAATAGAACCATCATCATGACATCACACTGCAAGTAGAAATGTCATCATGACATCACACTGCAAGTAGAACTGTCATCATGACATCACACTGCAAGTAGAACTGTCGTCATGACATCACACTGCAAGTAGAACTGTCATCATGGCATCCACTGCAACTACAAATGTTATCACAACATCACATTGCATGCAGAACAGTTATAGTCATGTCACTTTGCAAGTAGAACAGTCATTGGATATCACACTGCAGGTAGAACATTCATCCTGATGAATAGAACAGTTATTGTGACACGTCACTGTTCGTGACAAGTATTGAGTCACCATCCCATCACTTGTGACGCAGACCAATCAGTCAGCTTGTCACACTACAAAGACAACAGCAACAGTTGTGCAATATGAAAATTGTCAAATTCAACAAGTCTATACAATCAGTTCACAAGTGAATCTTTTTACCACAAACCTCACCAACTAACCTGATTATTTAAACAGATTTATCTGACAACACTGTGTCTGACCTGACGACAACAACTAAACCAATCACTCAGAGTGACTACACAACAAGGAGTAAGTAGAACGACTACAATGACTGACTCACTCTGACATCCCTCCTCTGAGAAGCCGTAGTAGTACTCCATGCAGTGGTCACAGGTGCGTCCACCCACGCCCGGCTTACACAGGCACTGACCATTGGCCACGTCACAACTCTGGTTGTAGGAGCCGACTGGGTCACAGCCGCATCGCTCACAACCTGCGGGACACAATGACATTTAAAATTCAAGTCTATTCAAGATTTTTTCAAGGCTATTTGAAAAAGAAATTCAAGACTGTTTTAATGACATATGTACTTTTAAGCGCAGTAAATTAAGTTAACATTAAAATGTTTACTCGACTAAGAAAACAATGGCGCCAACCATAATAAAATGCCGATTGCCAAAACAATATTTTATTGACCACAATTAAATTCAAGATTTTTCAAGACTACTTTGTAAAATTCAAGGCCTTGAATTTGGTCCAATCAAATTCAAGGCTTTTCAATACTTTCAAGACCCCGTACAGACCCTGATGCGGACTTACAGGACAAGTGTAGTTTGTCCAATATCCATTTGTTTATTCACCTATCTGTTGTGCTGCATAATAATAATAATGAGTTTATTTGAACAATATTTAAAAGAACATTAAATTGTCTACACACTGGTAGATAACTTGTTACAATATGTTACACATTTCAGCTGTGTATGTGGCCAACCTCCTGGCTGGAGGTCATTTTTTAATGTCCAAAAACAAAATTGCTATTGCTGTTAAAGTTTCGAAAACGCCGTAAATATTTTTGAGAACGGAAGTATCCAAAATAGCCACAATTTAATGTCATATGTCTAGATAGGTGTAGCATTTATTGCATCTCTTAATCACTAGATGCAACCACGTAAACCGAATTCAAACACTGTGCTGTATTCGATGGCCGGCTATGGCCGACCTGAGGAGATTCGGGGTGACTGTCAATGCCCAACTTGAGTGCTAATCGGTTAACAATGTGTGTCGATGAAATTTACGTTTCCTGTGCATAAGAAACATCTACGCAAAATTTGAAAAACAGATCTTCCGACGTTTCATTCTGAGCAGTACATAAGTGGCACTTCAGAGGAGTGAACTGACCTCGTCCACTGTCGATGTTCCAGTAGCCATCCCAGCACTTGTCACACTTCAGTCCGGCCACATTGGGCAGACATGGACACTGTCCACTACGGGCAGCACATGAGCTAATCCCATCTCCTTGACTACCAGGGTTATAACAGTCACACGCTGAAACACACACATTGACAGTTCAGTTTGTCTCCAGAGAAAACTTTTCTTAATTTAAAAGGTGTTTACAACATGCAAAATATGCCTAATAAAAATAACATGTAAAAAATGTACAAAACTACCAAACAAATATAGTTAGATATAGCAGAGTTACATTAAAATACAAAATAATATTAAAACTGGATAAACAGAGAGTAATGTATTAACCATTAGATAATTAAAATATACAATACACAATATAGACATATACACATTGTACATTCACACATACATAGATACATACATACTAATACAACACCAATGAAATTACATAACAGTTTCAGAGCCAGCCAAAACTGTGATGAAATAACATGCAATTTTTTAAGCACAAGCACATGGCTCTAAACTGGCATTTCTATACATTTTACTATGCACTTCAGACTAAACACTGTCATTGATCACATCAGAGTACTTGTAATTATATTGTTAAACATCAATGTTGACTGTAAAAATCAGCAAGATAACACTAATGACTTGATGCAATTTTTTTTAACTGACCTTTACACTGTCCTTTCGGCAAGGCCAGGGCGTCTCCATAGTAACCAGGCAAACATTGCGCACAGTCGAACCCTGCCGTGCTCATGATGCACTTCAAACACTCCCCCGTGGTTCTGTAAACATCAAAAACATCTCATAAAATGTCCCAGTTAGACCATTGATATATGGCCAACATTTACTTGACAACATCGACATTACAAAAATTCTGTGCCTGAAAATAAACTGTCACCACCTACTGGAAACAACCTGAACTAGAACAATTCTGTTTTATTTGATTTGGAAATTAGGTAATGATGTCTTAATATATTCGTTTTATTGCAACACAGATATTCACCAGATAAAAGCAATTCTTACCACCCTCATGTGTTCTAGCAGTTAACGTCACTTACGAGTTGCAGTTGGCGACAGCGTTCGGGTCGATATTCTCATTGCAAATACACTTCTGGCACGGTCTTGGGGGGCCATATTTGCCCTGTGGGTCACCATAGTAACCGTCAGCACACATCTCACAGCGGTTGCCTAGAAACAACACGAGAAGATACAATCAGTGTAAGGAGAAACAATTCCTTCTCATTCAGTACTGTTTATAAGCCATAACTTTTATAACTCTGTTAACATGTGTACCTGTACAGTATAGCAAGTTTTCAGAATTTATTGCCATGTGCCAAGGATTCTATTTTGGTAATATTTCTTTTGCAAAATGTTGTAATTTTAATGCTTTTGATATATACATGTCATTAATCAGGAGCATTTTATAATGGAATCTTTGCGATGTGCACTTTTATATTTGATAGTGCAAAACACATTTAAAAAGCGAGGTTCTTTGTTCCTGAAATCTAACAGGGATGCCAATTATTAGCAGGAAATTCACTGAATGAGTCATCCTGAATGTGGGGACAACCCCAAACGCATTGGACAACAAATCACTTTGTAGCTACCAATGCTGCCAACAGTGCACGTTTACAATGTGAACATTGTAATTATAATATGCCCCGTAGAATGACAGAGACGAGACCCGAGTCGTACCTGTGTATCCCTCCTTGCAGTTGATACACGCCACCTCCCCGTTGATCATCTCCACACACTCCCCGTTGTCTGGGCACAGACACACCTTGCAGTCGTCGGGCGTGCCCGCCAGTGCGTAACCATAGTAACCGGGCAGGCAACGTTCACAGTTCAGTCCGACGGTGTTATGTTGGCAGATACAGCGACCTGCAATGTACGTTACACGTGAGCATCAATATTGCAAAACTAATATTTTTGTCATGTCCTTTGCAGCAAATACAGGTGGTCTGCTTACGTTGTGTAGTTGTGTAGTAGAAGTCGTGATCAAGAACCATCCTCTACAAAGACCACCCATCAACAACCACCCGTTACAATGATCACCCATCAACCAATGCCCTTTACAATGATCACCCATCAACCAACGCCCTTTACAATGATCACCCATCAACCAACGCCCTTTACAATGATCACCCATCAACCAACACCCTTTACAATGATCACCATCAACCAACACCCTTTACAATGATCACCCATCAACCAACACCCTTTACAATGATCACCCGTTTTTTTCACTGACAAATTGCCTATCCCATATAAACAACCCCTCATCAATGCATCCAATGACCAGGTCAATTTGGAATTTACCCCAGTTGAACGACTATCAAAAGTCCGGTTTCAGTTTGGGGCAGGTATTAGCGCTGTTCCATGTGTGAAGCATTACAACTGGCAAAGTTCAATTCGGCTAAAATCACACACTTTTCGTAGGGGTTTTTCTACAGTTAGTTTGCATAACAAACAACCATGGCTTGCGAGGACGTACCCGATACACAAGGCCATTATCCCACTGGCCAACAGGTAGACGGGACTCACCTGTGTTGATGTCGCAGGTGTCTGAATGCCCATTGCAGTTGCATGGCACACAGCGGGCGTAGGGGCCGCCACTGGCCGGGTCGCGGTGGTAGCCGGGCGCACACGACTCACAGAACTGACCGACATACCCCTCGGGGCATTGACACAGCTCCACATGGCTGACGGTGTGACCTCCCACTGACCGGCTTGGCTGGGCTGACCCCAGCTTGACATTGTCCATGAAGCCAAAGCCTGCAAAAACACCAGGTTAGAGCACTGGTCATTTGGTCATATGGTGGCAGAACAGACTCAAATTGACCATTTCACATATGATACTACAACTATGAGCATGTATATTAATTAAGCAAGGAAACTATAGAAATTCAATTATTAGACAGTATCTATACAATTTGTTTTTTATTTAGTGACACATCCAATTAGTTCCGCCTATTAAAAGTCTATAACAAAGTCAGTCGATAACAAAGTCTATGTTGCCAATAGCCTTGGAATCTCACATCAAAACTGAAGGATGGGGACTAGCAAGATTGGATCACCGAAGCTAAATCTTCAAAATATGATAGTTTTCACATAAAACAGTTAACATAAATCAAATTGTTTTACTATGTGTAGAGTATTCATATATTCAAAGAGCATACATTATACTGACCACGCATATACATGCATACACTGATATTTTTAATGCATTCAAACACAATAAAACGTATAAAACGGCAGCTAATAACACACACTTGACACCACCACAAAAATCACGCCACTACTCACCTATTGGGTTGTATGTTCCCCTGATCTTGAACGCGGTCACATTGGACAGTAGTTTTATGAACTCCAGTGACGACAGATTGGGTGTCCACTCAAAGTTCGGGTGTTCGTTCAAGCGGAACTTGTACTCCTGGTTGACCGTGCGTGGAATGGCATTGCCCTGAGCAAAGATCGGCAGGGAGATGCGCTGTCCGTTGCCCTCCAGGATGACGTCCAGAACGGAGGCGCGAGCGTTGTCACTGCCCACTCGAAGTGTGAAGCTTAAAATCTGGTTGTAGCTAAATTTCTGGTTGCCAAGGTAACGTGCTGCAAACAGAATGATAATAAGCTTGACTTATGTAACATTGTATGTTGGGAAATGAAGCCATTGCAAGGAGCAAAACAACACCAGTTTGACCAAATAGTTATAGTACTATTTTAAGTGAATGTAACAATACTTACCTACGAGTAAGGGTCAGTAGAGCTGTTACACCAACACACCTGACATAATATAAGTCATTCACCATACTGTGCCGAGAACATTGTGCTGTGAAAAAGCACTTTGCCGTGTGAACAAAATCTTTCCATGATACACATTTCTATGGTAATATACAACAAAATCGCCAGAAAAACGTAAAAGTTTGAGAGTTTGTACCTGGTGCAAGGAAGTAGGATGATTCAATGCCCAGGGATGAGATGCCGATCTGTTGGGTGACGCCATTGTAGTCCAGGGCCAGCTCCTTGCCACTTCTATCCACACCCTTCCAGCGCTGGCGGCCTGTCAACAAAGTCATACACACATGACACACACACACCTGTCAACAAAGTCATACACACATGACACACACACACCTGTCAACAAAATCATACACACATGACACACACACACCTGTCAACAAAGTCATACACACATGACACACACACACCTGTCAACAAAGTCATACACACATGACACACACACACCTGTCAACAAAGTCATACACACATGACACACACACCTGTCAACAAAGTCATACACACATGACACACACACCTGTCAACAAAGTCATACACACATGACACACACACCTGTCAACAAAGTCATACACACATGACACACACACACCTGTCAACAAAGTCATACACACATGACACACACACCTGTCTACAAAGTCATACACACATGACACACACACCTGTCAACAAAGTCATACACACATGACACACACACCTGTCAACAAAGTCATACACACATGACACACACACCTGTCAACAAAGTCATACACACATGACACACACACCTGTCAACAAAGTCATACACACATGACACACACACCTGTCAACAAAGTCATACACACATGACACACACACACCTGTCTACAAAGTCATACACACATGACACACACACACACATGTCAACAAAGTCATACACACATGACACACACCTGTCAACAAAGTCATACACACATGACACACACACCTGTCAACAAAGTCATACACACATGACACACACACCTGTCTACAAAGTCATACACACATGACACACACACACCTGTCAACAAAGTCATACACACATGACACACACACCTGTCAACAAAGTCATACACACATGACACACACACACCTGTCAACAAAGTCATACACACATGACACACACACCTGTCAACAAAGTCATACACACATGACACACACACCTGTCAACAAAGTCATACACACATGACACACACACCTGTCAACAAAGTCATACACACATGACACACACACACCTGTCTACAAAGTCATACACACATGACATTCACACCTGTCAACAAAGTCATACACACATGACGTACACACCTGTCAATAAAGTCATACACACGACACACACACCTGTTAACAAAGTCATACACACATGACATACACACCTGTCAACAAAGTCATACACACATGACATACACACCTGTCAACAAAGTCATACACACATGACTTGCATACCTGTAAGCAAAAGCATACACATATGACATACACACCTGTCAACAAAGTCATAAACACCTGCAAGCAAAAACATACACATATGACATACACACCTGTCACATATACATGTCAAACACACCTGTCAACAGTCATACAGACCAGTCATATATATTTTTCAATAACCATCTAGAGTAATAAACACACCAGACAACAAATACTGGACACACACACACGCACGCACGCACTCACACGCACACACACACACACACACACACACAGTGTCACCCATACGCAGGTTCCACCACGCTGCACCCACCTGTGTTGAACTGTGACTGGATGACCTTGGCAGTGTAGCCGGGGGCGGACGAACAGACAGACGAGTGGCCGTAGCAGAAGCACGAGATACAACCCTGGGGGTTGTCAGCTGACAGGGCGAAGTAGCCGGGCTGACACCTGTGGGTAATGACACACTTAACATGGCATCACGTCGTCTCGGGTCGTCAGAAACATTGACACATTCGACACTGGTTCACACCATTACACACATTTACCTCTACAGGGCACCTGGCATAATAAAGCGGCTTCCAATACAAGTGACTGCCCACTGGATTGTACTACTAGTAATACACTGGTGCCCTGTAAGGCTGGTTGGTTTCATGCTCTCGCAGGTGACAAAAGAAATCTTCACCAATATTTGAAAATTGCAATTAAACAAAGACAATATAATATTAGTTTATTTATTTCATTAGAACTTCATTTAAAATATGAGTGGTTGAGTATTATTAAACAAAATCAAACACTGATGAAGATATGTGGCTACAAAAAGAGCTACCAACAACAATCAACAACTTAATACACATAAAGAGCGCATTTCTTACAAAATAAAAAACAAGGACAAATTAATCTGGCTGGATGCAAATCACAGTTTTCATTGAATGCACTGGAGCACATATTCACTGGGCATATTATATTAATAAATTAAGTTTGTCGAACCTATTTTAAATGCCCACGGTGACGAGCCACCTGGAATGATTTGTTTGTCATCTGACGGATGAGTACACTCACCTGTCACAGTTCTGCCCCTCGACAAATTCCTTACACTTGCAGATGCCACTATCAGGCAGACACTCCGCATGGTTGTCCAGACTTCCAGCGACCTCACACTGACACGGCCTGACACACATAACGCACCCCATTTACCATCACTGTCGTACAGTTATTACTTCTATATTTAATAGTGAATAATAATAAAGCTTTATTCGCCATTTTTAACATGTAATGTGCACTTCATGTCAAATATGTATGTCTTCTGGCGTATCAAGTCTAGTAGTGCTCATATACAAGAAAATGAAATACATTAAATAAATATAATATATAAATACATATATATATCATATATATATATATATTATGTTCTTTAAAATGATAAATTATCCATTACAAATTACCATTTTGATCTAATAAATAAATAATATATTTAAAATGTCCTTTAAAAAGTATCTATTTAAAAATTATCATTTAATAATAAAAAGTCCTTTAAAATGATAAATGTTCTATTTAAAAATTATTATGTTAAACAAATAAATATTATATATATATATATATATATATATATATATATATATATATATATATATATATATATATATTATACATACATGGTTTGTTAGGATGTCTTTAACTATAACCAATAACATACCAACATGGTTTGTTAGGATGTCTTTAACTACAACCAATAACATACCGACGTGGTTTGTTAGGATGTCTTTAACTATAACCAATAACATACCGACGTGGTTTGTTAGGATGTCTTTAACTATAATCAATAACATACCGACGTGGTTTGTTAGGATGTCTTTAACTATAACCAATAACATACCGACGTGGTTTGTTAGGATGTCTTTAACTATAATCAATAACATACCGACGTGGTTTGTTAGGATGTCTTTAACTATAACCAATAACATACCAACATGGTTTGTTAGAATGTCTTTAACTATAATCAATAACATACCGACGTGGTTTGTTAGGATGTCTTTAACTATAATCAATAACATACCAACATGGTTTGTTAGGATGTCTTTAACTACAACCAATAACATACCGACGTGGTTTGTTAGGATGTCTTTAACTATAATCAATAACATACCGACGTGGTTTGTTAGGATGTCTTTAACTATAACCAATAACATACCGACGTGGTTTGTTAGGATGTCTTTAACTATAATCAATAACATACCGACGTGGTTTGTTAGGATGTCTTTAACTATAATCAATAACATACCGACGTGGTTTGTTAGGATGTCTTTAACTATAACCAATAACATACCAACATGGTTTGTTAGGATGTCTTTAACTATAATCAATAACATACCGACGTGGTTTGTTAGGATGTCTTTAACTATAATCAATAACATACCGACGTGGTTTGTTAGGATGTCTTTAACTATAACCAATAACATACCAACATGGTTTGTTAGGATGTCTTTAACTACAACCAATAACATACCGACGTGGTTTGTTAGGATGTCTTTAACTATAATCAATAACATACCGACGTGGTTTGTTAGGATGTCTTTAACTATAACCAATAACATACCGACGTGGTTTGTTAGGATGTCTTTAACTATAATCAATAACATACCGACGTGGTTTGTTAGGATGTCTTTAACTATAATCAATAACATACCGACGTGGTTTGTTAGGATGTCTTTAACTATAACCAATAACATACCAACATGGTTTGTTAGGATGTCTTTAACTATAATCAATAACATACCGACGTGGTTTGTTAGGATGTCTTTAACTATAATCAATAACATACCGACGTGGTTTGTTAGAATGTCTTTCAACTATAACCAATAACATACCGACGTGGTTTGTTAGGATGTCTTTAACTATAACCAATAACATACCGATGTGGTTTGTTAGGATGTCTTTAACTATAACCAATAACATACCAACATGGTTTGTTAGGATGTCTTTAACTATAACCAATAACATACCAACATGGTTTGTTAGGATGTCTTTAACTATAACCAATAACATACCGACGTGGTTTGTTAGAATGTCTTTCAACTATAACCAATAACATACCGACGTGGTTTGTTAGGATGTCTTTAACTATAACCAATAACATACCAACATGGTTTGTTAGGATGTCTTTAACTATAACCAATAACATACCGACGTGGTTTGTTAGGATGTCTTTAACTATAACCAATAACATACCAACATGGTTTGTTAGAATGTCTTTCAACTATAACCAATAACATACCGACGTGGTTTGTTAGGATGCCTTTAGCTATAACCAATAACATACCAACATGGTTTGTTAGGATGTCTTTAACTATAACCAATAACATACAGACGTGGTTTGTTAGGATGTCTTTAGCTATAACCAATAACATACCAACATGGTTTGTTAGGATGTCTTTAACTATAACCAATAGCATGCTTTCATTGCGTGAGAAACAACACTGCCTATATTCCCGTCTATATGTTCACAGGAACAGTTTGCTACACAGGATTTTTCTTGGTCACCTGGAGGTTAAATTAAATGAGGGTTTTTCAAAATGCAAATATTCAGCTGTCTAATTGTAAATGATTACAACAGTTATAAAAACAACTTATGTTATTAGTATGTTATTATGGTAACTATGCACAGAACAGAAACATTAGAGTAACTTATTGTGGCTCCTCGTAAAGACTTTATATAAACATTTGCACCTAATATCACGAGAGAATCTACCCTACTCTTTATATAGTATCTATTACATGTCCCACATCAGCACCTTTGTGTGACAAGTGTCATCTCATTGACGGTCACAAGATGGTGACAGGTAAAACACTCACCTGCATCCGGACTGGCCAAAGTCATAATAGTTGATGTCACATCTGTCACACTTGTCTCCTGTCACCCCACGCTTGCATTGACACTTGCCATTCTCATCACACTGACGATACAGGGCGCCTACAACAGCCGACAGTGTCATAATGTGTCACGCGTCAGCCAAACACAGCATTAATTTAAATATGACACACTATTATTACACTGGGTTGACACATCTTACTTCCCATGTCACAGACAGATGTGAACAATTTTAACTAACGTGTTTGAGTTTACACTACATTGGGGCATTAATATTTGCTGCTGACTTCTTACAAAGACAATCAGCTGTTCATCACCCATGGTCATATAACAATTGAATTGCACTGTTTGTGGAACTATACACTAGATTCAACTATACAAGTATGCCACCAGCCAAATGTAACAGTCTTAGCCAGGAGTAACATTCCTCACTGAGTCTAGCAACAAGAAAGCACATGGTGCACATTTTAGATACCAACTTCCTACAGCCTTAGTATTCTGATTCTCATAATGCTTTACTGACAGACATTTCCTTTTTACCGTTTACATCTTTTACTATAAAACGGCCTTCATTTTTACTTTCTCCTCATGACCAGTTTTCAAATTGAAAACAATAAATGACTTTACAAAATAATAATAGCACAGATCTGGTCACCACCTAGCAGACTTCTGAACTGTCCACCACCTAGCAGACTTCTGAACTGTTCACCACCTAGCAGACTTCTGAACTGTCCACCACCTAGCAGACTTCTGAACTGTTCACCACCTAGCAGACTTCTGAACTGTCCACCACCTAGCAGACTTCTGAACTGTTCACCACCTAGCAGACTTCTGAACTGTCCACCACCTAGCAGACTTCTGAACTGTTCAACACCTAGCACTTCTGAACTGTCCACAGCCTAGCAGAATTCTGAACTGTTCTCCACCTAGCACTTATGAACTGTCCACCACCTAGCATACTTCTAAACTGTTCACCACCTAGCACTTATGAACTGTCTACCACCTAGCATACTTCTAAACTGTTCACCACCTAGCAGACTTCTGAACTGTCCACCACCTAGCAGACTTCTGAACTGTTCACCACCTAGCACTTATGAACTGTCCACCACCTAGCAGACTTCTGAACTGTCCACCGCCTAGCAGATTTCTGAACTGTTCACCACCTAGCAGACGTCTGACCTGTCCACCACCTAGCAGACTTCTGAACTGTCCACCACCTAGCATACTTCTAAACTGTTCACCACCTAGCAGACTTCTGAACTGTCCACCACCTAGCATACTTCTAAACTGTCCACCACCTAGCAGACTTCTGAACTGTCCACCACCTAGCATACTTCTAAACTGTTCACCACCTAGCAGACTTCTGAACTGTCCACCACCTAGCATACTTCTAAACTGTTCACCACCTAGCAGACTTCTGAACTGTTCACCACCTAGCACTTATGAACTGTCCACCACCTAGCAGACTTCTGAACTGTCCACCACCTAGCAGATTTCTGAATTGTTCACCACCTAGCAGACGTCTGACCTGTCCACCACCTAGCAGACTTCTGAACTGTCCACCACCTAGCATACTTCTAAACTGTTCACCACCTAGCAGACTTCTGAACTGTCCACCACCTAGCATACTTCTAAACTGTCCACCACCTAGCAGACTTCTGAACTGTCCACCACCTTGCATACTTCTAAACTGTCCACCACCTAGCAGATTTCTGAACTGTTTACCACCTAGCACTTATGAACTGTCCACCACCTAGCAGACTTCTGAACTGTCCACCACCTAGCAGATTTCTGAATTGTTCACCACCTAGCAGACTTCTTAACTGTCCACCACCTAGCAGCCTTCTGAACTGTCCACCACCTAGCAGATTTCTGAATTGTTCACCACCTAGCAGACTTCTGAACTGTCCACCACCTAGCAGACTTATGAACTGTCCACCACCTAGTAGACTTAATAACTGTCCACTACCGAGCAGACTTCTGAACTGTTCACCACCTAGCAGACTTCTGACCTGTCCACCACCTAGCAGACTTATGAACTGTCCACCACCTAGCATACTTCTGACCTGTCCACCACCTAGCATACTTCTGACCTGTCCACCACCTAGCATACTTCTGAACTGTCCACCACCTAGCATACTTCTGACCTGTCCACCACCTAGCATACTTCTGACCTGTCCACCACCTAGCATACTTCTGACCTGTCCACCACCTAGCATACTTCTGAACTGTCCACCACCTAGCAGACTTCTGAACTGTCCACCACCTAGCAGACTTCTGAACTGTCCACCACCTAGCAGACTTCTGAACTGTCCACCACCTAGCATACTTCTGAACTGTCCACCACCTAGCAGCCTTCTGAACTGTCCACCACCTAGCAGATTTCTGAATTGTCCACCACCTAGCAGACTTCTGAACTGTCCACCACCTAGCAGACTTCTGAACTGTCCACCACCTAGCAGACTTCTGAACTGGCCACCACCTAGCAGGCTTCTGAACTGTTCACCACCTAGCAGATTTCTGAACTGTCTACCACCTAGCAGACTTCTGAACTGTTCACCACCTAGCAGGCTTCTGAACTGTCCGCCACCTAGCAGACTTCTGAACTGTCCACCACCTAGCAGACTTCTGAACTGTCCACCACCTAGCAGACTTCTGAACTGAGACAAACGTGAATTACTCTCCCTAGACCAGAGACTACTCTACCAACAACATGATACACACTTACCCGCAACACAACGGATGCTTCTCGAGTGACATGACAACAGCTCACCAATGGTGTGGCGACAGTTGCTTACCAACACCATTGTAGATGCTTACCAATGGATGGACAGTTGTTTACCGACAGTATAATGGCTGACTATGTGACAGCTGCTTATTGATGGCTTCATAGCAACAGCACAAGTGACAGTTTCTTAACGACAGGATGATAGTTGCTTACCGACAGCATCACAGTTGCAGGCCTGACACTTGTCGTCGGCAGCAGTGCGATAGAAGTAGTCCTTGCAGCGTTCACAGTGAATGCCAAACGTGTTCTCGCGACAGTCGAGACAGTGACCTCCGTGGCCCGTCTTGCGGAACAGCTCCTCGTCAAAGAAACAGCGATTCGACAGACTATTGCAGTCACAAGCTGGAACAGAAAGCCAGGTCAGGTGACTCACACTGACCAATCAGCTGATGATCAATCAACAAGATGGACCACTGGAGTTGGTATAATTGTTTTCATGGAATTAGAAAGATTTCCTATATAATAAACAGGGATTAGGGACACAATGAGAAAAATGCTTACACATCAAAAAACATAAAACCACGTCAAGATTAGAGCCATTGTGTGTGACCCATCCATTGCCAGGGAATTTATTTCATAGAGGCACTTCTGGAAATAAAATTTTAAATGTAAAGTTGACACAGCAACCAGTCATCAGGATTGCTCAAAACGCCTCTACAATTTACTCCCAGGCAGATCAACGGAAAACTTTCTCAATTCTGTGGGAAGCTTTCAGCCACATTGCAATTAATGTGTGGAAATTATTCATTAATAACATCCACCTCAGTCTATAGCCAGGTAGTCAATGACACAACTGAGTAACACCACAGCAAAGTTCAGAGAACTAACTTGCTCAATGTGAATTAGAGTTCTCACAACCGGGAGTCTGAGATTCAATTTACAGGATCAACTCAAATTTATCTACACATCTCTCTAAATACAAGGTGTTTACACAGAACAGCGCTATCAGTAGTTCAAAAAATTTAACATGACTATATTATACACTTAGACGACTGACCGACACATTCGTTAGCCCCGTCAGCCGTGGCACGTCTCCAAGGGCGGTCGTTGTAGAAGGGTTGGCATTCGTTGCAGTCAGGGCCCTGGGTGTTGTGTTCGCAGCGACAGACAATCTTCTCCTCCAGTCCCTGACCCGTACTCCGCACACACTCACTCGCATGGCCGTTACACTTGCACCTGCACACCAGGGGGCAGCACTGATCATGTGACACAATCACGACCAAGGGACCGTTTCACTAAGATAAAGAGGTCTTAAGAAACATTCATCATTAAACAAAATCAATTGTTAATCCTACAGATGAACAGGCCCTAAAATCAGCCCAACGGCAGCTGGTTCTGTTGTAACAATTTTCATTTCCATCATACACTTGGTGTCATTGGATAGCTGACAGATTTTTCTAGATTGTGTATATTTTTCTTTGTGCAGATTCAGTGAGTTTTTTTAGATTGTGAAATATTTCCTCGTGCCGATTCAGTGATAGATTTTTCACAATCGAGTTTACAAAGCAAGTGATGTTATTGCCACCCATATTTGGTAGATTTTACTATGCCAGATGAATGAATTTATGCATCCATTCATTATGTCTACACCCCCACACATGCAATATCAAAAGAAAGCTCTTTGAGTGGCCAATCTGCCAAAAATAAGTCACATGGGTTCAGTCAATTCAACCAATCAGAACTTTAGTTTCAAATGTAGCGTCATCACTTTTATTATAATAAAGCATACCTTTAGCATTAAAATGACGCTCCATTCATATTTTTATGACCAATATTAGCAAAGTTGTGATTTTCACAGGAACAGTATGCTACACAGGATTTATCTTGGTCACCTGTAAGTTTAAATTAAATGAGGTTTTTTTCAAAATGTAAATATTCATAGCATATTACTGAGGACACTATATCAATGGCACACCAGTGACAATGTTCCGCTGGCGCATCATGGCGTTGACAATTTTCAGGTATTCCAAATCACTGTTAAGGATAAAAAGTTATTTTAAAGTACAAAATCGAGTTTAAGAACTCTTAACGTAAGTGAAATTGTCTGTTGGGCAATTACACCCTTTAATATCGAACAGAATTATTGTCCCCAAGGTTGAGATTTGAGGGGAAAAAATCATGTATAATCGCGCCATATGCCCCAAACTGGGCAACCTCAAACCTACTGAGCCAACCAGCACTTTAATAGTAATAATTGTTTTAATAAAATAGATATATTTCACAAGTTCTGGTGATTACTGGGAGTTATCCATGTCGTAACTGTTCAGAAGTCTGCTACATAACATGTATGTAAGCCACGATACCTACACTAGAAGATACGACAACGTTCCGCGATCTAAACAAAGTTGAACAAATCACCAACCTAGCTCCAACAGCAAAGTCCGAGATAGCGTAGAAGTACGACTTGAGCACGTTGGGATCTCCAAACACTTCGTCACCGAATGTGTTCAATCGATTGAGAACAATCTTGATGTCGGTGGCTGTCACCCATTCCTAGTGAGCACATGCAATGCAGTTGTTAGTAGATTAAAATAACATACAAAAATGCAAGGATTGATTGAGGCATGGCAGATGATGTAGTCTCTACAGGCATTTGTAACTTGTTCTCTACAGCAACGCCCCCTGGCAGCAACAAGTTGCCTCATTCATATCGATAATGTGTCATATTGCAGGTTGTGATAATAATTTGAAAAGTTTTACTTCACCGAATTTCTCTTGTTGTTACCAATGAACAGGAATGCTGAATACTGATCACAATTGAAAATAAATTATTTTAACAATAACACTTAAAATTTATTTAAATGCTATCCAGTATTATTATTTTAACAAAAATATGTTCATCATGAAAATATTAATCATGGACATATAGAGTGGAGCATCATACATTTAAAGTGGATGAGATGTAATCTATTAGCTAATTTAACAAAAAATGTGTCAAATAAATCGAGGAAATAGTCAGAGTAATAGCTTCATACATATTCATTCTAAATGTGCCTAAATTCAGGAAGGTGCCGTGCCATGGGGCACGTGACAACATTCCTTGCACAAACCACAGGGAAGACCCACAGATTCCAGTCATGTCATGTGCACGAAGCAATTAGATCGGGCCGAGATTCGGAGACTGACCCGAGGATGGTCAAGATAAGACTGGACGGGGCAGGTAAACATGCCACATGGGCTGTCCGTCCCTCTTTGACCAGTGGTCACTATATCTGGCTACTAGAAACATACCAGACTACACTGGTGATGCTATCAGGCTGGGAAACACACACCAGCCATTATCAGGTCACATTGCACGTCACACGGCCTGATGTCATCATTCACTGAAATCTAACACTAACTGGAAGTTGACTCTGTAGATGGCTGGGTAAGTAAAAGGAACAAAAACCAATAAAACAGCTAACTAAACACTACACATGTGACGCAAAAATACAACCAACACAATAATGTATTTTCATCAAGACAACCAACATACTGACATTTATTATCAATTATCATTAACTCCTGTAACTATTCAGTTTTGATCAGATCTACCAGTAGTTATGGACATCCATCCAATATATTGTTGTTCCTTGGAACCAGGGTTTTCTCAGTTCCCACACTGACTTAGAAATTTGCTCCTCCTCTGTATTCGATCAATATAAAACATGCCGCAGACTTATTTTAGCCTCGGTTAACTCCCTTAGCTCTATGCTGATAACTTTATAAAACTTACAAATAGACTTACCCATTTTGTGATTGCATAAAATGTCTACACAGTATTTAAAAACTAGGTTCCTTTTTTGTTTAATATTACGTTCTAATGATTAAAGCATACATACCGAAGGTTTACTGCCTATCAAATTGTGTTAAATAGCCACTTCATTAAGCTCGGAACAATGTTTGAAGTTTGAAAGTTTCCACCCGCAACACGTTCAAATGGTAAACAAAACATCGAGTTTAAAAATGAAATTCACTGTTAATAATGCCGAGGCAAGCAGATATAACCACAATATCCATTGATGTTTAACTTTCCCACATTCTAGACAGCAGACTTCCTTTTACAAATTACTGCTTGGCCAATTCTGGGCAGAGGGGTAGGCACTCTCCCTTTAATGCACCCTGAACTTGGACTATATTGTGAGACTTTTTTTTAAACAAGTTACCTTATTAAATTACTAAAAACCTTGTTGAGAATGTCAGAAGATACATTAATTGGGGTCACCTTTAGCTTGTTCTCACCTGCAGGTCTTGGCTGTGTTCAAAGTTGTAGGCACTGGGGCGCCCTTCGAGGGTACTGAAGGCTACACTACCCCCAGTCAGGGGTGAGATGTCACTGAACTCATCGGTACAGATTGCCTTGGCCTCGTTTGCAACTGTGATTATCTCCTTGTTGCGTTTACCGTACGTGTCCTCGCACGACGCACTGTAGAACTGGTAGGCCGTCCACGGCGTCTCTGCCGACGATCTCTTGTAGATTGCAAAACTGTCAGGGCGACTGGAGTAAAACTTGAGGCGGACATATGTGATGTCAAACGATTTGTCTGTCAACAGAATGAGAACCCGTTATAAATAAATGTTATCATGACAGAAGGTGTGTGTGTGTGTGTGTGTGTGTGTGTGTGTGTGTGTGTGTGTGTGTGTGTGTGTGTGTGTGTGTGTGTGTGTGTGTGTGTGTGTGTGTGTGCGTATGCGTGCGTGACAAAACGTAAAACAAAGTGAACACATGCTTTACTATAAACACCATTTCATACACCCATTCCATTCCACTTGCAAACAACATGCTGTGGTCACACTTTATTATTTAATGAATCTGACGTCAAAAACAACCAAGTGACACAGTTCCACTAACAACATTTAACATACTCAAGTAGAAAGAAAAACAGATGATTTATTTCCAGTCAAACCAACATTAGTGTCATTACGTAATCTAATGATAGGTCCACGTATCATTTATCAACGCCATAAACAGGATCCTGTCTACTTAATTGGGGACATCAATTTGATAAAGGAGCCACAGGAAGGAAGCTATCCATACTGCCAGTAACCCCCCCCTCCCCCACCATGTCACAGAATGTCCCCTTGGCCTGATTAACTGATGCTTGCTGTAATCCAATCAGGTCTCACGGGAACATCTGGTCACTGCATCTTGCCTGTACTGTCGCATATATCGCCGTTTAGATCAAGTTAAAAATACAACTGTCTGGTTTGCAGAATATGTTAGACCCAATGAATACAACAGAATCTACCATAAAATGAGGTCTACAGGGAAGTAGTACTATATAGAAGTGTCACTGTTTCTAAAGCGGGCTATGGCTTTTGGAGCTGGGACGTTCAACTTCCCATTTTATCAGTTAATGTAAACAAAGCATTCTGCTCACCAGAACAATGGCATTCTGTGTCACGAACCAGCTAGCTGTCTAAACAGTCAATAAACTACACCACATCTACGCGATTACAATCTGAATGGATGCATAGCGTTTCTTTCTTTACTGAACAGTTATGAGCATATTACGACTACTAAATATGCACAAGTGACTAGTTGATAGGGTGGAAGACACCAAGGGTGGTGACTGCCACCCACGAGGGTTCAAGAGGATGGAGTAAATGCAAAGTCCACACACACTATTGTAGACACATCAAACACACTATTTGTAGAGCGCAATGGCTCAGGGGTAGAGCTTCGGACTCTCGACTACAAGAACCCAGGTTCGAATCCTGTGCTGCGGTGTTAACACCTTGGGCAAGTTTTTTCACTCTACGTTGCTCCAGTCCACTCAGCTGTATAAATGAATACCTGGCTATAGACAGTGGTGAATATGTGTACGAGCAGCCTTCGCACATTAATTGTAGCATAAGGCTGGATGCTTCCCAGAGAAGATGAGTTGGTGTCTGAGTGAACAGGTCTGTCAGGGAAGTAAAGTGTAAAGCGCTTTCAATTTGGATTACTGTGCAACTTTCTAGTTTACACACACCAATTTATGTTTTGTTCATATTCAGGGTTTTATGTAGGACCAAATTATTGCCAGTCACACATGTTTTGGTGGACAGTGGACACATATATGTTAATTGTTAAGTCAGTTTACAAAGTTTAAATGTGTCTGATGACCTGAAATGGACTACAAACACACATGTGACACCATTTACACTCACTTTTGGGGCATAACTGACAATATCTATGGTTTTGGAAGACCTGTTTTGTGCTCCTTCATTTTTTACCCGTCCACCACCTGTCCACCCATATTTCTACCCGTCCACAATGGTTTTTACCCATCCAAATGACGGGTGGATGGGTCTCTGTATAAACCTATTTTCATATTCGTGTGTCCATTCACAGCCACGTGTCTCCATCGATATACACTGTACATCAATGTACAGTGTACAACATTGATATCCAGCCAACTGCATGTTTCTTCATCAATATACAACACTGATATCCACATATCTTCATCAATATACAACATTAACAAATCCA
This sequence comes from Ridgeia piscesae, assembly GCA_025642075.2. Lineage (NCBI taxonomy): Eukaryota > Metazoa > Annelida > Polychaeta > Sabellida > Siboglinidae > Ridgeia > Ridgeia piscesae. Next base: position 517,889 of record JAODUO010000256.1, read on the forward strand.
GACATTCAGATAGCTGTATCAATGAACAACATTGATATCCAGACATTAATTTTTTACAACTTTTGTACTCAGGTGTCCCAATCTATGAACAACATTTGAATCTCACATCCTGATATCTCTTTCTGTGTACAACATTGATATCCTGACATCAATATAATTCATATTCAGACATATCCATCAAAATACATTTTATCCCCATAGAATCCTGAACACAGGGTAGAGTATAATGTAGATGTCACACATATGCATGCACCCACATGCACACCCACATATACACCCACCAACACCAGGGCTTTATGCAGGATAAAATTATGACTAGTCACACATGTTTTGGTGGACACATGGATGTGAACTGTTAAGCCAGTTTACAAACTTTTAAATGTGTCTGATGACCTGAAATGGACTACAAACACACATGTGACACCATTTTTACTCATTTTCAAGGCATAAGTAACAATATTTATGGTTTTGGAAGACCTTTTTTTGCTCCTTCATTTTTTTACCCGTCCACAACCCGTCCACCATATTTCTACCCGTCCATATTCATTTTTACCCGTCCGGGTCTCTTCAGAACCTTTCCAATGTCTGCTGTGCCTGCATCACCCTACACCCTCATGTCATGATATTGGTAATGCATCTGGGGTAGATACCCTGTCCCAATTTCTATCTACAGTGTACTAATGTTTCCCACATCACAGGAGGGGGTATTGACTCCACACCCTGTGGGTTAGGAAGGATGTTGGGATTAGAGGGTGAAGTCTACTGATGCACCACCAGGGGGTTGTTCCCTGTGGCACCTAATAACCCCACCCCACTACCACAGGAAGTGGGGTGTTTCCACTGCCAGTCATTAGAACATTTCCTTACTAGGAAAACTAAATCAGCCAGGATCACAGGAAGACATTCAGAGAAAACGGCAACTGCAAGTAATTGAACACTTAAGACTCAAGTATGGATGTCACCATAGCTTTATGTAGAGACCCGTCCACCCGTCATTTGGACGGGTAGAAATATGGGTGGACGGATAAAAAATGAAGGGGCAAAAAGTCTTCCAAAACCATAGCTATTGTTAGTTATCCTGGGTACCTTGAAAGTGGGTGAAAATGGTGTCACATGTGTGTTTGTAGTCCATTTCAGGTCATCAGACACATTAAAAAGTTTGTAAACTGGCTTAACAGTTAACATCCATGTGTCCACCAAAACATGTGTGACTGGCAATAATTTTATCCTGCATAAAGCACTGGATGTCACAAAGAAATGGTCCCAAAATGTTTGAACATGGACAATTAGTACTGTTTTCCTGACTAAAAGCAATGCTACAAAAGGTCGCTTGCTTTTTAACCACCGACTGTATCATTAGGCACAAGTTAATTTTGTTGTCAAACAACACTTTTTTCTCAGGAAAATCAACAAAAACATGGAAGATGCATCCTATCATGTCACCTAAAACTGTATTTCCCATAAAAAAAGTGCTCAGACATAAACCCCTCCAAACAAAGCCCTTCTTAATCTCATTCATGCTCACTGCTCAGACATAAGAAAACATGTCTGAATTTGACAACTTGTTGTAAATAAACCGTGATGTTTTCAATTATCAATTCAAATATGCAAGATTGTGACAGTTTTGTAAATTTATAATCATCAGACAATATTTTGTTGATATATCAGTGAACTGTGGATGTACATTTGTCTGAGGGGTTGTGTCAAGAAGGGGTTTATACCTGGAGAGGGTTTTGTCCATGCACCTGTTCATAGACAGGTCTTCCCACCACTAATAACGTGCTACAAACTGACAACAATAATGGTAAGTTTGGACACACTACGAGTGCATTTGTTTGTAGATATACCCTTTTTTCAGTTAATAATTATTTTACAGGTGGTGTTTTTACAGATGATAAAATCCTTGTAACCTGGAAGTAAAATAATGATCAAGTTTGCCAAGTGTGTGTAGCCTAACATTGGGCTGACAACCAGGAATTATTTCACTAAAATAATCACCAAGATCATAAAGAAAATCCATCATTAATTAATAAAAAATACAGCAGCAATATCCTAAGAATCCAAGCTCAGTAGCGCAACAAAACTTGTGAATTCAGAAGTAATATGTTAAATTTACATAGCTTTAAAAAAAGGCTATTTAAGCCATAACCATACCACAGAGGACCCTGCTACCATGACAGAGGACCATGCTACCATGACAGAGGACCCAGCTACCATGACAGAGGACCCTGCTACCATGACAGAGGACCATGCTACCATGACAGAGGACCCAGCTACCATGACAGAGGACCCAGCTACCATGACAGAGGATCCTGCTACCATGACAGAGGACCCAGCTACCACGACAGAGGACCCTGCTACCATGACAGAGGACCCAGCTACCATGACAGAGGATCCTGCTACCATGACAGAGGACCCAGCTACCACGACAGAGGACCCTGCTACCATGACAGAGGACCCAGCTACCAGGACAGAGGACCCTGCTACCATGACAGAGGACCCTGCTACCATGACAGTTACACCAACAAGTGTTCTGGTATTGACAATGTTCACTCTACAAGATCACTATTAACTTAATATTAAGGTGTGATATTAATCTTGAAGAGCCAAATGAGGGTTACGAAGAATAAACTTTAGTGAAACTGGTCATCGACGCAGGGAGTCTGCTGTAGTGACACATCTCAGCGGGATGGCTAGGCAGCTCCCACCAGGTCATATCAACCTCATTCACAGTGCTATCAAGGTCATATCTATCTCATTCACAGTGCTATCAAGGTCATATCTATCTCATTCACAGTGCTATCAAGGTCATATCTATCTCATTCACAGTGCTATCAAGGTCATATCTATCTCATTCACAGTGCTATCAAGGTCATATCTATCTCATTCACAGTGCTATCAAGGTCATATCTATCTCATTCACAGTGCTATCAAGGTCATATCTATCTCATTCACAGTGATATCAAGGTCATATATATCTCATTCACAGTGCTATCAAGGTCATATCTATCTCATTCACAGTGATATCAAGGTCATATCTATCTCATTCACAGTGATATCAAGGTCATATCTATCTCATTCACAGTGATATCAAGGTCATATCTATCTCATTCACAGTGATATCAAGGTCATATCTATCTCATTCACAGTGATATCAAGGTCATATCTATCTCATTCACAGTGATATCAAGGTCATATCTATCTCATTCACAGTGCTATCAAGGTCATATCTATCTCATTCACAGTGATATCAAGGTCATATCTATCTCATTCACAGTGCTATCATGGTCATATCTATCTCATTCACAGTGATATCAAGGTCATATCTATCTCATTCACAGTGATATCAAGGTCATATCTATCTCATTCACAGTGCTATCAAGGTCATATCTATCTCATTCACAGTGATATCAAGGTCATATCTATCTCATTCACAGTGCTATCAAGGTCATATCTATCTCATTCACAGTGATATCAAGGTCATATCTATCTCATTCACAGTGATATCAAGGTCATATCTATCTCATTCACAGTGATATCAAGGTCATATCAACCTCATTCACAGTGATATCAAGGTCATATCAACCTCATTCACAGTGGTTATGGTGCCAACAGACCCACGAGTCATATTTTGTTGCAAAACATGTCACAAATAACACGAAAGCAGAAACAACTGGACTGATTAGACAAATTTGAGACCATCACGCACCAGACTGAACTGTCTAGACTACTCTTTGTTGGTCTAATGACTCTGGTCTAGTCATCTGGAATCTGGCACTGGGAGTGATGGCTGGGGGGAAGGAGGGGATATAGGCAGGAGAATCGCAACCAAATCCCATTAGAAATACACTCAACAAGCATTGCCATTTGGAATTTCCCAAATTAAGTTAAACGTACCAATCAGGATTCTCATAATGATATACTGGAATCTCACCATGCTGCTGGACTCCGATAATCTTGAAACCTAAGTACAATAACACAATTTCATAATTTTGAAAAGATTTTCCAGTGCCTTAGTATTATGCAATATACACAGTTTGTTTATAAATCTATAAAACATGGTAATTCAAACACTAACTTTGGGGACCAAGGCATCTGGATTAAGTCAATAAAGACCTAATACTTAAAATGTTGCAAGATTTCCTAATGCTTAAAAGTAAACGCTGTAAACAAGTCACACACAAAATTAACGTCAAATGATTCATATGATGCATGTGAATTGATCTGTCTGTGCAAATAGCATCTCTGCTGCCAGTAGAACACTTGTCTGGTAGAACTGAGCTTGAATATTCTACATTCCTGTGTTGTTTATGTGTGCTTAGAGTCATAGTCTGTATACTGCAGTCCTCAAGTCACTATAGAGCACCAGGTACATACCTGTGAGACACAGTAGCCAGACAGGTGGGCCCAGCCCGGGTCTGGCCACACAGGTAATAGTGTGAGTCTACCACAGGTAACACTTATCCCTTGGCGTGAGGTCTTTTACTTCCCTGGGGAACACATCAGGGGGAAGGAACCTGCACATTTTAGTACCTAGACAGAACCCTCCCACCCCAGGAACCGGGGGAGGCAGCAGGCTCTGCCTACTTTTTATGACATCACTGGGAGCTAGGATTAAACCTTGTGACCTAGGGTTCAACCACCGGTACTAGAGAGTGATACCAACGAGCTATGGAATATGTAGGAATACATACCAATGATCTATTGTTCGACCACGGGGACTGGGGTAATGTACCAATGAACTATGGTTCAACCACTAGGACTAGGAACATGTACCAATGATATCTATGGTTCAACTAGGATTAAACCTTACGACATAAGGTTCACTATTTGGGCCAAGATTAATCAAGGGAACTAATCTGAAGTTCTTCTGAACATATAAATGATATAATCAACTGAAGTCATATATGTTGTATGGCATACAGGAATAAATGCAATGTCTCTAAAGTAATCAATGACGTACATAAAGTCATAAACTGCATATCACATTTAATGAGGCCAAAGAAACTGTAATTTAGATTTCCCAAACTTGCATCAATTGTTAATGTTACTTTATGTTAGGCAATGGTGTTTCGTTGTAATTTACCAACTTAGACATAGTGGGTGACACAGATCATAAGTTAACTTTACACCCAATAACGGTAGGTGATTCTAGTAAAAATAAATTTATTTAAATGACATTCCTTGACACCACCGTGTTTCTTTCATGAAAGGCAATAACTGTATCAAATGTAACAACTGGTGGGTTAATCACAGACACAACCACCACTGATAGACACAGAAAAAGCACAGTGAGTTGATTAGATAGTTGCTGGGTGAGAGACAGAGGCAGGGGAGACAGAGGGTTAACCCAGTACATGGCTACAAGGCCCGGTATGTCTGCTTGAGTTCACAGCTTCCACTAATTAACACAGGAGGCACAGAGGATGGGGCTGACATTAACAGTGAGAAACGAGGTGAGAAGACAAGAGAGAATGTGAGGCTGTGACTGGCGGGGGTTCAGCCACTGTCAGTGGCAATGTCCGGCCACCACACCACACCACACACACCACATACACACGCAGGTTCTACGCAGCACCGTAGTCCTATAAACCAAGGTCTACACGCAGGCTTTATCAAGGTGGAGGACCAGTTACTCTGAGTTTGTTTAGAGAAGGCAGCCAGTTAACCAAGGTCCAGTTCTGGCCATTAATCACCCACTCAACGCCTGTCTGTGGCCTCAGACTAGCATGCCAGTCCACTACAAGCAGACCACACAACTGACCACATGTCAGACCACAGAGTCCACTACATATATTTATACAATGAAAGGCAAAAATCTGAACCTCAAGTTGCCTAAATCATGTATAGAATATATATAAATATTATTTCTTAATTTGTATGCTACTTAACTGTAAAATTGCATAAACACCCTGTTTTCTATTACAGATTGTTTTATAAATGTGACATCACTGAGGACTGGGGTGGAGCCAGGCTAACCACATAATTAGTACTAACATCTAAACTGTGCTTTGGCCTTTGGAGTTAATTAAAAAAGTTAAAAATGAAAGGAAAAAAAACAGTTATGCATTACGAACTGATTAAAAGACAACACTGTTTAGGTGAAAAGATGTTGTTTGGTGCCTCAGTTGTGCCTTCAGGGAATTTGAGACTGAAGGCAAAGAGGTAGTCTTATAGGTGACTGCTGAAGTCACACTGACAATGAAAGGACTGTAGACAGGTATGTCCTAGCTGTGGAATCAGGAACTAAACTTTATCCCATGATTGTCATCTCTATACAGTATAAGCCACAGCTGGTGGATTCAAATAAATGTACATTAGATAGTGCACCCAGACCCCTTCAGAATCATCACACCCACCCTAAGTAAGGGCCCCAAACATTGACACAAATGTCTTGAATTTGTTGACCCAGGTGGTGTAGGTGACAGACAGGTCCCAGTTGAGTTTACAACAAGCACGCATTGCATGAGCTGCCACACAGGGCCTGTCATAAAGCCTCCACAGTGTGTCCACAAACCTTCCACACTCGCCTGATAACACTGGCAGTTGACTGACAATGTCTACAACCTGTGTAGTTGGCCTGCCATTCAACCATATAGCAGCATTTTCACAGGTCTACACAACCCTCTATAACTGTATAAAGTGTCACCCCAGACCATATTACACCCTCATTCGCACGGTGTAGGCGCAGCAGACTGTCCCACTAATATTTCACCCTGGGATAACATCTGTCAATGTCTTTTATAATGTGTCATTCGATGTCAGTAAACCCTGCTCACTGGCTGTCCACTGTCACTAGCAGGTGTATAAATAGTAGTTGACACTCAACAGTCACCAATCACATTCCCAGGGGTTTATATCTACTCACGATTATCTCTCTGTATTTTGGCATTTTATTCTTATCAATGCTATCATTATTATTGTCAATATTAATATATAATTATATAGCCAGAAATGTTACCTCATTATCAAGGTTCCCTCAGGTCTTGCTAAACTGAGTGGTACTGAGTAAATGACCTGTTCAAATGATAGAGTGACAATGTTATCGAGACCAATTTTATATACTTTACAGAAATAAAAGTAATTTGGAAACATCCTAATGCGAGTATTAAGCAGAGTTGCATTAATATGCCAAAAAGCTAGATTCAACTGTACAATTATCATATAAATGCTTCATCTTTATTAATTTTTGAGTTTACGTACAACCATCCCACCAACACACTGATCCGTGAGACATGCCGACTACAAAATGCAACAACAGTACACGAATTACTTAGAGGTTATGACTCCATGATCAGTATTCATTCAAACATAAATATTTAATTAAATCCCCATTTCCTGTAAACTAAGTTATTCAAATAGAAAAACCACCAACCAATTACACAAACAAACCTTTCTACTTGAAGTTGAGTGAAACAGTGCTGGACTATTTATGCCACTACACCAGTCTTTAACAAACGACTTTGTAAACCATATTTAATCTGACGTAAATTATGAGTGATCCATTTGTGGGGTTGAAAGAAGCCACAATCTGCGATTGCTCACGGATGGGGAATTGGGGATGTTGGGGTGCATTTTTTTAGGCTACAGCAGGGCGGCAAGTGGGCCGGGTGAACTGAGAGCTACCAGGCCACCATCTGGAACTGGTCAAACTGCCTTGGTTGTTAGTAGACTGTCATGTCGGCCCAGGACAGCTAGAGCTTGCCCTCTACAGTAGCCGTCTACACCTACAGCAGACTCAGGTCTCAGGTGGTTTCCTCCAAACAGCCCAAACTTGGGCTAATGCAGGAGTTGTACAATTAGTGAGTCCACTACAGGTTACACATTTACCCCCTGTGTGGGAACTTTTACTTCCCCTGGCATAGACACCAGATAGAAGGGACCACTGGCTTTTAGTGTCTCTTCTGAAAGACACAGGCAAATGTGGTGTGAACGAAATTGCCTAAGTTTCGAAACGGCGGTAGGTGGGATTGAACCACCGTCCCCTCGATTGACAGTCCGGCACTCTACCGCGCGACCACCACTCCCCACAAGTCTTGATGGCATCCTCTGTACATCCTCTGACTCACCACCCACCACCTGACACTTCTCCCTCCACTTGCGTAAACAGTATCATTTTATCACAACCGTGTGATATATTTTCTGGCATGTTTTGAAAATAGCTTTATATATGAAATGATAAATGACACCCTGGACAAAACACAGATCGATGTGAAATGTTATTAAATAAGATCTATTATAGACATTTATAATAAATATTTATAATAAACACCATCCTAAACATGAGACGGTGCAGTGTGTTGATAATTGGATACGTCAATCACATTGTAAATGGTAACGTGAATAAAATGACAAATGTTGAATATTAGTGCCTAACATTTAAACAAGTATACAATAAAATACCAAGCATCAATAACACGTAGTGATTCCACAGAACATCTTAGACATGACTCAGTACTCACTAACATAACGTGTGTTGCCATTTGTAGTGTTGTGCTTCCACTGTGTACTAACTGTACTTGCCTCTTCAAACACAGATAACCGTTTTACTTGGAGAAAAAAGGTAATAACCTCATTAACCTGATCTGTAACAGAGCATGCGTTGCCTCCAAACATACAAATTTGTTTCTCTCTAAACATATATGTGGATATTTCCCCTTAACAGGTATCTGAATAGAGAACGTCTTGCAAAAAGCCTTTGCAGTTTGTTTAATATATCTGGTTTGATACTTTGCCACCAAACAATAACAAAAGTTCAACCTGTTAGCATTTATTGAGGAAAGAAGCCATTATATTATTAAATTTTAAATTAAATGAAGGTCTGTATTCAAGACTTAAATGGCAAAAAAGGCAACAGTTTGGTGTTATGTACCTAAAGAGTTTACATAGCTATGTGTTCTAGATTTTTTCCCCTGGTAAACCACTGACGTTAAAAATATGATTGTTGTTGGAAGTTGTTACTTTTTATTAACTCTGTTAACCCCATATGATCAAAACATTGACTTTTGTTTCCATTTAACCCCAAAATAATTCCCTATGAGTGACAATATTACTTGCAGAACTGAGGCAAAACACCCCTGCGACTGAAAATTTATTAATCAGTTACATTAGTTTAATAAAGAAATATAAAGAAATAAAGACAACTTGTTTCCTTGGTAATATAATATTCATAAGTAGTAAGAAAATCCGGTATTAATTTTAATGAGGCGGATATTGGTGAACAGGCCAAGTGGCAGAGGGGGGTATCCATATACTGATTACTGGTGGGTCATGCCCACAGGTCACTTGCTCATCAAAGGCCCATCACAGGCTGGTCTCCTTCCTAAGTACAGGAAACATTCTGCATGGTTGAGAGGCTGACTGGCTGTGATCAGTCAGAGATGGGCCCAGGCCAGCTGTTTCTGACCATTCAGACATGTAGAGGCCAAGGGAGCATAGCATGACTGAGGGAGCAGGCAACCTTTGACCTGGGCTACATGCAAGGCTGAACATACCCCAGGTCAACTAACCTAAAATGGAATACCAGTTTCTGTTCTCTTGAAAGCATAATTTGTTCTTAACCTTACTCTATGTCCTTAGTATATGTGTTTGTATCACCACTGCAAGTTATAGTCATTTATAATTCATCGGGGACTGAACCCTTCTGCTAAGGGGAACTGCAACACACTATATAAAATGCGCTTCTTTGCATTCTCAATCAAAAACGTTTTCTGATGTTTTCTTACTAATTCACACTGATGGATGCTACTTAAAACTTAAATGGGGACAAATTTACTGAATGATTAATCAAAATATCCGAAAACTTATATTATAGTTCAGAAAACAGGAGGGTAAAATCTACATTAGCCTCACGACCGCCCTCACCATATTTCATATGTTGTCCTATTGTCATGTCATAACATGACATATATATGTCACGTCATAACATGGCATATATGTCACATCATAACATGTCATAACATAATATGTCACATCATAAAATGACATATATAACTTATAACATCAAAATCAATACATAATTTCCAGTCTCTCCATTGTTCCTGTAATCCACTAAATTCTGCTGTTTCTCAATAATAATAATCATCATAAATGGGATGACAAGACTGCATAACACAGATGCAATGACATCTATAACACTTGTTAACAGTTGTTATTCCTGCTTTTAAAAATCTTTATCAACTATCTGAGAAAGGCATTGGCAGTCAGACTGATGGGAAGTGCACGGTGATCCAACATTACAGGCAACGGTATCTCCCCTTTTTGTATATACAGTATGTAGCAATTATATAAATGTTCACAACTTTTGTCCGTACAAGTCCAACAGGGTACTACTTTATAACTTAACAATATATTTAATGTCATAATGATAATGACCAAGGTACCTATGCTAACACAGTACTTCCACATGCTGAATATAATTATAAATGCATTCTAGTTTACTGTATAATAGGCAAGCCTGGCAAGGGTAAATCATAAGTTTAAAGTAAATTATAGAAGATGCACATTTAATTCTTATGCACTTCAACAGTTTTTGATCACTCAGGGAAACCTTGTGTGTGATCAGGGAAATATCTAAGTAAGTACACAGTAAATGATACATGAGTGTGATGAAACACAATATATGCTGACTACATATTAAACAAGATGACTCATACTCTAGTAACTCTACCATTCCAGGGGTAGAAATAGTGGTAGTCCGAGAACTACTACCAGAAACTTGGTCGGACTACCAAAGATGATGACAGCAGTAGTCCGATGGACTACCACAAAATTTGGGAATATTTTTCAAATCTTGTGTTTGTTATGTTATTTTGCTTAAATCTGGGCCATATGTCTACCACATATAGCTGAAGACCAGATTTCCAAACTAAGTAGTCCTGCTGACTACCAGAAATGTTTGAGTTATTTCTACCACTGCATTCAAGTGATGTACCAGGTAGATGTATCCAGTTTTGCACATTTTGTTTCAAATGAAACAAAAATGTGCAAGCAGGTGTTTTTTTATCAACATAACATCAAATGGCAAATGTAATGCCATCAAAAGGCACAAAGTTCTACTTTTGACGCTAAGCAGATTTTGGAAGACCCACACAGTTCTGGCGTTGTTTATTCTGAATGTACACCTCTAAGACAGCCTCGATGCAGCCATACAAATAGAAAACAGCCTGGATGTTACTTTTATCACACCCCACTGGTGATTCAAAGAAGTGTCTATTTAGAGAGGTTGTGGACTTTACTCCATCTCACCCGTTGAATTGACACCATCACTAGTCATCACACTGACCCGGGAGACAAGCCAGAGACCCCTCTAGCCCTTTTGTCCCCACCAGTAAACTTAAACCTTAAAACAACATATAAAGACTGACTAAATCCCATATTAAAAGTTTTCACATTCTGCCCATGACAGGTTATGCGTGTTACTGTTAGACTGAAAATAAGACTTTCAGTGGGGGAACTGTGAATTGTGTGATGGAATGCAACTGTTTGTGGAATGGCACACCTGCTGACCTGTGCAAGTTCTACAATTGACAAGACAGATTCTTTCAAAACAGCTTGACTTTGATCTGGCTAAGCTAAAGCACAGTTAGAACAACTAATTGTCTATGGTGTATATGCCTGAGTTATAGAGTGACATCATCAAATTAGTCAATTAAAAAATTCAAACATTACAGAATGATCTGTAAGTTTGTTGTACCATAAAACCAGTAATACCCTGAATTTAGCAAACTGCCAGATATTGGCCGACTCGTTATCCATTATAAGGCATGACAAATTTGGCTGAGCACCACAACATTATTTGATTACAGCTGAATAACACGGGTATTTATTTGGATTAGTTGTAGTAAAATGACAGTTTTTAAAATGACTGTTGTCATTTCCTACAGATAGGATTTTGATTTGATCGAAATCAGTGCAATGATTTGTAGACTCACAGTAAACACAATATGCTATAAATGTCACTGGATCTCATTTTATTTGGTCAAAATTAACTCTTATTGTCAACGAAGTGTCTACGCGTACGTGAGCCGTATCTTTAGACCCGTGGCCTAACCGTACATGAGGATGCACGCGTATCCTGTTTTTTCAATTCTGTGCAAGCATGCTGCGTCTGTCTCGTCACATCGGAATTACACGAGGGAGCGATTTTTTCTCTCGACATTGTTAGATTTACTGACTGCCATAGGGCTATATATGTCAACTTGCGAAAAAATAACACGCACAAAATATCACGTATATTTAGAACTAAGTGCCAAAAGAGCTTCCGTTCGTACGTACATCAACATGCATGCGCGGAAAAACTCACGTACTTTTATATTTGTTTGCTAAAGATACGGCATGCACGCGCAAAAAATCACCTAGGCCTACTTTTAGATCTGAGTGCTAAAGATACGACAATAGAACTTATGTATATAAACATGCATGTGCGGGGAAACTTTTGGAACTGACAGCTACTAAAGATAAGGCTCACGTATAGAAATCATGCGCATGCGCTTATCGAATGCCGTACCTTAGATAAACGATGCTAAAAATACAGCTCACGTAACCGAAAATAAAAGCATACGCATTTTAGACTGGCGGCCTATGCGTACGGCTCATGTACGCGTAGCCACTGCCTATTGTCAATGTCCATCTAAATTTGACATTAGGCATAATTCTGTTGCATGTGTCACATTTAAGGAATAGTGAACGTTTTCCAATTGTTTAGTTGAATCAGTTCCAATTCACACTCTCGCTCAATTTGCAGAAAGGGGGTAGACACTAGGGATAATTAATTTCCAAACCATTGTCACGTGGTTAATGTCGAAATGTTGTGGCAGACTTGGTCTTAATCTAAGGGACGGATAAGAGTAAGTTTAAGATTTAGGATTTATGTCTAGGATAAGGACATTTAAGTCCAAATTTCTTAGACCAAATTAGAAAGCATCTGTGCACGGAATGGAATGGTACAAACTGTTCAACTGCCTCAGGCACGGATTTGGTGTAGCACCTGGGCTTGTTGTTATTAGGAATACCGACACAGGCGACTGCTGCCGTGGTAGTTAGACGCACTCACCTAGATGGAGCGTTAGGTTGACTGAGCGGGGATACTGCACATCCTGCAGCATCGTCTGACTTTGCCACCATGTTGGCACTTTGCTGTTATGGAAATCAGTCAAGTAGGTGGCCGGGTGAGCCTGTGCATCGCAGATATGGCATGACTTGGTGGCGCCTGTCACACCGGTCTGAAGACAGTACTCTTCCGCCTCCCTCAGGCCGCACGTATTGCTCGCCTCGACATGGACGTTGAAGGCGGCGTTCTCGAACGGAGGTATGCACCGCTGCGGTCGGCCTCGATCGTCGTAACAGGCGATGTGTGTTTCGTCGGCACGACTTTGTACGATGCAGAGAACTAAGCAACTAAGTATGTATAACGGCCCCATAACTGTAAATAAACTTTAGTGACTGCAAGTTGTCAACAAAAGTTGCATTTCCCCACCAACTCACAAAGTCCTGCGGGCTGACCCACTCCACTAGCGCAGTGAACCACGGGAAGGATTTCCTGGTATTGGAACGGAGCATTCCCAAGCACACCCCGCAGATTCACGCCAGGTGGCACTACGTCCCACGCCTAGGTCCCCGGTCAAACACCCCACTATTTCCGCGCGTGACACGATTTTGCCGTGATCGTCTTGCGGCGATTTCTCCGAGTTTACGATAATAGCAACTGGTAATACCTGTCTGTGACAGAAGGATTACTGCTGCACATTACACAATAAAGGGGAGATTTTTTTACGAAGATATTAGGCTTTCCTGGTAAATACTGATTTACGCTGAAGACGCGGCAAAACACCTGCAAACTGCACCCCCAGGCTTAACAAAAACTCCAACTCTACCACGAAGAACACATACAACCACCAACTGTATTTCATGTGAAACTTTTCAAAACTTCACTCACTGCCAATATATTGGATGCTATATAAACATTATATTAATAAATCATTCAAATAATACATTGCAGCCCATGTATACTGTAGGCATACATTCAAAGAATAAATTACACCATATGTAATACAAAATAATGTTTTAAAATTACTTTAGGTCGTGTGCACTGTTTTTTGCATGCGCTGTTTGTAATCGTTCTCGATAACCAGGCTCTAAATGATATAGGTGAATGAGCTGGAGCAATGTGACATGAACAAAATTGAGACCCCCAAAAGAAAAGTGAACTGTGATTTGAGTCCGTACGAGAATGTAACCGTGCCCAGAGCCCCAAACTATGCAGTTAATTCTTAGGTGCGGACATAGAGGTTGGGTACTGATTGTTAACCCCCACCCATTTTGAAAGTGGTGTGCTGGGTTCTGAAAATCATCATCATCAACGCTATCTCCACAACTAAAACAAATGATTGATTTCCACCAACAAACCTAGCCATTTAACCGTAGTCTCTTGATTTTATTGTGAATTTGTGAATCATACGTAATTAGTAAACTGTGTAAACAATTTTAGCTCACTAGCCTGGTTAGTAAGGGGAGAGGGAACGAGATGGGGAGAGAGAGAGAGAGAGAGGGGAGAGAGAAAGAAAGAGGGAGAGGGAGAGAGAGAGAGGGGAAAGAGAGAGAGAGAGGGAGAGGGAGACGGAGGAGAGAGGAGAGGGAGAGGAGAGGGAGAGGGAGAGGGAGAGGGAGAGAGTACATGCAAGATTATCTTTGATACGAGGGTGTTGTATGCGTTCGAGCGCGAATGAATGTACGTGCGTGCGTGCGTGCGTGCGTGCGTGCGTGCGTGCGTGCGTGCGTGCGTGCGTGCGTGCGTGCGTGCGTGCGTGCGTGCGTGCGTGCGTGCGTGCGTGTGCTGTACTCTTGACTACGGTGCGTGCGAGTATGGTTTTCTTAATCAAACTTATGCCATTTTTTTACAACGGAAAAATATGTCGACTTATTGCCCGCCCTCAATATAAATTAAATACAAAAAATACTGCATAAGTTTAATTTCGAAATCCCTTCCGCAAGAACTGGACACTGCGCTGTGTACTATACCGTTATTTGATTGGTTATTTAGGAAGCAATATGACATACTTCCGTCAGTTACCATACTGTTATGTGAGCCTCCTTTTTCGTCTTTATAATAACGTAATTCAGATGTTGCCGCGTAAGGATAAACATTATTTATAAGAAGTGTATTTCTTTTACCCTTGTCAACAATTGATGTGCCCTGATATAGCCAATGAATACGCGATGACAATGTGTTCTTGTTGAAATGTTGAAATTAAAGGGCAAAAAAGGCAACGGTTTGGTGTTATGCACCTAAAGGAGTTTACACAAGCTAACCATTTGCATATACAATCAAATTTTTCGCATTAGTAGTTTCCTCAGAAACTGGTGTTAAAGTGGGTAAATCTAGCTAAATCACCGACACCATGACTTGGTCCATGAAACCAATCAAAACCCAGCTTCTATCTGCACTTTGGAAACATATTAGGTCATAAAGTCGTCTGCTGATTCAGCTGTCATAACAGAGAGCCAAGCGGTTCGCTGAAAGTGCCTTACGTTGGTTTACAACGAAATTGCGACAGCGCTATGCCACACTGTGCCTCATACGCTTGTAGCAACAGTACAGTGAAAGACAGTATCAGTAAGCTGTCTTTTTGTTACCCTATGAATTGACCAGAACTGAAACAGTCCAGTTGATTCGTTGGGACAGTTACAGACACAGTGCGGATGCCAGACGACCGGGTTGGATTGACCCAACTATGAAAACTACCTCCACCACCCGCCAAATTTCTCCTCACCTATCTTACATACATATACATATACATACACTACGTTATAAAATAAAATTATTTGCATTCCTGTAACGATGAAAATTTGCAACACAAACGCGCAGATCTCGACGGCAACTTCGTCGGCCGCTCTGCGGTACCGTAAAATCGCTATATATAAGTTAGCTTTACACAAAATGCCGTCAAACGGCACGTTTGTGCGCGCGAATATTTATAAACTTTACTTACTGCATTTGCACGCGCGAAATAATTTAATACTTATAAATATTATAATAGTAATTAATTATTATCATCACTATGATTTGCAGGAAATAATAAGTTTTATTATAATATAATAATATTTTATTTATAATATGCCACATCCATACTTGGTTGTGGCGCTTCACAATATGCTGCTATTAAAAATACAAGAAGAAGAAAACTACCAACAGATAATATTTTAAAATAAATAATGAAAATACATTGTCTATATAATTAACTAAAGTGACCTATCAGTATTAAAAAGAACCCATACAAATTCCATAACAACAATAGTGATAAATTAATGTAAAGGTAATATATAATTAAAATGGCAAAATAATTACGACGTAACAATATTTTTCATTCAGCACATACATACACATTATGCACAAGAAAATATTATTGAAGCTTTTTTTCTACTTATGAATGATATTTCCACCACTAGAAAAAGAAGGTTTTGGTGCATTTAAAAAATAATAATAATAATATTTATGTTTTAGTTATTATTGCTAAAACATCGCTTATGTAACATAATCTTCCATGCTCGCAGTACACGCGGGATGTTTATAGAAATATTGATAAAATTAATAATGTGACATCATTGAACAACACGTAATTTCCATACCTCTTTTATTACTAATAGGCAATTTTAGATAATTATGCAGACACATGTATTTTTAATATATATTTTAAAATATTACCTGTGGGTAGCATTCTTCTTATTGCTTATACTTTAATAACAGTATGTTGTGAAGCGCTACAAACAATTATGGATTTGGCGCTATAAAAATAAACTATTAACATTATATATTTTTTATTAAATTGTTACTTTTTATCAACTCTGTTAGGCCCATATCACCAAAGCGTTGCCTTTGTTTGCCGTTTAACATTTTCTGCAGACCACAGTGATGCTGCTAGGTATTATTATATTATTTATAATTAATTAAACTAACCGGCGCATGCGAATGCAGTAAGCTTTATAAATATTCCCGTGCACAAACGCGCCATCTAGCAGTATTTTGTGTAAAGCTCACTTATAATAGCAATTTTACGGTAGTCGAAGTTGTCGAGTTGCCGTCCGTCGAGATTTGTGCGTTTCTTTTGTGAATTTTCTTCGTTAGAGGAATACAAATGATTTTTTGTAATGTAGTGTATGTATATATATAGATTTAACAAGATTTAACAAGATTGCCACCTAGAGATTCAACTCTAGATGGCAGGTGGACTAGGAAGCCATTTGGCTTATCGAGAGTCCAACCTATCTATCTAAGTATACCCCGCCCTTCTTAGGTATATGTCGATTTTATTTTTAAATATATTAACACTACTAGCACCTACACAATCAGCTGATAATCTGTTCCATTCGTTTACTGTTCTTTGTGAAAATGAAATTTTCTAATATCTAGTCTACACTGCTTCTTTGCTAATGTAACTCTATGTCCTCTAGTCCTTCTCTCTTCCTTGACTATGAAAAAAATATTTCTGTCAATATTTTCATATCCATTCAATATTTTAAACACCTCAATCTGATCTCCTCTCAATCTTCTGGTTTCTAGTGTTGTTAAACCACATTCTTTTAGACGCATTTCATAAATAATATTCCTGAGTTTTGGTATCATTTTGGTTGCTCTCCTTTGTACTCTTTCTAGCATATCAATATCCTTCTTGCGATATGGCCTCCATGCTTGTATACAATATTCTAAGTGAGGCCTAACTATTGTTTTATACAGCGGTATTATTAGTTCTTTTTCTTTGTACACTATATTTCGCCTAATTAATCCAAGAATTTGGTTTCCCTTCGCTGCTGCAATTCCACACTGCTCTGATACCTTCATGTCAGCACTAATAGTTAACCCTAAGTCCTTTTCCTTTAAGGTAGTATTTAGTACAGTATCACCCATTGTATATTGTGCATCTTCATTCCCATGTCCTGTGTGAAGGCACTTACACTTTCCAAAATTAAACAGCATTTGCCACTTCTCAGACCATTCTATCAACTTATTAAGATCATCTTGTAAATGCTGTCTATCTGCATCACTTTTAATTTTCCTAAACACTTTTGTGTCGTCCGCAAACTTCAACACCTTGCTTGTTATGTCATCATCCAAATCATTGATATATATTAAGAATAAAATAGGTCCCAGTACTGATCCCTGCGGTACTCCACTCAAAACCGCTTTCCAGTTTGAAACCTTCCCATCAACTACTACTCTTTGTCTTCTATCAATTAGCCATTTTTCTATCCAGTTGATCATTCCATTTCCTATGCCATGGGCCTTTAGTTTAAGTAGTAGTCTTTGGTGTGGCACTTTGTCAAAGGCTTTTTAAAATCTAAGTAGATTATATCTACTGGTGATCCCTCATCTAGCCACTTTGTGACATCTTCCAAAAAACATAACATATTTGTTAAGCATGACCTCGCTTTTAAAAACCCATGTTGAGATGGGTTTATCAATTTATTTTTAACAAGAAAATCAACCAGGTGATCTTTAATTAGTCTTTCTAATAGTTTGCAAATCACTGATGTTAAACTCACTGGTCTGTAGTTCTCTGACTTGTTTCTCGAACCTTTTTTAAATAATGGTATAATGTTTGCTTCTTTCCATTCTAACGGAACTATTCCCTCCTCTAATAACAAATTGAACACTGTTGCAAGCGGTATGCTGATTTGTTCTACAATTTCCAATAGTAATTTGGGAGGAATCCCATCCACTCCAGGTGATTTATTATCCTTCATATCTCTTATTTTCATAGCTACCATTGTTGGGGTTACAATTAGTTGTCCTAAATAGTCAAACTCTCTCCCTTCGAACTTAGTCTCAAGTACTGGTAATATACTAATATCTTCCCTGGTAAACACCGAACTAAAGTACTCATTTAGGTTTTCTGCCATTAAGAATCCCTCTGTTATTATGTTTCCATCACTACCTTCTAGAGGACCGACCTTATCCTGAACTTTCTGTTTACTTCGAACATACGCATAAACACTCTTGCTGTCATGTTTTATATTAAAAGCTATTTTTGTTCGTAGCTTCTCTTTGAATTTCTAATTTCAGCTGTAGCTTGATTAAGTGCTTCTTTATAAATGCTATAGTCTTCTTCACTTCCGGTATGTCTATATGTCTTCCACATCATTTGCTTGTACTTGATTTTTCTAATGGCTTCCTTCGATAAGTGTTTCTTCTTTGACCGTTTCCCCTGTTTTCTCAAGGGGACAAATTTGTCAACGACGCAGTCAATTTCACTCTTAAAAATATTCCAGCATTCTGTTGCTGTCTTATTCTTCAGTGTGTTATTCCAGTCTATCTTTGCTAAATATTCCCTCATGTCCTTATATCTCCCTTTGTGAAACTTTTTCCTGTACCTTATTTTTCTATTCCGTTCTCCCTTTACTTTGATGATAAAATGTATCTGGTTGTGATCACTACACCCCAGTGGCTCACATATCTTGACATTATCAACAAATTCATTCTGTGAGCTCAATACTATGTCTAACACGTTCTCGCCCCTGGTTGCTTCTAACACATGTTGAGAAAGGAAACTATCTTGTACTAAATTTAAAAACTCTTGATCCTCTCTCCCGGTACTCTGTAGAGATGTCCACTGTATATGCCCATGGTTAAAATCCCCCATAATAATACAGTCCCGTTTACTCACTTCTTTGATAGCGTTGTGTATTTTTTCATTCTCTTCCATGCTTTTGTTTGGACTCCGATACACTACCCCAACAGTTAATGTTGAGTTTCCTGTAACTATGTTACACCAGACAGCTTCTTCACAGTCTGCTTCTTTTTCTAATTTTATTTCATAAGCTTGGATGGATTATTTAATATATAAAATATATAATTCGGCATCTGATATATCGGGTGTGGCCCAAGATTCAGTTATACCTATTATGTGAGGGTCAATATCTTCTACCATAATGTTTAGTTCATTTCTTTTGTTTACTATGCTCCTTGCATTTAAACAAACACATTTATAACCAAATTCCATAGGGCTTTCCAGGCTGTTCTTTGCTGATGTATTTTTGCTATCTTTATCTATGCCTCTAGTATTTGGCTTCTCTGTGTATCCCCCTGCGAAACTAGTTTAAAAAGTTGCAACCTGTTCCATTATTCATCGATCGAAGAAGGTTCTCGGAGAACACTGCTGCGCCCTTTCCGCTTAGATGGAGGCCATCTCTCATAAACATGTCTTCATTACCAACAAAATATTCCCACAAATCAACAAATCCAACTCCTTCTTCTTCACACATCTGCTCTAATAGTCCGTTAATTGCCACCCTCTTGCAATTTCTAAATGTTGTTCCCCTTCCCCTCATCACTGGCAAGATTCCTGAGAGTATGATCTGTTCAACTCTCGTCTTCTTCAGTGTCTCTACCAACTCTTTGTTTCTCTTTACTATCCTGGTTGTTCCATCCCTGTCTGCATTGTTCGTCCCTACATGTACTAATATAGACCCCCCTTGGCCATGCCCCAATACGTTCTCTACCCGTTCAGTCACATGCTCTATCCTAGCCCCCGGAAGACAAACAACAACGTCTTCTCCTTTGCTTAATGTCCTGTCTGTCTTTCGCAAAATGGAGTCTCCCATAAATACCCTTTCTGTTCTCAATGCCCCCCGATCACTGTTTCAGAGTAGCTCCTCCGTTTTGCATCTCCCTGGTTGCTGACTTTTCCCCCTGCCGCTTTCTCTGTTGTTCCTTTCTTTCCGGTCTCTTTTCTTCCTGTCATCGTCCTTGTTATTGACTTCCGTTTGGTCACATCACCTCTCACTTCCTTTCTTCCATTCATCTTACCTCCTGTCGCATCTACTTCTCTCATCTCCTGTCCCCTTGTCCCTCCCTCCTTCTCTACTGTCACTTTCTCCCCTGTCACCTTCCTGCATGTCATGTCTCCTGTTGTATCCTTTCTCCAATTTGTATCCCGCCAAGTTATGTAAGAAATGTGAGGAGAAGTTTGGCGGCTGTTGGCGGTTGCTTTCGTGGTTATGTCAGAAAGTAACATATAATAATACGCATGCATGCATGTCAGTTTGATCACAGTTCACGCCGACCAAGAAGACTTAACTACGACATTTTGTTTCTAAAATGGCGTAGTCTATAGACTTTCTATGGCTATGTGTTCTAGATTTTTTCCTGGTAAACCACTGACGTTAAACATATGATTGTTGTTGGAAGTTGTTTATTTTTTTATTAACTCTGTTAACCCCATAAGATCAAAACATTGACTTTGTTTCCCTTTAAGTTCGTTTTATCCAATTGTTGTGATTCGCCAGGGAAATATCACAAGAAACGTACCAGTTGGCGGGCAGGTACGGCGTTAGCCACGATTATCTCCGTGAGATGGCAGCACATTTGAACCCCTCCAAAACTATAAGGCTCAGGCTATTTACCGAGCTGCTCGGTAAATAAGAAGCAGTCGAGTCCTTATTTCCCGAGCTGCTCGATAAATAAGAAGTAGTCGAGTTCTTATTTCCCGAGCTGCTCGATAAATAAGAAGTAGTCGAGTTCTTATTTCTCGAGCAGCTCGAGAAATAGCGGCAACTCGGGTCGTTATTTCTCGAGCAAATTTTTGCGTGCGTGCATGAGTTGTTACAAACGATTTTCGTGCACACACTAATTGTTAGTATTAAATGCGATGCTGTTGGGTCGTTTCCTGCTTGTATGTATCCGTTTTCATGAGAAACAACGAGTTTTCTTAGTCATCGACCTGCTCGAGAAATAACGCCAACTCGTCGCCTTATTTGTCGAGCAGATTTTTGCGTGCGTTCATGAGCTCTTACAAACGATTTTCGTGCACACACTAATTGTTAGTAGTAAATGCGATGCTGTTGGGTCGTTTCCTGCTTTGTATGTATCCGTTTTCATGAGAAACAACGAGTTTTCTTAGCCATCGACCTGCTCGAGAAATAACGCCAACTCGTCGCCTTATTTGTCGAGCAGATTTTTGCGTGCGTTCATGATCTCTTACAAACGATTTTCATGCACACACTAATTGTTAGTAGTAAATGCGATGCTGTTGGGTCGTTTCCTGCTTGTATGTATCCGTTTTCGTGAGAAACAACGAGTTTTCATAGCCAATCGACCTGCTCGAGAAATAACGCCAACTCGTCTTCTTATTTGTCGAGCAGATTTTTGCGTGCGTTCATGAGCTCTTACAAACGATTTTCGTGCACACACTAATTGTTAGTAGTAAATGCGATGCTGTTGGGTCGTTTCCTGCTTGTATGTATCCGTTTTCATGAGAAACAACGAGTTTTCATAGCCATCGACCTGCTCGAGAAATAACGCCGACTCGTCGCCTTATTTGTCGAGCAGATTTTTGCGTGCGTTCATGATCTCTTACAAACGATTTTCATGCACACACTAATTGTTAGTAGTAAATGCGATGCTGTTGGGTCGTTTCCTGCTTGTATGTATCCGTTTTCATGAGAAACAACGAGTTTGCATGCATGGGCTCTTACAAAAGATTTTCGTGCACACACTACCAGATAGCAAGCCTACGTTGGCCCAACGTTGGCCCAACTATGGTACCGTTGGCATAATGTACGTTGGCGTTGGGTGAACAACGTTGGGTGAACAACGTTGGGCCAACGATGTATACCGCCAACATAACTTTCAAATAAACTGAATTTGATATTATTAATGTTGGCACAGCGGTGGTTCAATTAATGACCCAATCCACATAATTATACAGTTACATTTTCAGTTATACAAATTTGGGTTAACGTTGGGCCAATGTT
>JAODUO010000257.1:0-37500 GCA_025642075.2 Ridgeia piscesae
AATACATAATAAAAGTAATCAGAAGTCCATCTATAACCCAATATCATAAACGTTTTAAGAAAGATATAAAAAAAATGTATGTATAAATGGTTGCTTTATGGTGGTTCGGTAATTTTATTGACAACATTTAGTTCTGCATTTAACGTTTTCCGCATTGTGTTGTCACCATGTGAAGTGACCATCATGACTGCCGCTGACATGCTGACGGGAAGACAA
The DNA here is from genome assembly GCA_025642075.2 of Ridgeia piscesae. Taxonomy (NCBI): domain Eukaryota; kingdom Metazoa; phylum Annelida; class Polychaeta; order Sabellida; family Siboglinidae; genus Ridgeia; species Ridgeia piscesae. The sequence goes on from JAODUO010000257.1 coordinate 217, forward strand.
TCAGATTGGTAATGATATATTGCATGGCAGGTAGAACAGGTTTAGTGTGTAGATACCGCAATCATTGTCAACTAACTATTGACCATGAAACGTTTGTGGAACGGCGAAATTTCGAGACAAAAATAAATTTACTATGAGTCTATTAGAACGATTTGAGATGGATCAATAATGATCTCCCAACTCATGTAGTATACGATGTGTTCAGTGTTACTATAGGATGTTTGTGAAGTTGCAAGAGTTCGAATATTCATCACTTGTTTGATTTAATGCCACGCATTTCTTGTGTGGTAAGTGAGGTGTTACAATTAAACATGTCTCAGCTCATGTCATACCTTGTTTTGAAGACTAGATAAAAAGATTATATAACCAGTTAATAATTACATTAACAAACAACCATTGTAATATTCCGAAGTTTACCGAAGAGGCTATTTTTGAGAAGTTATAATTTGATTGTAACTTTTACGACGTGCTAAATGCCTAACTTGACAGCTATGCTGCATTGCAGATGTAGGGCTTTTCAAACAAAGAAACATTTTGGTGTGTAGGAGATAGGCATTTAAGTTTGGTGTGTAAGATATGGCATTTAAGTTAGTTGGTGCTTATAAAAATCATATAGCAATAATATTAACATTATGTAAATAATAAATAAAATGGCTTGTTCAGGGAACACTCACTTGATTGCGTCCACTTTACAACTCGCAAATGAATCACCAAAGATGGCTTTCAACTGTTAACAAAACATAATACAAATTATACGGCGACAATATTGACAACAGCGATGAAATACTTATACAAAAGGTGAAGTTAGAAAGGCCAATATATTAATGGTGTGTATATCTTTGTAGCTGAATGTGCATGTATGTGTATGCATGTGCGTGCGTGTGTGTGTGCGTGCGCGCTCGCACATACAGTTCAGACACAAACCATAAACATAGAGCTAGCTACGGTATACGGCATAGGTCGAGTCAAAATCACCGAGTCAAAAAACTGGTACTATTGTAGGTAGCTATGGAACATGAACTTAAGGTTGACAAACCCACACTTCGCGTTCTGTACCTGCTGAGCCAATAGTTTGGGGGAGCTGTTTTTTTGGAAGCTTCATTGTGGTTTATATGGGGAATCTCAAGGAATGTATTGATGGTATTCCCGCCGTGAAGTCGTGTTGAGGCGAGGGCCCACCCAGTATTAGTTTGGTTGCGGCGCCACATTGTGGTGTTGAGGCGACGGCCCACCCAGTATTAGTTTGGTTGCGGCGCCACATTGTGGTGTTGAGGCGACGGCCCACCCAGTATTTCTTTGGTTGCGGCGCCACATTGTGGTGTTGAGGCGACGGCCCACCCAGTATTACTTTGGTTGCGGCGCCACATTGTGGTGTTGAAGCGAGGGCCCACCCAGTATTAGTTTGGTTGCGGCGCCACATTGTGGTGTTGAGGCGACGGCCCACCCAGTATTAGTTTGGTTGCGGCGCCACATTGTGGTGTTGAGGCGACGGCCCACCCAGTATTTCTTTGGTTGCGGCGCCACATTGTGGTGTTGAGGCGACGGCCCACCCAGTATTACTTTGGTTGCGGCGCCACATTGTGGTGTTGAGGCGACGGCCCACCCAGTATTTCTTTGGTTGCGGCGCCACATTGTGGTGTTGAGGCGACGGCCCACCCAGTATTACTTTGGTTGCGGCGCCACATTGTGGTGTTGAGGCGACGGCCCACCCAGTATTTCTTTGGTTGCGGCGCCACATTGTGGTGTTGAGGCGACGGCCCACCCAGTATTAGTTTGGTTGCGGCGCCACATTGTGGTGTTGAGGCGACGGCCCACCCAGTATTAGTTTAGGGTTTCGGCGCCACATTGTGGTGTTGAGGCGACGGCCCACCCAGTATTAGTTTGGTTGCGGCGCCACATTGTGTTGTTGAAGCGACGGCCCACCCAGTATTAGTTTGGTTGCGGCGCCACATTGTGGTGTTGAGGCGACGGCCCACCCAGTATTTCTTTGGTTGCGGCGCCACATTGTGGTGTTGAGGCGACGGCCCACCCAGTATTAGTTTGGTTGCGGCGCCACATTGTGGTGTTGAGGCGACGGCCCACCCAGTATTAGTTTGGTTGCGGCGCCACATTGTGGTGTTGAGGCGACGGCCCACCCAGTATTTCTTTGGTTGCGGCGCCACATTGTGGTGTTGAGGCGAGGGCCCACCCAGTATTAGTTTGGTTGCGGCGCCACATTGTGGTGTTGAGGCGACGGCCCACCCAGTATTTCTTTGGTTGCGGGGCCACATTGTGGTGTTGAGGCGAGGGCCCACCCAGTATTAATTTGGTTGCGGCGCCACATTGTGGTGTTGAAGCGAGGGCCCACCCGGTATTAATTTGGTTGCGCCGCCACATTGTGGTGTTGAAGCGAGGGCCCACCCGGTATTACTTTGGTTGCGGCGCCACATTGTGGTGTTGAGGCGACGGCCCACCCAGTATTAATTTGGTTGCGGCGCCACATTGTGGTGTTGAGGCGAGGGCCCACCCAGTATTAATTTGGTTGCGGCGCCACACTGTGGTGTTGAAGCGAGGGCCCACCCGGTATTACTTTGGTTGCGCCGCCACATTGTGGTGTTGAAGCGAGGGCCCACCCGGTATTACTTTGGTTGCGGCGCCACATTGTGGTGTTGAAGCGACGGCCCACCCAGTATTAATTTGGTTGCGGCGCCATATTGTGGTGTTGAGGCGAGGGCCCACCCAGTATTAATTTGGTTGCGGCACCACATTGTGGTGTTGAAGCGAGGGCCCACCCAGTATTACTTTGGTTGCGGCGCCATATTGTGTTGTTGAGGCGAGGGTCCACCCAGTATTTCTTTGGTTGCGCCGCCACATTGTGGTGTTGAAGCGACGGCCCACCCAGTATTACTTTGCTTGCGGAGCCACATTGTGGTGTTGAAGCGAGGGCCCACCCAGTATTAGTTTGGTTGCGGAGCCACATTGTGGTGTTGAAGCGAGGACCCACCCAGTATTAGTTTGGTTGCGGAGCCACATTGTGGTGTTGAAGCGAGGGCCCACCCAGTATTACTTTGGTTGCGGAGCCACACTGTGGTGTTGAAGCGAGGGCCCACCCAGTATTACTTTGGTTGCGGAGCCACACTGTGGTGTTGAAGCGAGGGCCCACCCAGTATTACTTTGGTTGCGGAGCCACATTGTGGTGTTGAAGCGAGGACCCACCCAGTATTACTTTGGTTGCGGAGCCACACTGTGGTGTTGAAGCGAGGGCCCACCCAGTATTACTTTGGTTGCGGAGCCACACTGTGGTGTTGAAGCGAGGGTCCACCCAGTATTTCTTTGGTTGCGCCGCCACATTGTGGTGTTGAAGCGAGGGTCCACCCAGTATTAGTTTGGTTGCGGCGCCACATTGTGTTGTTGAGGCGACGGCCCACCCAGTATTAGTTTGGTTGCGGCGCCACATTGTAGTGTTGAAGCGAGGGCCCACCCAGTATTTCTTTGGTTGCGGCGCCACATTGTGGTGTCGAGGCGAAGGCCCACCCAGTATTAGTTTGGTTGCGGCGCCACATTGTGGTGTTGAGGCGAGGGCCCACCCAGTATTACTTTGGTTGCGGCGCCACATTGTGGTGTTGAAGCGAGGGCCCACCCAGTATTACTTTGGTTGCGGCGCCACATTGTGGTGTTGAGGCGAGGGCCCACCCAGTATTAATTTGGTTGCGGCGCCACATTGTGGTGTTGAGGCGAGGGCCCACCCAGTATTACTTTGGTTGCGGCGCCACATTGTGGTGTTGAGGCGACGGCCCACCCAGTATTAATTTGGTTGCGGCGCCACATTGTGGTGTTGAGGCGAGGGCCCACCCAGTATTACTTTGGTTGCGGCGCCACATTGTGGTGTTGAGGCGAAGGCCCACCCGGTATTACTTTGGTTGCGGCGCCACATTGTGGTGTTGAGGCGAGGGCCCACCCAGTATTTCTTTGGTTGCGCCGCCACATTGTGGTGTTGAGACGAGGGTCCACCCAGTATTTCTTTGGTTGCGCCGCCACATTGTGGTGTTGAGACGAGGGTCCACCCAGTATTTCTTTGGTTGCGCCGCCACATTGTGGTGTTGAGGCGAGGGCCCACCCAGTATTAGTTTGGTTGCGGAGCCACATTGTGGTGTTGAGACGAGGGTCCACCCAGTATTTCTTTGGTTGCGCCGCCACATTGTGGTGTTGAGACGAGGGTCCACCCAGTATTTCTTTGGTTGCGCCGCCACATTGTGGTGTTGAAGCGAGGGTCCACCCAGTATTAGTTTGGTTGCGCCGCCACATTGTGGTGTTGAAGCGAGGGCCCACCCAGTATTTCTTTGGTTGCGCCGCCACATTGTGGTGTTGAGACGAGGGTCCACCCAGTATTTCTTTGGTTGCGCCGCCACATTGTGGTGTTGAAGCGAGGGCCCACCCAGTATTTCTTTGGTTGCGGAGCCACATTGTGGTGTTGAGACGAGGGTCCACCCAGTATTTCTTTGCTTGCGCCGCCACATTGTGGTGTTGAAGCGAGGGCCCACCCAGTATTACTTTGGTTGCGGAGCCACATTGTGGTGTTGAAGCGAGGGCCCACCCAGTATTACTTTGGTTGCGGCGCCACATTGTGGTGTTGAAGCGAGGGTCCACCCAGTATTACTTTGGTTGCGGAGCCACATTGTGGTGTTGAAGCGAGGGTCCACCCAGTATTACTTTGGTTGCGGAGCCACATTGTGGTGTTGAAGCGAGGGCCCACCCAGTATTTCTTTGGTTGCGCCGCCACATTGTGGTGTTGAGACGAGGGTCCACCGAGTATTAGTTTGGTTGCGGCGCCACATTGTGGTGTTGAGGCGAGGACCCACCCGGTATTACTTTGGTTGCGGCGCCACATTGTGGTGTTGAGGCGAGGACCCACCCAGTATTTCTTTGGTTGCGCCGCCACATTGTGGTGTTGAGACGAGGGTCCACCCAGTATTAGTTTGGTTGCGGCGCCACATTGTGGTGTTGAGACGAGGGTCCACCCAGTATTAGTTTGGTTGCGGCGCCACATTGTGGTGTTGAGACGAGGGTCCACCCAGTATTAGTTTGGTTGCGGCGCCACATTGTGGTGTTGAGGCGAGGACCCACCCAGCATTACTTTGGTTGCGGCGCCACATTGTGGTGTTGAGGCGAGGACCCACCCAGCATTACTTTGGTTGCGGCGCCACACTGTGGTGTTGTGTTCCATTATGTAACTTACCCCATTGCAATACTCCGTTTGTTCTTTTTTAAAGTCGTTCGTTTGAGTCCAGTCGACTCCTTTCAACATTGTACCGAGTTTAAAAGTAACTGAAACAGTTATAAACAAAACTGTTACTGATATTGAACTGTGTTAGGTGTCAGAAATTAATAGCTAGCATAATATATACATTTTAAGTAGACACACATCTTCAAGGTTGGTTGGCTGCAAACGCACTGATGTCAACTGAGAGTTTCTTAGAAGAAATTAGCTGTTGAAAATTTCAACAGTAGAATGCATATACAGAAGAAAATATGTCGTGCTCTTATTATATCAGGTGGTACCCGGATAAAATCAAGAAAACGACATGGATTTTTTCCCGACCTGAGACACGACATACGAAACAGCATGAACGGAGGAACTTCATAACGTATGGCGCAACATGACACATAGAACTACACGACATACGGAACAACATGACCAGAGGAACTACACAACGTATGGCGCAACATGACATATAGAACTAAACGACATACGAAACAACATGACCCGAGGAACTACTACATGTCGTGTTCAACTACTCAGTGCATGGAGCAACACGATATACTACTTGATGAGTAGAACTACACGTTGTGTGGAATGAGACGTCGAGTAGAACTATAGACCTACGTTGTGTGGAATGAGACGTCGAGTAGAACTATAGACCTACGTTGTGTGGAATGAGACGTCGAGTAGAACTATAGACCTACGTTGTGTGGAATAAGACGTCGAGTAGAACTATAGACCTACGTTGTGTGGATTAAGACGTCGAGTAGAACTATAGACCTACGTTGTGAGGAATAAGACGTCGAGTAGAACTATAGACCTACGTTGTGTGGAATGAGACGTCGAGTAGAACTATAGACCTACGTTGTGTGGAATGAGACGTCGAGTAAAACTATAGACCTACGTTGTGTGGATTAAGACGTCGAGTAGAACTATAGACCTACGTTGTGTGGAATGAGACGTCGAGTAGAACTATAGACCTACGTTGTGAGGAATAAGACGTCGAGTAGAACTATAGACCTACGTTGTGTGGAATGAGATGTCGAGTAGAACTATAGACCTACGTTGTGTAGAATGAGACGTCGAGTAGAGCTATAGACCTACGTTGTGTGGAATGAGACGTCGAGTAGAACTATAGACCTACGTTGTGTGGAATGAGACGTCGAGTAGAATTATAGACCTACGTTGTGTGGAATGAGACGTCGAGTAGAACTATAGACCTACGTTGTGTGGAATAAGACGTCGAGTAGAACTATAGACCTACGTTGTGTGGAATGAGATGTCGAGTAGAACTATAGACCTACGTTGTGTAGAATGAGACGTCGAGTAGAGCTATAGACCTACGTTGTGTGGAATGAGACGTCGAGTAGAACTATAGACCTACGTTGTGTGGAATGAGACGTCGAGTAGAATTATAGACCTACGTTGTGTGGAATGAGACGTCGAGTAGAACTATAGACCTACGTTGTGTGGAATAAGACGTCGAGTAGAACTATAGACCTACGTTGTGTGGAATGATATGTCGAGTAGAACTATAGACCTACGTTGTGTAGAATGAGACGTCGAGTAGAGCTATAGACCTACGTTGTGTGGAATAAGACGTCGAGTAGAATTATAGACCTACGTTGTGTGGAATGAGACGTCGAGTAGAATTATAGACCTACGTTGTGTGGAATGAGACGTCGAGTAGAACTATAGACCTACGTTGTGTGGAATGAGACGTCGAGTAGAACTATAGACCTACGTTGTGTGGAATAAGACGTCAAGTAGAATGATAGACCTACGTTGTGTGGAATGAGACGTCGAGTAGAATGATAGACCTACGTTGTGTGGAATGAGACGTCGAGTAGAATTATAGACCTACGTTGTGTGGAATGAGACGTCGAGTAGAACTATAGACCTACGTTGTGTGGAATGAGACGTCGAGTAGAACTATAGACCTACGTTGTGTGGAATAAGACGTCAAGTAGAATGATAGACCTACGTTGTGTGGAATGAGACGTCGAGTAGAATGATAGACCTACGTTGTGTGGAATAATATGTCGAGTAGAATTATAGACCTACGTTGTGTGGAATGAGACGTCGAGTAGAACTATAGACCTACGTTGTGTGGAATAAGACGTCAAGTAGAATGATAGACCTACGTTGTGTGGAATGAGACGTCAAGTAGAATGATAGACTTACGTTGTGTGGAATGAGACGTCGAGTAGAATGATAGACCTACGTTGTGTGGAATAAGACGTCAAGTAGAATGATAGACCTACGTTGTGTGGAATGAGACGTCGAGTAGAACTATAGACCTACGTTGTGTGGAATGAGACGTCGAGTAGAACTATAAACCTACGTTGTGTGGAATGAGACGTCGAGTAGAACTATAGACCTACGTTGTGTGGAATGAGACGTCGAGTAGAACTATAGACCTACGTTGTGTGGAATAAGACGTCGAGTAGAACTATAGACCTACGTTGTGTGGAATAAGACGTCAAGTAGAACTATAGACTTACGTTGTGTGGAATGAGACGTCGAGTAGAACTATAGACCTACGTTGTGTGGAATGAGACGTCGAGTAGAACTATAGACCTACGTTGTGTGGAATGAGACGTCGAGTAGTACTATAGACCTACGTTGTGTGGATTAAGACGTCGGGTAGAACTATAGACCTACGTTGTGTGGAATGAGACGTCGGGTAGAACTATAGACCTACGTTGTGTGGAATAAGACGTCGAGTAGAACTATAGACCTACGTTGTGTGGAATAAGACGTCGGGTAGAACTATAGACCTACGTTGTGTGGAATGAGACGTCGAGTAGAATTATAGACCTACGTTGTGTGGAATAAGACGTCGAGTAGAATTATAGACCTACGTTGTGTGGAATGAGACGTCGAGTAGAACTATAGACCTACGTTGTGTGGAATGAGACGTCGAGTAGAACTATAGACCTACGTTGTGTGGAATAAGACGTCAAGTAGAATGATAGACCTACGTTGTGTGGAATGAGACGTCAATAGAATGATAGACCTACGTTGTGTGGAATGAGACGTCGAGTAGAATGATAGACCTACGTTGTGTGGAATAAGACGTCGAGTAGAATTATAGACCTACGTTGTGTGGAATGAGACGTCGAGTAGAACTATAGACCTACGTTGTGTGGAATGAGACGTCGAGTAGAACTATAGACCTACGTTGTGTGGAATAAGACGTCAAGTAGAATGATAGACCTACGTTGTGTGGAATAAGACGTCGAGTAGAATTATAGACCTACGTTGTGTGGAATAAGACGTCGAGTAGAATTATAGACCTACGTTGTGTGGAATGAGACGTCGAGTAGAACTATAGACCTACGTTGTGTGGAATGAGACGTCGAGTAGAACTATATACCTACGTTGTGTGGAATAAGACGTCAAGTAGAATGATAGACCTACGTTGTGTGGAATGAGACGTCAATAGAATGATAGACCTACGTTGTGTGGAATGAGACGTCGAGTAGAATGATAGACCTACGTTGTGTGGAATAAGACGTCGAGTAGAATTATAGACCTACGTTGTGTGGAATGAGACGTCGAGTAGAACTATAGACCTACGTTGTGTGGAATGAGACGTCGAGTAGAACTATAGACCTACGTTGTGTGGAATAAGACGTCAAGTAGAATGATAGACCTACGTTGTGTGGAATAAGACGTCGAGTAGAATTATAGACCTACGTTGTGTGGAATAAGACGTCGAGTAGAATTATAGACCTACGTTGTGTGGAATGAGACGTCGAGTAGAACTATAGACCTACGTTGTGTGGAATGAGACGTCGAGTAGAACTATATACCTACGTTGTGTGGAATAAGACGTCAAGTAGAATGATAGACCTACGTTGTGTGGAATGAGACGTCAAGTAGAATGATAGACCTACGTTGTGTGGAATGAGACGTCGAGTAGAATGATAGACCTACGTTGTGTGGAATAAGACGTCGAGTAGAATTATAGACCTACGTTGTGTGGAATGAGACGTCGAGTAGAACTATAGACCTACGTTGTGTGGAATGAGATGTCGAGTAGAACTATAGACCTACGTTGTGTGGAATTAGACGTCAAGTAGAATGATAGACCTACGTTGTATGGAATGAGACGTCGAGTAGAATGATAGACCAACGTTGTGTGGAATAAGACGTCAAGTAGAATGATAGACCTACGTTGTGTGGAATGAGACGTCAAGTAGAATGATAGACCTACGTTGTGTGGAATGAGACGTCAAGTAGAATGATAGACCAACGTTGTGTGGAATAAGACGTCAAGTAGAATGATAGACCTACGTTGTGTGGAATGAGACGTCAAGTAGAATGATAGACCAACGTTGTGTGGAATAAGACGTCAAGTAGAATGATAGACCTACGTTGTGTGGAATGAGACGTCAAGTAGAATGATAGACCTACGTTGTGTGGGATGTGACGTCGAGTAGAATGATAGACCTACGTTGTGTGGGATGAGACGTCAAGTAGAATGATAGACCTACGTTGTGTGGAATAAGACGTCAAGTAGAATGATAGACCTACGTTGTGTGGAATAAGACGTCGAGTAGAATGATAGACCTACGTTGTGTGGAATGAGACGTCGAGTAGAATGATAGACCTACGTTGTGTGGAATGAGACGTCAAGTAGAATGATAGACCTACGTTGTGTGGAATAAGACGTCGAGTAGAATGATAGACCTACGTTGTGTGGAATGAGACGTCAAGTAGAATGATAGACCTACGTTGTGTGGAATAAGACGTCAAGTAGAATGATAGACCTACGTTGTGTGGAATAAGACGTCGAGTAGAATGATAGACCTACGTTGTGTGGAATAAGACGTCGAGTAGAATTATAGACCTACGTTGTGTGGAATGAGACGTCGAGTAGAATGATAGACCTACGTTGTGTGGAATGAGACGTCGAGTAGAATGATAGACCTACGTTGTGTGGAATAAGACGTCAAGTAGAATGATAGACCTACGTTGTGTGGAATGAGACGTCAAGTAGAATGATAGACCTACGTTGTGTGGAATGAGACGTCAAGTAGAATGATAGACCTACGTTGTGTGGAATGAGACGTCAAGTAGAATGATAGACCTACGTTGTGTGGAATGAGACGTCAAGTAGAATGATAGACCTACGTTGTGTGGAATGAGACGTCAAGTAGAATGATAGACCTACGTTGTGTGGAATGAGACGTCAAGTAGAATGATAGACCTACGTTGTGTGGAATGAGACGTCAAGTAGAATGATAGACCTACGTTGTGTGGAATAAGACGTCGAGTAGAATGATAGACCTACGTTGTGTGGAATAAGACGTCAAGTAGAATGATAGACCTACGTTGTGTGGAATAAGACGTCGAGTAGAATTATAGACCTACGTTGTGTGGAATGAGACGTCAAGTAGAATGATAGACCTACGTTGTGTGGAATAAGACGTCAAGTAGAATGATAGACCTACGTTGTGTGGAATGAGACGTCAAGTAGAATGATAGACCTACGTTGTGTGGGATGAGACGTCAAGTAGAATGATAGACCTACGTTGTGTGGGATGAGACGTCGAGTAGAACTATAGACCTACGTTGTGTGGAATGAGACGTCAAGTAGAATGATAGACCTACGTTGTGTGGGATGAGACGTCGAGTAGAACTATAGACCTACGTTGTGTGGAATGAGACGTCAAGTAGAATGATAGACCTACGTTGTGTGGGATGAGACGTCAAGTAGAATGATAGACCTACGTTGTGTGGAATGAGACGTCAAGTAGAATGATAGACCTACGTTGTGTGGAATAAGACGTCGAGTAGAACTATAGACCTACGTTGTGTGGAATGAGACGTCAAGTAGAATGATAGACCTACGTTGTGTGGGATGAGACGTCAAGTAGAATGATAGACCTACGTTGTGTGGAATGAGACGTCAAGTAGAATGATAGACCTACGTTGTGTGGAATAAGACGTCGAGTAGAACTATAGACCTACGTTGTGTGGGATGAGACGTCAAGTAGAATGATAGACCTACGTTGTGTGGAATGAGACGTCAAGTAGAATGATAGACCTACGTTGTGTGGAATGAGACGTCAAGTAGAATGATAGACCTACGTTGTGTGGGATGAGACGTCAAGTAGAATGATAGACCTACGTTGTGTGGAATGAGACGTCAAGTAGAATGATAGACCTACGTTGTGTGGGATGAGACGTCGAGTAGAACTATAGACCTACGTTGTGTGGAATGAGACGTCAAGTAGAATGATAGACCTACGTTGTGTGGGATGAGACGTCGAGTAGAACTATACATGTGTGGATCAATTATTGTTGTAACAATATAAGTACATTGACATCTATAGTGTCACTCCGACGTCCAATAACATGTCTAACTAATGTGCGTCGTATTTGTTTTGCAATATAATGTGATGTATTGCCGTTTACAAACATGTCTACCTTCCTTTGGTTGTTCTGTTGGCGTCGACACTTTTGCGTTTTTCAGAAGAGGTTCCTTCGTCTTCGCTTTCTCCAGTTTCTTCTTTAGTGTCTTCTTGACTGCATTGTCCGTCTTCAGGGTGTCTTCATCATACGACGTCTTAACAATTCCTTCCAACTCATCCAAACTGAAAGACATCCTAGAGAAGACGTCGACGCTGCCTTTTCTGAATAAACAAAATAATGTTAATATGTTAAGCAATCTGTGGGGAAGCATTTATATAAGAAAATACAATATTATGTCACAAATTGCATTTAAATAAGAAAATACAATAAAGTAATAACGACCCACGTATTTGTGCTAGATACGGTAAATGCTACCTTCCTCGTTGGTCCTACTGTTAGTAACTAATGTTATAATATATAATTCATGCCAACTTAATTAATATTCTTAGCAGGATAGTGGCAGCGGCCATGAAACTTGTACTGCTTATGATAATATATTACTTGTGCCAACAGTAATGCGATGTATGACGTACGCAAGTTTGTCGACTGCACACGTCAGAAGTAGTGATTCGTACGTTCTGTAGGCCTGAAAGATAGTTTATGGACATATTACCCGACAGTAACCACCTCCTGTGATAACACAATTATCCGAATCATATGCAGTATTGACGCATATCTTTGAATGTGCTTGATATTGCTTAGACGTTTGTCTTTAGTTACAGCATAGCGGTAACAACAGTTTTATGTTAATGATATCACGTGTTACATAGCGATGTTCAATATTCGTACGTCTGCGTTGATGCCGGTTTTGATAACATATACAATTCAAAACAACAAAATAAATAAATGAATAAGATAACAAAATAATAAAATGCCATTGTAATTAAATAAACGATGACGTTCTAGGCATAAAAGCAAACTGAGTAATTTAAAACAATTACCATTATATTGTAATCAGCTATTATATCATTTACAATTAGACAGAGCGACAGAGAGAGGGAGGGGGTGAGAGACAGGCAGATAGACAGAGACGGAGACTGAGGCTGAGGCTGAGGTTGAGGTTGAGGTTGAGGTTGAGGTTGAGGTTGAGGCTGAGGCTGAGGCTGAGGCTGAGGCTGAGGCTGAGTGAGCTGAGGCGAGGCTGAGGCTGAGGCTGAGGCTGAGATGAGACGGAAATAGAGACAGAGTTAGAGGATGGCAGAGAGAGGGAGAGGCCTAGAGACAGAGAACTGGAGAGACTGAGAGACTGAGAGACTGAGAGACTGAGAGACTGAGAGAACTGAGAGAACGTGAGAAACGGAGAAACGGAGAAACGGAGAAACGGAGAAACGGAGAAACGGAGAAACGGAGAAACGGAGAAACGGAGAAACGGAGAAACGGAGAAACGGAGAAACGGAGAAACGGAGAAACGGAGAAACGGAGAAACGGAGAAACGGAGAAACGGAGAAACGGAGAAACGGAGAAACGGAGAAACGGAGAAACGGAGAAACGGAGAAACGGAGAAACGGAGAAACGGAGAAACGGAGAAACGGAGAAACGAGAAACGAGAAACGGAGAAACGGAGAAACGGAGAAACGGAGAAACGGAGAAACGGAGAAACGGAGAAACGGAGAAACGGAGAAACGGAGAAACGGAGAAACGGAGAAACGGAGAAACGGAGAAACGGAGAAACGGAGAAACGGAGAAACGGAGAAACGGAGAAACGGAGAAACGGAGAAACGGAGAAACGGAGAAACGGAGAAACGGAGAAACGGAGAAACGGAGAAACGGAGAAACGGAGAAACGGAGAAACGGAGAAACGGAGAAACGGAGAAACGGAGAAACGGAGAAACGGAGAAACGGAGAAACGGAGAAACGGAGAAACGGAGAAACGGAGAAACGGAGAAACGGAGAAACGGAGAAACGGAAGAAACGGAGAAACGGAGAAACGGAGAAACGGAGAAACGGAGAAACGGAGAAACGGAGAAACGGAGAAACGGAGAAACGGAGAAACGGAGAAACGGAGAAACGGAGAAACGGAGAAACGGAGAAACGGAGAAACGGAGAAACGGAGAAACGGAGAAACGGAGAAACGGAGAAACGGAGAAACGGAGAAACGGAGAAACGGAGAAACGGAGAAACGGAGAAACGGAGAAACGGAGAAACGGAGAAACGGAGAAACGGAGAAACGGAGAAACGGAGAAACGGAGAAACGGAGAAACGGAGAAACGGAGAAACGGAGAAACGGAGAAACGGAGAAACGGAGAAACGGAGAAACGGAGAAACGGAGAAACGGAGAAACGGAGAAACGGAGAAACGGAGAAACGGAGAAACGGAGAAACGGAGAAACGGAGAAACGGAGAAACGGAGAAACGGAGAAACGGAGAAACGGAGAAACGGAGAAACGGAGAAACGGAGAAACGGAGAAACGGAGAAACGGAGAAACGGAGAAACGGAGAAACGGAGAAACGGAGAAACGGAGAAACGGAGAAACGGAGAAACGGAGAAACGGAGAAACGGAGAAACGGAGAAACGGAGAAACGGAGAAACGGAGAAACGGAGAAACGGAGAAACGGAGAAACGGAGAAACGGAGAAACGGAGAAACGGAGAAACGGAGAAACGGAGAAACGGAGAAACGGAGAAACGGAGAAACGGAGAAACGGAGAAACGGAGAAACGGAGAAACAGAAACAGAGAGAGAGACAGATATATATATATATATATATATATATATATATATATATATATATATATATATATATACATATATATATATATGTGTGTGTGTGTGTGTGTGTGCGTGCATGCGTGCGTGTGTGTGCCTGTCTGTCTGTCTGTCTGTCTGTCTGGGGCTGTCTGGGCTGTCTGGCTGTCTGGCTGTCTGGCTGTCTGGCTGTCTGGCTGTCTGGCTGTCTGGCTGTCTGGCTGTCTGTCTGGCTGTCTCTCTGGGCTGTCTGGCTGTCTGTCTGGGCTGTCTGTGTGTGTGGCTGTCCGTCTATACATGTGTTTATGTTTACCGTGTTGCAAAAGTCAGTTTCTATTCCTTTGAATGCATCCGATGATACGTTTTCCATTTCCGGTATGAATTCTTTATATAGCTTCACCTTCATATTGTACGTTGCTGCAATAATCACCAAAAACGTACATCACATATGACTACCCGCATTTGTGTAAACGTACCTCCAGCACGACTTGTTGTTGTGTTATGACACCCAAAGGCGAAATAACGTAGTAAATAAACTAAGTCCTAATGTCTGCAGTCACCACCACTACTACTTCTGCGGCTGCGGCTGCGGCTGCGGCTGCGGCTGCGGCTGCGGCTGCGGCTGCGGCTGCGGCTGCGGCTGCGCGCTGCG
The DNA here is from genome assembly GCA_025642075.2 of Ridgeia piscesae. Classification (NCBI taxonomy): domain Eukaryota; kingdom Metazoa; phylum Annelida; class Polychaeta; order Sabellida; family Siboglinidae; genus Ridgeia; species Ridgeia piscesae. The sequence goes on from JAODUO010000257.1 coordinate 15,217, forward strand.
CTGCCGCTGCCGCTGCCGCTGCCGCTGCCGCTGCCGCTGCCGCTGCCGCTGCCGCTGCCGCTGCCGCAATGGATAGGCCAATGTCAAAAATAAATAAGTAGTAATCACGTTCTTAACACATGGACTGGTGCGTCAGGCACCTGGATACGATAAGGTGCAATGAATTGGCGCAGAAACAGAAAACACCAATATCCAGTGTTTATGCAGACTCTAGGAACAACACATACCTGCCAGGTAGATTATCACAATACATACAGGCCAGGTAGATTATCACAATACATACAGGCCAGGTAGATTATCACAATACATACAGGCCAGGTAGATTATCACAACACATACCTGCCAGGTAGATTGTCACAACACATACATGTCAGGTAGATTATCACAACACATACAGGCCAGGTAGATTATCACAACACATACCTGCCAGGTAGATTGTCACAACACATACATGTCAGGTAGATTATCACAATACATACAGGCCAGGTAGATTATCACAACACATACCTGCCAGGTAGATTGTCACAACACATACATGTCAGGTAGATTATCACAACACATACAGGCCAGGTAGATTATCACAACACATACATATCAGGTAGATTGTCACAACACATACATATCAGGTAGATTATCACAACTCATACATGTCAGGTAGATTGTCACAACACATACATATCAGGTAGATTATCACAACACATACATGTCAGGTAGATTGTCACAACACATACATATCAGGTAGATTATCACAACTCATACATGTCAGGTAGATTGTCACAACACATACATATCAGGTAGATTGTCACAACACATACATATCAGGTAGATTGTCACAACTCATACATGTCAGGTAGATTGTCACAACACATACATGTCAGGTAGATTATCACAACTCATACATGTCAGGTAGATTGTCACAACACATACATGTCAGGTAGATTGTCACAACACATACATATCAGGTAGATTATCACAACTCATACATGTCAGGTAGATTGTCACAACACATACATTACATACCAGGTAGATTGTCACAACACATACACACCAGGTAGATTATCACAACACATACCTGCCAGGGAGATTATCACAACACATACATTATATGCCAGGGCGATTATTACAACACATTCATGCCAGGTAGATTATCACAGCTGGATGTCATTTCTTTTCATAGAGGATTGCTTAGTGTGAGCATAAAACTGTTTCAGTGAATATTTACCATTTACTCGATAGGTCGATAAACAATCCTCAATAGGTAAAAATCGATACTCGATAGGTAAAAATACTTGAAAAGGTTGTCGCAAACCTTCTTAGATCTCACATCTACATAAATGGCTAATCAAGAGTGTCGCAGTCTGCGTATAAACAATTTAATTCTACAGAAACTGCTCTTTTAAAAGTACATAATGACATTAACCTTAACATTGATAATGGCTACGTTACCGCACTGACACTATTTGATCTATCCGCCGCTTTCGGTTCCATTGACCACAACATTCTCATTAAACGGTTATCAAGATGGAACGGCATTTCTGGTACAGCCCTGAGCTAGTTTTCTTCATACCTTACAGACAGACGGCAAGCCATTAAAATGGGTAACTGCTTCTCAGATATGTTGCCCACGTCATGTGGTGTCCCCCATGGTTCTGTTTTGGGGCCTTTGCTTGTCACTCTGCATTCAATGTTACTAAGCTCTGTTATCCAAAGTCACATCTTGAATCATCATCTTTCCGCAGATATCACACATACCTATATTTCTTGGACCACACCAGATACTTGTCGCTCCCTAAACTAGCTCAGGGATTGGCTCCAAGATGTCTCCCTTTGTATGAAAACAGCAAAATAAAGCTAAATGCAGATAAGACCGAATATTTCTCATCACTGGTACCTCAACGCCGCATGCAAAACTCGATGGCTTTTTCCCAACTCTAACTCAGGATATGACCTGAGTCACAGTATCACACCAGTCGCTTCAGTTTTTAATCTCGGAGTAATGTTTGATGATGAAAACTTCAATTCTTTTAAACAACATATATCGAAAACATGTCGCTGCTGTTTTTACCATATCCGCGATCATCGCCGTATTCGCCGGTTTTCCGTTGCTAAAATCATACGCAACAGCTCTAGTCGAAAAACAAAGTCAGTGCAAAACGTCTACGTGTCCAAAACTGTTTGACAAGGGTAGTCACGCGTTCTCGTTTTTTCTCGCTCAGTACCGCTTCTAAAATCATTGCATGCGCTCCCTGTGCACTATCGCATTATTTTCAAGATTTGTACAATAGCCTATCAAGCCCTCTTATCGACTAGCATATCTGAATTTGATGCTCACTCCAGCTAGACATCCCAGACAGCTCCGCTCAACCAGTAGTAACCATCTTTACATTCCTCGGGTGAAAACGAGAGCTGGAACCCGAGCTTTCTCGGTTGCCGCACCAACGGTTGTGGAATTTGTTTCATGCCAGTGTTAAATTAGAAGGTAACATAGTTTCGTTCTGCCGGCGTCTAACACATATTTCTTTAATGCTGCCTATCCTCCTTAGCTTCTTGGCACCTTCATCCATCTGTAGACGACTCGCGCATTATTATACGATTATGAGATTGTTTAATCCCTTGGTTTTGTCGCGCCACGGAGCTTGATCTTCGATGATATTGGCGCATAAGAAGTCGCTATGATTATTATATTATTAGGTATATATCAAAGCTTGTGAAATGTTTCACTAAACGATGTTCTTAACATGTGTAGTAATAGACTACGCTACATTCTGTTGGTTCTGTCGAACAGCTTCGCGCGTTCAAGCAGTTATTTTGCAGATTTGCATATTTTTATTGTTTACACAATTGTTCATTAATCAAGTTGATATAAAAAAAATGCATGTAATTGCATGGATTTATTTAACACATACACACACGTACATATACACATACAGAAACCCGATTATAGCAATACGCAATTCTTGAAAAACAAGGATGCGGCAGCATTGACTTTAAAAAAACACGTTCCCCATTCAATCTTCGAATAGCTGGTGGCAGTTTCTGTAATTTGCAAAAAGTCATAATCTCATTATTCATTTAAATGCCTATAGTACATTGACAATAAACAGAAATATTGTGGAATTTTCGTGGACTTCTGAAAAAAAATTTTTTAAGCCTGATTACAATCGTGATATATTGTACTTACCAGTATATGGGTCGACGGTTGTGAATATACCGATGGGCCGTTTCGCTGCAAGTACACAGGCTTATTTCCATTACCGTATTATAATCAAAACACTTCTTAGATCAGTTCTCGACAAGCCGTATTAATAACAAAGTTAGAAACATACTTATTCATTATGTATATATATATATATATATGTATATATATATATATATATATATATATATATACATGTACATGTACATGTAAATGTACATGTAATACATAATTATTATAATACATGTATGTACATATAATATATATATATATATATATATATATATATATATATATATATATATATATATATATAATATATATATATATATAGTATTAGTATATTACTAAACACTTGTTATATTGATAACTTATGGAACGATTCAATACAATTTAGTTTGACTATTTGTATATCAGACCATTATGTGAATTGTGTCAATCATGATGATTTGTTCACGCCCAGTGACGTGACCCACATAATTACTCTCATTTGTTACATCAATTGCAACAACATTATAATGATGACTGTCGCTACAGCCAACATCGCAATAACAATTATAATATGCAATTATTGCAGGAGTAAACATTATTGTGATAACAAATAATAAATATTTGATTTTGAAGAAAGAAAAGTACAATTCCCGTAATTACCGAAAATATTAGTTGTGAAAATAATAATAGCGTGACGAATAATACATAGAAGATAACGCAAATGTCCAGATTTCATTATGTAGTTGTAGTGGCTGACGAGACAGGACACGTTTGCGGTGTAAAATTACGTCAATCTGTCTAATTTCATACACGTTTTACATGTTTTTAAACAAACCATCTATATTAACTTTGCGACCAATATCATTTCCTGAATCATATTTTCATTAATATTTCTGCTTACTCGATAGTTTGATTGCCACGCCCACCAGTCCGAGACAGATGATCGTTGCAACGCCAACCAGGACGATAATAAGCCGAAACTTCGCCCTGGACAGTGAGGTCATCGACTTGTCAGTGATATTTTCCTGGGTGGAAATGGCCGATGTGTCTGTGCGTGTCGTCAGTATGCTTGGAGTTGGGTGCCAAGCAGCTTCATTAGGGTAGTTTGTGAAGTTGGAGAATTCAAACCTCGGTGATGGTGGGTCACGTGATGTGCGTGACATAAACGACCCACGTGACATACGTGACGCTCGTGACATCTGCGGTGGCGGTTTGCACGCCGGTTCACCCGGTGGCTCCATCTGTGCTGGAGACCTGCTGGAGACCTGCTGGAGCAATCAGTGTCTGCCATTAGTCGTACATAAGCAAATTAGTCCAGATGTGTGTTCAACAGCGAACCTACGAAACGTGATTTAGTGGATTTGTGTCATCGGGTCTCTAAAGAAATTCGGCAAGGGTGTCATCGGGAAAATTTAGGAATTGTTTAAAACATATAAATTAGGGCCGCCGTTATCGGAAATCGTATTCTTTCAATATCTTTGTAACTAAGCTTGATCTCCAAAGCCGTCTTCAGACATGTGTCCTTTTACTTTGATTCGCACCTACGTGTATTATGTGTAGTCATGTGTCATGTGTCATGTGACGATGTCTGCACATTATTCGAGTGTCTACTGCAGTTCTCAATATTCGCCGACGCGTCCAAGAATTTCGCCGACGCGCCCAAAATATTTCGCCTACGCGTCGAAGATTTCGCCGACGCGTCCAGAGATTTCACCGCCGACGTGGTAACGCTGCCGACGCGACCAGTTACCGTTGGTTCGAATACTCATGTACTACTCACAGTTATTCTAAATTCCCACTGTCAGTTCAGATAGGTAGCCTATTTGTTGTTGCATCCTCCCTTTTGCAGTGGCAGAACATCATGCAATACAGTCTACTGGCTCGCAGCAACACCTCTTGGTAGCAAATGATTTGTGTCGTCTGCAGCTACTTTGATAAGTAGGAATAGGCCAGAGATAATCAGGTCGAGAACAGTGTTGTCCTCAGGATGGTACCACCGATGGTGATTTTGGGCAGGGGCCGCTGGTCTGTGCTGAGGATAGATGTTGACAAAGATCCAACTAACCCAAATCGGTGGGTTCTAAATTATAAAGGTAAAGAAACTGGCGAGAATAAAAATGAATAAAGATAGAACGGAGAAGACCGATGCTACAGAGAATAGAATCGAGGATACATATCTTAATCAGAGCAACTGACCTTCACACCGCCGCTGCACGTTGTCACAAAGATTACTATGTACCATTCTTCAGCAGCCGATCTCACCCATGTAACACCACACACAAAAAGTAAGCATTAAATAACTCCAATATTTTAGAGTCAGTCCAGGAGTGTCAAGGTCAGTAATGTTATAAGTGTCACAATGGAAGGACTTTGTCTTTCTACTTTTTAAGGACTTCAAGACTTTGTCGACAATGCCATATTGAGCAGGTTGGTGTCAAAACACGACATTGCGACCATCGAGACACGTCCGAAAACTCCTGCAAAGCCAGTTCCAATCACCGTAGACCTTATCAGCTATCTATTACAGCCATACTGAGCAGCTACTCATTACATCTCTGTCCCAGCATAATTTGCATATGAATACGTCAAGCCTCAATATATATCGTACACGAGGCCTGTCGACACGTTCTTTACGCACCTAGAGGTCACATGTTAATGTCTATGTAGTTTGGTTCTCGTAGTGCTCGGTAGATCTAGTTGATAGACTATTAGCACAGCTAGTATACAGAATAGTACATTTCAACCTCTAAAACACAAGTCATCTACTATCTTCTTATTCATCAACAGTGTACACCTCCGTAGTAAAAGCAATCAATAGCACAGTTGTAGCCGGACTGAGATACATGCAGTAGCTCTTCATGGTCACTGTCCACGTCGAATAGGAAATGTATCAGGATTTCAGCGACCTCATCGCAAGACTGGGCGGGATGCATTTGCTTAAATACATAATCGGCTGCATTGGGGGTTGGGTACTCCTGCAACCAATCCTTATCCCAGATTCAGAACCATCAGACATTGCATAGCCTAGACGTTGACCGTTATACTTATGGCTTACCGTACATGTATTTGATTTATAATACTCACAACTATGTTCAAACTCTCAGTTTTTAAACGTATACAATGCCAATGTGTTCTCATTGGAAAAATGTTGCTTTCATACGCGTTATATATGTAGCATGACTTTGAACATGATTTTTTATATTGTTATTGATATCAAATTACTAAATATTTCCTCCACAATTATGCATGTGGCGCTATAGGAAATAAAATATTATTATTAGTATATTATATTATATAAATTAACTTATAATTTCCTGCAGATCATAGTAATGAAAATAATTAATTATTATGCTATTATTAATAATTAATTAAACTATGTCATGCGTGAGATGCAGTAAGTAAAGTGTGTGTGTAAGATATGTGAGGAGAAGTTTGACGGTTGTTGGTGGTTACTTTCATGATTAGGTCAGAAAGTAAAAGATAGTATGCACAGTTTATGCCGACCAAGTCGACTGCGCTATGTCATTCTGTTTCTAAAATAGCGTAGTCCATAAACTTTCGATGACTATGTGTCCTAAATGTTTTCTGGTAAACCGCTGACATTAAAATACGATTGTTGTTGGAAGTTGTAAATTTGTATTAACTTTATTAGGTCCATATCACCAAAGCGTTGACTTTTGTTTCTCTTTTAACTATAAACCTCCGTCAGGTAGCAAACGCACAAAGCTATTTTATACTTTAGGTCATGAGTAGTTAGGGTTAATGACTTAATTAGACTTAATACACAATATGACGAACGAGCTAATGCAAATATACGTTCTAGAACGCGTTCGTTGCATTGATGTTTGTTTGTTTGTTTTGTTTCTACGTGCATGCGTGTGTGCGTGTATGCGTGCGTATGTGAATTATGTGAACGCCCATACGCTTACACGATACGTCATAAGTTCTCAATTACCATCTTGAACTGATGCTAACACATCATGCATACATATTTACTGAGGCTATGTTGCGTTATAATAAAAACACACTCTGGTTGCTCGCTCAAATGACACATAACGAGGCGAAATGCCATCACTAACTAAGCGTTTATAATTTATTGCGGATACAAAATGCATGATCATGTTACACTGTAGGCTATGCAAACATACATAGGTATCACTTGAAATTATGCAGAAGATTTTGTAAGGTTCGTTTTACACTGCGAATAAACCATTTTGATTGGCCTAGACGTACAGAATGATTACCATGTAATGGCAATTTTGCGGTATGCTAGTGAGTTCCCAAAAACTAGACCAGATTGATACGTAACATTTACTTTTTTGTTAAAGTCTTAACATCGAATAGCAGCAAATGGCATGACATGGACATTTTAGTAGATGCATAGTGTGACAGTATTAAAGGAAAATCGCACAATAAACGTCTGGGTACATTTGTTTAATTGAAGGCAAACAAGGCAAGCTATCTAGTATTATATTTAGGCTTATGACAACTTCCCACGATAAATTTAACTCAAAACGCAAATCATTTCTACAGCAAACGTGATACACTGAAATTCATGTAAATATGTTATTTTCCTATTAAAGACAGTGTAGAAAATTAAATAGTGTATGTTTCGAAACCTATTTAATATATGTCTGAATTAAACTGACGTAATTAATTGATGCCATTGTTGAAACGACTGGGCAACTTATACAACACTGGTAATGAAGGTGAGAAGTATAATGCTGTTTATGTCGATGTATAATAGAAGAAAAATTAATTACATTAAGAACTGTTTAAAATGAGACGTAATAGTTTTTTATCCAGAAAATTAGCCTATTTTTCAAGGTAAACAATTGTCAACAATTTGTAAAATCTGTCCACATTTAATAAAATAATAATGTCTAATTAACAAACAATGAAGTGTGGTGTACTTGTACACATGTAGTTTATACTAATATTTTTTTAAATTGTTACATCTCGTTTGTCCAAATTATGCATTATATACCTGGTCCATTATATTTTACATTATCTATTGTGCATGTACTGGTTATACACTGTATATTCTGTTCTATTCAATAATGTCACTAAGTAATGTTTGCAATGTTTCTTGTTTGTGTTTTACCTACTGAAACTAGGTTTTATAGACGTTACGACTATGTGTAGATGTCTGCAGTATGTTCAACTAAATATATTGTAGTGAGACATGTATCTCATATTCCAGAAGGGTTCGCATGAAAATAACAATATTACTGTCACTGTCACTGCCATTGCCAATGTCATCATTGTATTTTAATGTATTTTTCTAGGTTGTTGTACATGTTATGCTTTTATACGGATGAGGGACATTGCTTATTTAGGGGCCACACTAACGTAGGCTCATCAATTTCTTATGATTGTCACCGAAAAGCAATACAGTAGGTGTCTATTTAAAAAGGTTAACTCTGGCTTCACACTAATTCAGCACAGCCATCGTTTTACTCGCTTCGTGTGACGACGTCATTTCACATCGTCGGGACACGTGTAACTCCCTCGAACTCGGAACAGACAATTAAATAATACAATTCGCCAACATAGCCTAGCTGTCTGCCACTTACCAGATACGGTGATCAATGTAGGGAAGAGGTATGTCAAACAGGAAGACATGCAAATAACACCTGGTGGCGTCAGTGTTACATCGGCGACACTGTTACATTAATCCGACCGGACGCAGTGTTGCTGACAGCGCCGATGACGTTTGTGGCTAACGTGCCTTCTGCCGCGCCCAGCAATGTGATCTTTTGCACGGCGCCTACCCATCCGTGACGGAGTTACGACCTGTTTATGCGCTCAAACAATATTACATTAGCTACCGATGTGTGTGTCTGTGTTTGTTTGTGTGTGTGTGTGTGTGTGTGTGTGTGTGTGTGCGTGCGTGTGTGGTGTGTGTGTGTGTGTGTGTGTGTGTGTGTGTGTGTGTGTGTGTGTGTGTGTGTGTGTGTGTGTGTGTGTGTGTGTGTGTGTGTGTGTGTGTGTGTGTGTGTGTGTGTGTGTGTGTGTGTGTGTGTGTGTGTGTTTGTGTGTGTGTGTGTGTGTGTGTGTGTGTGTGTGTGTGTGTGTGTGTGTGTGTGTGTGTGTGTGTGTGTGTGTGTGGTGTGTGTGTTGTTGCGTGTGTGCGTGTGTGCGTCGTGTGCGCGTGTGCGCGTGTGCGCGTGTGCGCGTGTGCGCGTGTGCGTGTGCGTGTCGCGTGTGCGCGTGTGCGCGTGTGTGCGTGTGCGCGTGTGCGTGTGTATGTGTGTACGTATGTGTGTATGTGTGTGTACGTGCGTGCGTGAGTGTCCTTGTGCATGTGGTAGTTTAGTTTGTGTGTGTGCGATGCGTGCGAATATATATATATATATATATATATATATATATATATATATATATATACATCACCATGGTATATATATTATATGTGTATATATGTATATGTATATATATATATATATATATATATATATATACGCATTTATGTGCATGTATATGTGTATGTATATATATATATATATATATATATATATATATATATATATATATATATATATATATATATATATATATATTATATTCGCACCATAAATGAAACAACTAAACACCAATGCACAATGACACTACGACCACGCACGTACACGCACTCACACACATACGTCACACCACGCACACACGCACTCACACACCACACACCACACACGCACACACGCACACACACACACGCACACACGCACACACAGCACACACGCACACACGCACACACGCACACACCACACACGACACATATATATATATATATATATATATATATATATATATATATATATATACATATATATATATATATATATATATATATATATACATACATATATTATGTATATTATATATATATATATATATATATATCAAAGAGAGTCATTGTTGGATGGACAAAACGATATCAACAAAGGACTATTGTAACACCATATATGCAACAAATATGTATATATGGTGTAGAAATGCTTACATTCGTATTTAAGTGTGAGTGACACCCACCTGATAATATAATAATTAATGGTGTATTACTAGGTGTGCGTTCAGTCACATGGGCGAGGTCAGTATTGGCTTTGCCTTGCCATATAACTCGGTTCAAGTCCAGACACCGTATTCCATCCAATTGAAGACACACCGACAAGCGTCGCCGGCTATCTCAAGGCGGCCATCTTGAGATTGAAATATTAATTGTACATATTTTGAGAATAAATTAATGGCAACATTAACAAGATTTACATGCACACAAACATCAAGATAAGACTGTTCATTATCATAGTCATCAAAAACACCTACACTGAGTAATAGCTGGCATATGCGGAAGTGTTGGCATTTTCCAGGGGTTGTCTCATTGCATTAATGCAAACATAGCGAAACACGCATTTGTATTTATGTGTCTTAATAATCACGATGCATTGTATGAACATCGGCCTACAATCGCGTGCAAATGATAACACTACCACCCTCCTAATGTACATGCCCAAGCGACTACCTTGTATGCAGTTAATGAAGTCGCCAAAACAACTGTGTGTAAATATGCCGAGATGAGAACTCTATTTGCTGATAGATGGATTGTAAACGCTGCTGTTTCTCCCAGTCACGAACGCATATGTATTGCAAAAACAATACAAACTTGTAGTTACACGAAACTCTGTTCGTTGTTATGGTGACAATTTACCTTCAAATATTTTCATATTGTCATGCAACTTCGTCTATAATAAACCTTTGACTTGCATAAGTAATTTGTTGTTCTCTGAAACCCTGTACTACGAGCATTAAAGGTATCAACAGGATACCTATATTTAAGAACGGGCTAAGGTGCGAACCATCGATCAATAATTAGTCTAATGAGTGTTTTAAGTAAAATTCGCGAAAAGTTAATGTTAAGGAGATTGTTATATTTTATTGATAAAAATGATGATCTGTCAACACATCAATTTGGCTTTCGTATATACCACTCGACTACGTTAACGATTATTGAATTAATAGGATTATTAGACATTCTTTTGAAAATGACAAATTAGTTGCTGTGGTGTCGACCTAGGCAAGGCTTTCGACAACGTCAATCATTATATACTGTTACATATAAGCTCGATGATTATAAAATATGAAGTTATGTATGGAAACGGTTTAGACATTATTTAAGTTATAGACAGCAATGTGTATTTATAACACAGTATCATCATATCCTCATATACAAACTGGCGTCCGACAAGGATCCATCTTAGGGCAGGTGTCATTTATATTATATATCAACGATATCTCTAGTGCTGTGAATCAAGTATATTATATATCAACGATATATCTAGTGCTGTGAATCAAGTATCTTTGCGTTTGTATGCTATTGATAATAACGTGTTCATTAGTTAATGGGTGCCAACGAGACTGCATGTATCACTGTGGAGAAAATCGAATTGCTTATTTTATCAAAGACAGAGAAGTTATTAATTATACAAGTAGATTGATTGCAGCATTGTTTGGTCCCCCATGGCACAGTTACTATCATTTGTTGTTATAATCTTAATGTTTCACTTTGTATCTAATTATATATATATATATATATATATATATATATATATATATATATATATATTAGATACAAAGTGAAACATTAAGATTATAACAACAAATGATAATTGGGATTGGAATGTGATAGTTGAATTCCTCCTCAGTGTGTTGTTATTTAACTTATGGTTACTAATTTGGCCAATGTATGTTTACTAAAACAATGACTTCTTATATGATTATCTAATGAAAAAACCAGTAAACTGCCTGTAGACAGCCTACCTGAGAAACCTGAAATATATGTGTTCAGATAAATATATATATGACATTGTAAATAAGATGAAAATTAATCAATGATCCTTTTCATTTAAAGACACACCCAATTTCAAACATGTGGTGCTTTAAAAAGATATTGTGGGGCAGTATTATAGCATAATGCATCTAATGTTAACATTATGCACTTTTAAATCGATGTGCGCCATTAGTTCCCATATATCAGAAACAATTGAGGATCTATTTCTATAATTTGGATTATTTGAACATACACTGCAGGTTATCTTCTCCTCATTTTGTATGTGTCTTATGGACATATATATATATATATATATATATATATATATATATATATATATATATATATAAATTATAATATAAACATTATAATATTAGGTCATGAATTCTGACACACTTCCTGTTACAATTCTTGTAGATCCATGTTCTGTACATTTTGTGCAATGACCACAGTATTTAAAAAAGAGGCTCTGAAGTCCTTCGGAATATATAATGAATTTGTCATTATCAGCGAAACATGCATAGTAACTGCCTAGTCTTTTCACCATAATAATCTAATTGACATTTTCTCTGGTTATCCATATGAGATGACAACCCAAATATGTTAATGCAGGGACTGGAGTTGTCATTAGAGGTTTTAGTCAAGATGTTTATGTTTGGCAGGTTTCAGAATGGTTCAATCAAATAAACATTTCTTGTGCTTAGTAGCAATCCCTAATTTACTTTTTATTCCAAATTATAGAAATAGATCCTCAATTGTTTCTGATATATGGGAGCTAATGGCGCACAGCGATTTAAAAGTGCATAATGTTAACATTAGATGCAATATGCTATAATACTGCCCCACAATATCTTTTTAAAGCACCACATGTTTGAAATTGGGTGTGTCTTTAAATGAAAAGGATCATTGATTAATTTTCATCTTATTTACAATGTCATATATATATTTATCTGAACACATATATTTCAGGTTTCTCAGGTAGGCTGTCTACAGGCAGTTTACTGGTTTTTTCATTAGATAATCATATAAGAAGTCATTGTTTTAGTAAACATACATTGGCCAAATTAGTAACCATAAGTTAAATAACAACACACTGAGGAGGAATTCAACTATCACATTCCAATCCCAATTATCATTTGTTGTTATAATCTTAATGTTTCACTTTGTATCTAATATATATATATATATATATATATATTATATATATATATATTAGATAAAGTGAAACATTAAGATTATAACAACAAATGATAGTAACTGTGCCATGGGGGACCAAACAATGCTGCAATCAATCTACTTGTATAATTAATAACTTCTCTGTCTTTGATAAAATAAATAAATTAACACATGTCATTATCACTGAATGTATTAAAATGTAATATAAAAATACATAAAAATACAGTCACTGTATATATATATATATATATATATATATATATATATATATATATCATCCATATTATACGTGACGTATTTTTATGTATTATATATATCAATATAATGTTTCAATTTGTATCATGTATATACAGTGACTGTATTTTTATGTATTTTTTTATTACATTTTAATACATTCAGTGATAATGACATGTGTTAATTTATTTAGTTTATCAAAGACAGAGAAGTTATTAATTATACAAGTAGATTGATTGCAGCATTGTTTGGTCCCCCATGGCACAGTTACTAGGAGTCCATTCAAATTCCACCCCTCTATTATCTTAGAAATATGAAGCAATATTGCAATTACTATGTGCTACTTTATACAGCTTGGTGCAATCTGAAGAGAACTGCACAAGCATGGATTCAAATCCAACTTATCGCAAAAGTCCCATTGCAGTAACGACTGCTGTCATCACGGGCGTCGATCGGTGGGGGACGGGCGTCCCCCCCCCCATTTTCGGCGTCGGGGGACAGCATAGGAATTGTCCCCCCCCCACTTTTCAGTTAAGAAAAATTGCGAGGCATATAGCCTGACTCACCACTCCTCTCTCTTAAAAGCCTCTACACATGACTAGCTAGACTATAAACTCGCGATATGAAGTTCCGACCATGCACCCATTAGAAAATCGATTACATAAATTGCTTGGCTGGCCACACCGCGCAATTTGATCTTACTTTACTAAATAACCATCATGCCGGACTGCGCCGTTGCCGGGCTCTATCAGTTTGCAACCTCGTGTTGATATTATTTATAGGCTCTAGCTCGGGCGTCGATCGGTGGGGGACGGGGGGCCGCGTCCCCCCACTTTCCAGCGTGGGGACAGCATAGGAATTGTCCCCCCCCACTTTTCAGTTCAGAAAAATTGCGGGGCATGTAGCCTGACTCACCACTCCTTTCTCTTAAAACCGCTACATAGGACTAGTAGCTAGACAATAAACTCGCGATGTGAGGTTCGGACCACCCATTAGAAAATCGACTGGCCACAGCGCGCAACTTGATCTTACTTCAGTAAATATTCATCATGCCATTTTTCCGGCGTTATAAACGTTCCGATTGACGTTTCTGCGCATGCGCGATAAATGTAAAATCATTAATGTGCAGCGAAAGGACAATGCATTTATGGTATAAATATTACGGGTTGTTCGTTTGATATTATAAAGTTATTTGTAGCAAATTAACACGGGGCAAACAAGTTTCGAAGCATGTTTGATAGCAAAAGTGACTATAGTGCGCCATAATCCGTGACTGTGATTTAAACAAACGTTAGATGTTATTGTATTGAACGACATTTTAAGCAACTCTTCACAGTAATCATCACAGGGGAGTTGACGAACAGCCCGTGGCATTCATACCAAAAATGCTTTGTCGTTTCGCTGCATATTGGTGATTTTATATTTATCGCGCATGCGCAGAAACGTAAATCGGAAAGTTTATAACGACCCGAAAAATGTAAACGAGACACCGGGATGAGCCGCTGCCGTGCTTTATCAGTTTGCATCCTTGTGTTGATATTATTAGTAGGTTCTAGCCATCAAGCACATTATAAATTATGAAATTTGTGTTTCACATTCACTCCTTGCCTGCTTGATGCTTATCGCCTACGACCGAAGCGTCGAATTCCTGCACTTTGTGTAACTTATTCCCATTTGAGTGATGACAAATATCTTTGCCAAAATGTAGGTTTGGGAAGTTCTACACAGCATGGGCGTCGATCGGTGCGGGACGAGGGGACCACGTCCCCCACTTTTCAGCCTGAGGGGACAGCATAGGAAATGTCCCCCCACTTTTTCAGTTCATAAAAACAAATTTACAGGCATATAGCGAGACTGACCACTCCCCTCTCTTAGAAACCCTACATCGGTCTAGTAGTAAAATTAATATACGAATTCAGATATAAACTTCCGACTACCCAGTGGAAAATTATTAGATAAATTACTTGGTTGGCCGCAACTAGATCTTAGTTTAGTAAATAATGTGTATTCATCATGCCGAACTCTGTCAATTTGCACCTTTGTGTTGATATATTAATAGGCACTAGCCATCAAGCACATTATAGATTATTAATTTGTGTTTGTCCTGTCACCCCTTGGATTGCAGCCTGGTCGCCCTGGTGGGTACTTATATCGCCTACGGCGGAACCAGCGGATTCCTGCACTTTGTGTAATTTGATCCCTTTTGAGTGATGACAAATTTCTTTGCCAAATGGTGGGATTGGGAAGTCCTACACAAGCACCCGTGTAACTTTTGTATCTTGTCACCACGGACCATAGATATAAATAGAACACACTAGTAGAACTATAGGGGAAACATTAAAGCCACGGACTTAGTGCCACGGACTTACATGCACGTAAGTCCGTGTTGTCACTCTATGAATCAGGCAAGCAGTTATGGGTCCAAAGGTTAGCCTCCAAATTTTCAGGGATTGGGGTGAGCCATGTCCCCTCTTCAAATATATGTAGCCAACATAACTATTTTAAATAGCACAACATAAAGGCATTTGTTTATTTTTGAATTACAATATAATATATATATATATATATATATATATATATATATATATATATATATATATATATATATATATATATATATATATATATATATATATATATATATAATATATATATATATATATATTTATATATCTATATTTAAATTATATACATACATAAAAAATACATACATATATGTATAATTATATAAATTGGTCCCCCGTCCCCCCACTTTTAAAACCGGATCGACGCCCCTGGCTGTCATACCTTCATAGACTGACTTCAGGCAGGGCATTGAATGCTGCTGAACCTTGCTCCAGATACATCGTCATATCTTCTTCCTCAACAATTGCAGGACTGGCACATTAGTAAAACTGGACATTCCCTGTCCACGTGTGGATGCCACAATGTGATGCAGGAGTGACAACCATCATTCTCTGTAACCAACAACAGAGAAACGTGAAATAATTCATTGCATCATCACCTAATTGACATTTTCTCTGGTTATTCATATGAGATTACCAGAAAGTGAGAAACACAGCCATCTTGTGCGAATGCAGCAGACAATATCAATCAAATGTATGAATTTTCACTCAGGTGTAGAATTGTGGTAAAGGTGTAGAATTTATAATACAGTGGTACAGGCTCCCAAAGGGCTAGAGCGGCCGTTATAGCGTTGTGTTTACTGTAGCCTTCCTGGTAGAGAAGCTTTGAGGATGTGGGAGTAGCGCGTCATTTGTCGGACATGTCGGGCCAGGCTTTAAAAGCCGGCCGGCGGCTGAGCCATGCAGATGGACAGCGGACGTCGACAGCGATCGGTCACGTAATTGTGCCGGCGTTGTCCCGAAGGAGAGCTTGTAGGGGAGAACCACTAGGTATGTTGATTGTATCACAAATGTACAGTCCGTGGGTTTCAAACAATCATTGAATTCCACCAGCCATTAAACAGTCATAACTAATGCTACTCGAGGGTGAAACTAGTTATGAAGGTTGGGTGTCAAAGTGCATGCAGAAACTTGATAGAAGTATGATAAATATAGATAGATGTCAGATGTGTAATATCCTTTATCACATAATTGGAAATTAATAGAAAAATGCAACTAACCAAATTTTGTAAAATCTTTATTTTTAAATAAATACAAACTGAATTTCTAGTTTTCAGCGTCATAACATTTTCATTGTTTCTTAGCACGCTTCAAAGCTGTATTAATCAATGTTACCTTAGGCTTATGAAAATACTCTGATCTAGCCTACTTTCACATCGATGGATATAAATGTCTATGACTATGATTTGTTAGGTCTTGTCCCATCAACTGGTGATATATGTATACTTCATAATTACTTGTTGACCACAGATTTAGGTCTAAGCAAGCGCTATATGCCATGCCAACTGAACGAAGACTCGAAGTTGTGTCCTCTCGGTGACGTAACAGGAAGCTGACCGGCCGCAAAAGAGACCGCGAATGCCGCTCGTTTATTGGCCAAGCCAAGCCAAACTAACGCGTCACCGATTTCGATGGCGGCCTCTAGGCTGTCTGGATTTCGTTAGAATTTAAACTTTAAGGTCACATTCTGAGTAAACCGCTGACGTTAAAAAATTGATATATGTGGAAATTGTTAATTTGTATTAATTTGTATTAATTAAGTGTATGACACGAAAGCGTTGCATTTTTTGTCCTTTAATAGAGTCATTGAACCTGTCCCTATTGCCAACTTAATATACTGTCGCAGGGTGTTAACTGGTCTTTAAATCCGCAATGTAGTAGTGTATAAGTACGCAATTGCACCCGACTATATGCTGCTGCACGCGGGTGCAGCAGCGCTGCGTATTTTACAACTTGAACGTGACGTATTGTCCGACTCGGTGGTAAGGCGCAGCCACGCCTATAATTCGTGGCCAGGTACTGAACGATGCTGAAGTTGGATGCAATAAACACATGCAGGCAATGATCCACACGTGTCTTGCTTCCTTCCACATTGGTGTGAGAATGGTTACGTCCACGCCAGAACTGTCTTGAAAGTTTGTCAAATAATATACATTTATTCACAAACTTTGGCAGTGGAGGTTGCATAACTGACGCTGAGCTAGTAATTTACTCCTAACGTAGGCAGTGGTCGTCTTTTGATAAACCAGGGTTGTCCTGAGAGGTAAAGACGTGTTCCTAGCAGCAGACGTCTGAAACGTTCTGACAACTGTTACGCATAATGATTTCACGCAGGTTACGAGGCCGTATTGTTGACGTAGAGACGATACTGGAGCCAGACAAAACGCCCCGTTCCCCTGACCCATCCTCCACATCAATACAGG
This sequence comes from Ridgeia piscesae, assembly GCA_025642075.2. Classification (NCBI taxonomy): domain Eukaryota; kingdom Metazoa; phylum Annelida; class Polychaeta; order Sabellida; family Siboglinidae; genus Ridgeia; species Ridgeia piscesae. Next base: position 33,463 of record JAODUO010000257.1, read on the forward strand.
TTACCTTGGATGTAATTCTAAAGCAAACCTGTTCCATCACTGAGAGAGTCTATACACACGACGAATATACAACAACACACCTAATGCAAACGACACACAGAAACACTGACGAATACGTAGATCCCGACATGTTTGGTGCTAGCGCTAGACCGAAATCAAATCCTGCCCCCAGATTCAAAACATCACCTAATTTCGATGAAAATGCTGACATATACGACGACCAAATGTTCGGTTTTGGAAAGTATGTCCACCAACATTACCAGGGTCCACAAACAGACGATACCAGAGACCACATGCAATATCCGCCCACTAACCGTGCCGAGCGCAACCCGAGGCAACCGCGCTACATCTCCCTTTACCGCACCCAAACTAGTAGGAGAGGTAACCACCAGCGCCCCGATGAAACCCGTCGTAGAATCACAAATACACAATCAAGATATGTGAATCTCGACAAATTCGATGGCAAAGTCGGAGAATGGGACAATTGGTACCACAAATTTGAGTTCCACGCAACCCACAACATTTGGGACGACCGGGAACGGCTGGTACGGCTCGTGTCATGTTTGAAGGGCCCTGCACTGACAGCTCACCGAAGCTTCTCCCAGACTGCACGCAACACATATGCACACTGCATTGCTGCACTCCAGGAGAGATATGGGAGCAGGCGACCTGCCCTAATCATAACACTTCGGGCAGAACTGTCTACCGTGCGACACGAAGAAGGGGAGAGTATGGAGACGTTTGGAGATAGGGTCTACACACTGACCAACCAAGCTTATCCCTTCTTGGTAAATGAGCCTACCCTACTCCAAAGCCTTGCGGTACCTGCATTTCTAAAGGGACTTAGGGATAGGAACGCGGCACAAGAGGCCATGATGTTCCGCGACCCCAAGTCCATCCAGGAAACAATAACACACATCCAAGGCGCGTCATGCATATTTGGTAACCGGGGAGCGCCCACTGTTCGACACGTCTCTTTCGGGGATAAGCCTATAACAGAGGCCGCCCCTTCGACTGACATGGACCTGCTCCAGGGGGTAGATAGGCAGCTCCAGCAGTACGCTGTTACACGCAAAGTAACGCCCACGAGTGATGCTTGTTACACTTGTGGAGGTTCTGGTCACCGATCACTGGAATGTGCAACGAGGAACAGGGCCACATTCATATGTTATCATTGTGGTGGGATCGGGCATTACTTGTTTGAATGTTCAAACCGCCCGCGTTGCACATCATCACGGAAACGATCTCGCGGTAAGAGGAGTGCCTTCCTGTCATTACAGCGTGTACGGAGAAACACTCCTCCGAGACCCGTTAGGAGTGACGCCGGGCCAGACCAACGCACTCATACAAGCAGTGATGTGGCAACTGTAGATGTTCGCGGTGACATATATAGTGTCCAGCTAGCGTTCGAAGGCCGTGCTCCCATGGCTATATCGTCGGACTCCAGGGACTTTGATTGCGACAGAACTAATGTAGAATCATTTAGTGGCTGTCCAGTCTCTATTTCTAAGTACGCTACCAACAGCCACAGGGAGACACCGGCATCACGGCTACCTACCATCTACCCTGTCGTCACAGTTGCCATCTACCCTGCCGTCACGATTGCCATCGTCCCCGTTATCACGGGAACCACCTTCCCCGTTAGCACGGGAGCCATCTTCCCAAACATCGACCCCGTCATTACGGGAACGACCTACCCCGTCGTCCCGGTAACGAGGCTACAACAGCAAGTCACGTCAGTGACATCGTGCTGCTACATCGTCAACATCAAGCGTCACTGATCCCGATCTGGCTATTGTAAACGCCGTGTCATCTAACAGAAGCCGAGTTTGTGCTTGTAGATCCACCACCGAACGAAAGACAACAGCATCAAGCAAAGCCTTCCGTTTGACAATCGCTAACAATGGGAGTGCATTTTGAGAGGTAAGCTTGACGCCGACTATGACGTCAATGCCGCTGTGTCACGCTGTCGTCGACGTCATTGCTTCGTTCGCGAGGTCTTCAACCACCAGGTTCGACTGCAGCAACGTGTCCAGTCATGCAAACCAGAAAACACATACGCCCGGTCACAAATAGCGCTCAGAGCATAAATACCCTACCAGGTAATTAGTCATAACAGTGACTGTTCGGGACTGAGTGGTGGCGGACATTACAACTGCGTTGTGCTGGAGCTATTATGTGGCAGAACGTCTCTTATTTAATCATACCCATGTCAAGTATAATCATACCAAGGGCGGGTATAATCATACCAGGGTCGGGTATAATCATACCAATGTAGGGTATAATCAATCCCATGTTCGGTATACTCATACCCATGGAGTAATCATACCAATGTAGGGTATAATCATATCCATGTTCGGTTTATTTATTACATCTGAGTTGTTAGAATTATATGTATAATATATTACAGTCTAGCCCGTTATATTTATAGGCGTAAGTCGGGTACAATTATACCCTTCTTCATATATTGTAACGTTTCGTATGGTTAGGCGGGAGAACATTGCTTCCGTATGTGGATCAGACCCAACCGCCAACGACCCCTATGTTCAATACACCAATAGTCCCTAAACGCAGACGGAGGCTTTACAACCCTGGAATTCCCGCTGTGTGCGTACACTAGCAGCACAACTACAAGTCACAGTAACTGCCCCCCCGCACAGTTACTACAGTGCAAACTCACTCGCCTCCAACCCCCACTGTGGTGTCGCCGCCCCCGTCCATATCTGCGGCGCTACTCCGGCGGACCTATGCACCCAGGTCGAGGAAGTCCACCTCCCGTGGAATATCCGCCCAGAGGCAGCTTGCTGGCTGTGCAAAAGCCATTGGGCCAATGCCTACAGGCGCACATGCATAGGCACTCCCCACAGGAGAGGCGCCAAGCGGAGTTTGCCCCACATTTTGGCTCCTGGGCCAACTCAATGGTTGCTGTACTGGAGGCAGTGCATAAGTTGCTTAAACAGCAAACCTTTAACAATGTAGTGGACATCTTCGGACAGAGGGAGTGGTACCCCCGGATGGCCATAGTAAAGCGGCACTAGGTGTTATGCACGCAGAAGTAGCCTGCATAATGGGACGCCCCATATTGTCAGATGAGATCCAGGTCAGTCCACCAAACCATCCGGTGGTGCTCCTGAACTAGTGGAGCCTAACGTTGATGCTGGCAGAACAACCGGCCACCAAACAGGAAGCTTTCCGGGACTGTGTTGTGTTCGGATAGCCTCCACGTGAGGTCCCGGAGCTCATTGCGCTTGACGCGCACTGTCATCTAAGCCAGCTCCAACATAGGGAGACCGCCGCTGAAGGCAGGGGTGTAGATCAGTCCCTATTCCGCATAGACCCTGTTCGAGCATGGGAAGAGACCTTCCTTGGGTGAAAGGGGGAAAGGTCCACCTACTGGCAATAGTTGACAATCGGGTGTTCCCCCAAGACTGGCAGCGGCCGACCATGAATGGTGTCTCTGTGGGACATCGCACCACTGTTGTTAAAACAATGTACGGCGCCCACCCTCGATTGGCCAACACGCTCACGGAGAATGCATGGGGCCAGTTATCGGCAATGGTATACAGAGTTGACTGTTGTGCGATTGGGGAGTGTGGGCTCCATTACACAGAGCCCCTCCCCTCTCTCCCCGCCCGGCGACGCCTGCTTCAAAGGCAAATTGTCATGGCACAAGATGTAAGGAAGCCACTAGTACTGCATTTACGTGCAGGCAAAGGCCACCCCATATCAGCTGTGATGTGGGAGACATTGACAATGCTGAAACAGAATAGCCACCGTCAACAATTGATTGGGATGTTCCCAAACACCGTGTTCGGTGTCACTGTGAAAACGACACGGATGCCGGGATATTCCCATTAATGTGGAAGGACGCAATACACGTGTGGATCACTGTCTGCATGTGTTTATTACATCCAACTTTAGCATCGTTCAGTAGCTAGCCACGAATTATAGGCGTGGCTGCGCCGTACCACCGTCACGTTCAAGTTCCAATATACGCAGCGCTGCTGCATACGCGTGCAGCAGCTTATATAATGGTAC
>JAODUO010000257.1:50000-62500 GCA_025642075.2 Ridgeia piscesae
TATATATATATATAATCGTCTTAATCATCTAAATGTATTGTGTTGACTTGTCAGTTAGAAAGTTCAACATTTCGCACTTAGTATTTAAGTCTTAGTTAGTATTTAAATTAAACCATATTGTGAGTTTACTATCCGCCAATCAGTGGAGTTTATGCCGATGTATGATAACGAGCGAGATACAATGAAACGAAGAATGGTAGGGTTAGATCACAATTGCACAACAGATGACAACACATTTAGTGATGTGACCTCTTTTCTCCTTGAATTTTTAAAAACTAATATTAACTCCCAACATTCTATTCATACTAGTAACAAGTAACAAATTGCGACGAGAAGAATATGTAATCAAAGTATCTAAAAATATAGTGAAGTGGACATACTTCAGTACAAGCAGAATGAAAAATTAGCAGTATAATAAGACACAGCCGTCATCGGGTAGATTGCTCTCAGGTAAACTAAAATGGGGGTTATTCTGCCTCAAATTCATTAGTACAAAAGCACACAAAGTTAAGTCTCAGCGTCACCAACCACTGATCTCTTCCTCTTTTGGTAATTAAAGAGTCTCATAGTCAGCCAACCACATGGGTTTCTTCATCTGCCGAAGTGAACGACTTGGAACGTTCGGCACAACACCAGGATAATCTACATGTTGGTGGTAGTGTGACGTTGCATTTGTATCGTCCACAGAAGTGACGGGACGCTCATCGAGATGGTGAACAGGAGTCGTCAGTTCAACGGGAACATGAGGTGGATCTGAGATTCCCACATCATGGTTTTGTTCGATGGTATCGTCACTTGCAGACTCTGTGTCACACGATCTCTGTGTTTTGACAGTCACAGGGAACGGGGTATCACTCGGATCGTTTAACACTATAAGAAGTGTTGCGTAACTGCGATCAAATACACTTACGGATGAGACACCACACACCGTCTACAGATGCCACCAAATATATATCACGGGCTCGTGACTTGTTGCGATCTCCATAAATGCATACTAGGTCGCCAACTACGATGTGGGTCTTCGGAAGGACATGCACCCGAAGAGCCTTCGAACGTTTGCTGTATTGATGGTTGTCAACGCGTTGTTTTGTTGTTCTAATATCGTCGATCGATCTGCCAGTGGTGTCTGCTGATTGCTGAATTGATCCAGATGCATCAGCAGTTGGATCTTGCTGACAGACGTCGGCTGCGAATACGAGCATTCAGTTGGACAGTAGCAACAGCGAGAGTTGGCGAAGTCACTACACCACCCAAAGGGTCTTTACGTAGCAACTCGTCTTCCAGCTCGCGAATTGCTTTTCTGCCACAGGGTTCTTATTCTTATTCTTCACGCCGCCGATCTCGATGGATATACTATGATGTGGTAGGAGTTTGTTATCGACTATGAATGCAGGCGCAGGATATGTGTGTACGACAGCGAGTGGGCCATCGAGTGGTACCAGCTCTACACACAGGCGTATTAATGCACTCCGGATGGTATGTCAGCGTTCGTCTTTAACCAGACACGCGGTTGTGTACGAACTTGCATACTCCCTGACGACAAGTGTTAGCTGTCGTGCTCGCTTAATGGTGTCTGCTGCGAATGTCATTCCAACTGCCTCGGGAGAAGCACATATCGAATGTTCAACGACAACGAAGAGACGCACCCTGGTGACATTTCAAGCTCACTTCCTCAATGCCCTTGTCTATATCGAGTGCATAGAAGAAGCGAATTACGACAAGTTTCAATTGATGTGACGTATGATGATCAAGCTGTATATGCAACGCCGTCACAAATCCATGCAGGACTTGCCTGGGTACGATTATGCATTCGCGGGTGGTAGACAGTGGCGAATCCCGCTTTACTACCAACAGCCCGTCCCTGGAAACAGTTGCGACGCTGATGTAGCGCTTTACGTCCGGGATGTCGGTTAGTTTCTTAGAAGGTCTAGTCCCCCGTACCAAGTGAGCAGGAGTACGTCTCAAATCCTGGCATTCGCTCTGCTGGAGTTTAGCATCATCATTGATGATATCTCGAGTGCACACAATTATTGAACTACGCACTCTTCCAGTTGTCTCGTAAACGAACATATCTGGCACACGGAATCATCACGCGGCTAGCGAAATCAGATGGAACATTGGCGGAGCCTGCTCGATGTCTCACCGATGACTGATACCGGCTGACGCAAGATAAGTATGTTGATACACATGGACTAGCTGAGAATTATCCATGACAAAGTACCTCAAAGCCTTGTAGACATGGATTGCTGTCGGTCAGGATGCATACCTTGTGTCTAAACTGAACGATATAAGGACTGAAACACTTCGTTGCAACAGCAATAGACATAGCCTCTATCTCGCATGGTAGCCATGTGGCCTGACTCTACCAAGTATCGCACTGAAACAAACTGCGAGGAGTGGCTTTCCTCCCCGTCTTATTTGCAGGGTAGTTCCAATTCCACGAGGCTTCACCGCACCATCATATATATATATATATATATATATGATCGCTGATCGCTAGGTCGTGGGAGAACCATTGTGCGATTAGACGACAATTTGGTCTGGGCTTATTACAATGCTTCATGTAGTTCGTCTGACCACTCAATGTTCTCTTGAGATTCACGTCCGGCTACGAAATCTTCGAGACGTGACAAGGTATGGGAACATCCAGGGATGACTCCTGATAACACTTTGTATGCGCCAAGGAAGGATCACATTCCGCGTACCTTGGTCGGCCGGGAACATGTTGTGATTGTAGAGAGGCGGTAAGAACTAGCTGAAATTGTACCTAGGCACCATGTCCAACCCAGTATCGTGGGAATTCTAGGACAGATGATCGTGTTGGATGCTCACAAGCTCAAGGCACATTTATCAAGAGCCTGGAGGACCGTCTCTTTGTTGTGAAGAAGCTCAGAAGGTGTGTCGCCTCCGCAATATAAGTCGTCTGCAATCTTTACAACAACGCTTTCTTTAAGCAGATCACCCAGGACGCGACACGTGGGTTTTTCAAGGGAGGTTAATGATTCTGGCCCATAGCAGATCTGGCATACACACGGACTCCAGAAAACTGCGTCGCGACTCCAAAGAATTGCATGGATTGACGGGATAAAGGAACCTGGTAAAAGGCGTTTGTCAGATCTATGATAACGATGTACTTCCATTTGACAATGTTACGAAGCGTATAATCTACATCGGGAAGGAAGGAAGGGTGTGGCTCAGCCCACGTCAGCGAAGGCAGTGTCTAATCTGAAACCTACAGCGCTTTTCTTCACCAGGAAAGAAGGATTCAAACATCCATGACGCTGACATCTTTTTATTTGACGAACCCTTCCTCTCAAAGTCATTGGACTGATATTGGAGTTCGTCTAGTTTGTCCCTTGAATACGACCTTTGCGTTAAGGAGGATGGCCAGGATCAATATTGACAACAGCTTGGAAAGGCCCCGCGGCACTACTGTACCCTTGGAACGATGGATTGGAGACGTTGTCATATTCCTCTAGTCGCGACCGGAAGTTTACCCTAAGTCTTCAATCCAATACACAGTCAGAATCAACGCGAACACTCTCAGAGCGGTTGTGTTTTCGGTGTGTGAACATTAATGCTATTATGCGATTTGTTACTTATCAGCAAAGCAGTGGCAACAGCATATAATTGACAGAATTTTCGTTTTTCTTCATGACCCTCGGTGCATTGGTCAGGATTGGAATACCGATCTTCCCAACGGCACTCGAGAAGATACCAGGGAGTGGACAAATCCGTGATGACTGTTCGCTGTGATGAGATGTATTGTCATTATCCGTAAAGAGATTGTCTTCCATAAAAGCGTCTAGACATTGATACAGATGTTTTTCGTTTGGATCAAGGCAGATGTTTGCGAAATCGAGGACGTAACCACCTGTTGACTGGGAGCCCTGGTGAAGACGAATGTTTTGCCGTACTGTCTTGACGGACTTGGAATTCCTGACGATGGTATTTCGTGACAGTACGGGACAATATTTCGCAATTTAGCCTAACATCAACTCAAAAATATTCACCCTTTGTGCTGTCCACTGATACGTCTGCGTCGTCATCGGTGAATCCACGCAGGGGGCAGACTTGGCCTTTTTGCCCCAGGTCACTCCATCAACGAGGAACGCGGAAAAAATAGGGTCGAGTGACAAGGTGTAAACAATGTTCTGTTTCCAGTTTTCGAAACTGTTCACTGTGTCATTCATCTTTACCTAGATACCACTGCTTTGGTGTCCTATATGTGTTTGCCACGTCGAGTATGCTCAGAATATTCACTTATCTGTTTCGCTGTCCAGTTGTCTGTCGTTAGTGATACATAAAATCAAGAATATCAAATGGTGAAGTTTAGCTACAAAAACAACGCCAAACAGTTTATTTCGGTGCATGATAACAAGCAAGATAAAACGAAGAATGACTTTAATACCTCAACCTTTTTAGAGATACATATAACACACAACAACTACGAGGTGGCGATAATCGAGCCGAACCCAGAGATATGCTCACACTGGTGGGGTTAGATCACAATTGTACAACAGATGACAGCACAATTGCTGGTGCTCTGTGACTTTTACTTACCCCAAATTGTGGCTTTAATTCGTCCTGCCATCAACATGTTTATGTAGTTAATAGTGGACAAGACTCAGTTTGAACAAATAAACGCATGTGTGACAATCTGTGCTAATTTTCTGTAACTGAAATGTTACACTTTCCATTTCCTGAGTTCATAACTTCCATATACAAACATGGACACACTGTACGGGGTATTTTTTTATAGAGCATTTGGTGTATATTTAATTTCACATTGATTCTCCTAAGATTCAGAAAGTACCGAGGCTAGTTGCCATGCATAACTAATTGCACCCAGAATGTGAAACTGTAAATGGAACATGTAGCTGTAATGGGGAGTAGCCAAAGGGGAGAGCTAGAACAACTCTAGTCCAATACACAAGTCTCGGGAAATAGTTTGGCCACCCTCTTCCAGTCGCTTCCCATGGGATTTATCAAAATAGCATCAAGCGAAGGAGAGTGGAGCGCGTGATACTGGTTGCACCATTCAGATTGTGATCTGTTTTCTCTACAAGCACAATAATGTGTATGTATTCCATGTCACAGTACAACTGTTACTAACATAAACTATATGTAACTATTGTAAACATAATTAGAGTAGATTATTTATACCATCCAAAGCAAATACTGTTTGCCAATTTATCGAAAGCTCATTCAGTGTTAAAACATTTCACCCTGAGGTTTCCCTGAGGTCACACTTCAATCTCCTAATTTGCTATGCTCCTGATAATCAATAATCAAAGTTACTTCTGAGTCATTCTGGAAAAGGTTGTAAATCAGTGTATGTCTAAGGAATCTAAGGATGCACAGTTTTGTACCATATTCCGCACCGTGATCCAATTACCAAATGGAAGTATTGCTCTGAAAGTTACCTAAACGACAGGCGGTGTAGGAAGAGGCTTGGCAAATTATCGAAATGGACCTTGCAACAGACCAAGCATGAACACTATATATTCGGTAATAATTATTTACTTTTAAACAACACAATTGTGAATAGCATGAGTACCAGCCCACAACACAATTATAACTAGCAAAAAAGGAAAAATCATGAATCATCTATGTTCCCTAAAATACATACAGGTGTCCCGAGTGATGTTTATTTTAACCCCCATCAAGTGACTATGTCACACATGTGCTAAATAGATCCCAGTAATAATAATAATTCTAACGCGTCTACGGTGCCTATGTCCTTGATAATTCAAACGCAGTTGCGCAACCGACAAATTGATTAGGTGTAACCATAAACGGAGACAGGCAAGAGTCGTCATTGGGGAGAGAATTCCAGGTTGTTGACGCAGTTACACAGAATGCACGTTTGCCAATGTTAAATACAAAATGTTATTTGGAAAAGGGTGATCTAAGGTTCCTAGGAACATCAGAGAAATGTGGCAAATTAACTAAGTATATCAGTTTATTAGTAGAAGCAGTATGGTATGTAACAGTAGTCAATTTAAATTTAATTCGATATGCAAATTGGAAACCAATGCAACTGCTAAAGTAGCGATAATGATGGTGAGAAACGAGGGGCCTTAACTACCACAAGTGCTAAACATAAACTCCAAATACGTTGGCGTTTAGATAAGTGTTTGTTGACAATATTGTTTAGAAGTGAGTTACAATAGTCGAGTCGACTATTAATTAGAGCTACCGATATTGTCTTAGCAGTTACTAACGAAAGCCGCAGGGTTCGACGGAAATAACGAATATGATAAAAACATGATTTGCGTAGGTATAATTGTGAAATTGACTGGTGAAAGCAGATATGTCTGTCAAAGACAATACCTAAATTTCGAACGGTGTCTGCATCTTTTCCAAGTATCTTAACTGGAAAGTAGTCGACAATCTCGTTTCGTTTTTGTTTTGCACCAATAATAATAAGATCTGTTTTATCGGCATTAAGCATCACTGTACTTGATTGCATCCACAACCAGATATCAGTGAGACAGTCATGTAAAGTTAATATGGAAGTCTGTGTATCTGTTGGTGAAAGTGAAAGTGAAAGTGATAAACGTATATTATATGTGATGATTTATGTTTGGGCTTGCATACAATTCATATATATTATGGCGATAGTTTTCCCACTAGACAACAAAACATTGTAATGGAAATATTTCGTAACCGAAAGTAACAAAGTAAAGGTATTGCTACTTTAGATAACATTACACTGTTACAGGTACAATTACTTGAATAATTAAACTACTTAACTATTGAAAGGAAGTGTTTTACTTTTTTATGTCACCGCAATATGGCGCCACCTAGTGCTGATACTTAGTGTATTATGTGGCGCTGTGCTTATAAAATCATGAAGAGATTGGTTGTTACAGTGCTTCACATCCCCCAGATTGAGGTGTATTGACGTGCTAGTCGTTGACAAATGATGTTATGTTTGAAGAGTAAAGGGGGATATGAATAAAGATTAGTCATACAGTAGTTCAACAGTAGGCCAAGTTATAGAAAGCGACATGTCACTGAAATATAGCATTCCATATTGTCGCAGCTGCGTTGACGAATGCACAGTCGCCAGCTTTGTTTTGGTCTGTCGCAACGTCAAGACTGTTGCCCTCATAGAACGTAGATGTCTGGCTGGTCGGTACAACGTCACAAGTGTCTGCATATAATATTATGATGGCCAGAGTTCAGCATTCAACTGGTAGATGTACATTAGTTCATAATACCAACACAAATCTGCAATTCTAAAGTATAAATTAGAACATAACACATCGTTATGTATGTTTGGTCACAGAAAAACCCAGAAGAGGCCACAAGCGCACCGAGACTAGCGTTTGACTTCACATGTGGACCTTTGAATGTACTAGGTAAGTAGCCACTACAGTTTGATTGGTAGAGCTGATTTTTTGTCATCTTGAAGTCAAATGACTATAAAAAGCATAACATTTGCCATGGAAATTCCCATTGGTCCAAATGTACTACAAATAAGGTGTTCCATATATATATATATATATATATATATATATATATATATATATATATATATATATATATATATAATGATCTGGGAAGATGAGATGATGAAGATGTAGACGAAAAGTATGTCGGGCATGAGGATGTCGACGACGGTTTTGTTCATCCTGATTACCTGGATGACGAGTGGGAATAGGTACAAGATATATATATATATATATATATAAGAGAGAGAGAGAGAGAGAGAGAGAGAGAGAGTGAGAGACAGAGAGAGAGAGAGAGGGCCAGTCCAGGAAATATCAAGAGAATCAAGGGAAGAGGTGAAAGAAAATCATAGAGAGTATGAAAAAGGGAAAGCCGCAGAATGTTCAGGCCTCCCGATAGGCCTTATCAAACACCTAGGAGAGAATGGAGTGGACACGGTGCATGAAATACTGAAGAGAGTTTGGGAAGAGTGGGATAAAAGTGAGATCGTCTCATATACAAGCAGAAGGGGCACCACTAGAGTGTGGGAACTTTAGAGGCATTAAGCTGCTGGTACATGGGATGAAGGTATTTGAGAAGTTCCTAGAGCGCAGACTCAGAAATCTTGTCATAGTCAACAACGTGCAATTTTATTTTATTCAGGGAAATATACAACAGAGGCAGTATTTATCATAAAAAAATTGCAAGAAAAACACTTAGAAGTGCACAAGGATCTATTCTTTACCTGCGTATGACAGAGTGTCCAGGGATCTGGTGTATTGGTGTTTGAGAAGGAGAAGGGGTTCCAGAGATGCTAGTGAGGCTAGTAGAAGCAACATACAATGGAGCATCAACAATACTGAGAACCACGCAGATGGAGATGGGTTGGTTGGCAGATTGGGATGGAGAGAAAGGGACTAAAGATCAACACCGGGAAAACGGAAGTGATGGTCAGTAGCAGGAGATGAACAAAAGCAAACATCAAAGAGAGCCAAGGCACGAGCCTCAGACAGGTTAAAACAACTCAAACATTTATCAGTGAAGAAGGAGGATCAGAGGAAGCAGTAAGAGCAAGAGTTAGTGTAGCGTGGGCATAGTGGAGAGACATACCCAGAGTTATTAGTGACAAGTAAAAAATGCCAAGGAAATTAAAGATCAAACTCTACATGACAGATTCTCGAGAAAACAGAGATGAGGATGTTGAGAAGAATTAAACGTGTAACACTGAGAGACAAAGTAAAGAGTGTGGACATCGAAAAGGAGCTAGCAGTGAATAGCACAAAAGAGAAATTCAGAGAAATACGCTGTACGCTGGTACACAGGCAGAGAATGTAGAGAAAACACCGAAGTGAGAGAAATTGTTGATATGATAGTGCCAGAAAAAAGACCAAGATGCAGGCCAAGAGGGAGATGGATGGATTGTGTCCGAAGCGACATGCAGGAACATATATATACATATATATATATATATATATATATATATATATATATATATATATATATATAATACTTATTATTTCAAAAATATTATACTAGTGACAAAAAGTAAGTATATATATATATATATATATATATATATATATATATATATATATATATTTGCCACTTAAAATTTGTGTTTGTATAATTTTGCGTGCGTGCGTGCATGTGCATGTGCGTGTGTGTGTGTTCAACTCTGACGTACACACCGCAATTTATCCACTATCTTGGCGCTATAATAAATGGTGTTAGCAGATGGAAACCCAAAACCGAACATCAGCTGGCAGACGAGTGCTCATTTTGGACCAGTTCTTACAAGCAAGGGGACACATGTGACGACAGGTATGTTTTCCGAGAGGTCCGATATTGGTATGACTGCTTACAACGTTTTCGGTGGAGACATTCACAGTCTCCGTAAGTCAATCCACATCCAACTTTTCGCACAAGTACCAATACAAATGTCAATGTGTACATGCATGCTTCATTCATTCGTGTCCTTCCACCAGCCTATATAATTTGCTTCCAGTATTTGGCACATTTGATCGCGATATCATAGGGGTCGAATGCAGAGCATGCACTCATTCTTCAACACGCAGACCAGCACGTATTTACACAGTTTGCAATACTACTTTACATGGAGACAATTATAATCAGCCTAGTTTATGTGCCTATATACGAACGTACTCGTGTATGTATGCATGGATGCATATAAATAAATAACTCAGTTCATGTATGTATATATTTATTTATGTATATATGTTGTCAGGTATGTATGTATGTATGTATGTATGTATGTATGTATGTATGTATGAATGTATGTATGTATGTATGTATGTATGTATATGTATGTATGTATGTATGTATGTATGTATGTATGTATGTATGTATGTATGTATGCATGTGTGTGTTGTGTGTGTGTGTGTGTGTGTGTGTGTGTGTGTGTGTGTGTGTGTGTGTGTGTGTGTGTGTGTGTGTGTGTGTGTGTGTGTGTGTGTGTGTGTGTGTGTGTGTGTGTATGTAAGTAGTTTATAGTTTATGAGTTGACATCAGCCAACAACGGTGTTTGCACGGTGAGAAGCAGGACAAAACAGGACGGCCGTTTTGTTTGTTGAAATCTCCAGCGTCTCCGGAAGTATTTGTCGCCATCTGGCGGTAGTGATAGGATGGAGGCAATCTCCCCACCCACCTAGCGAGGTTGTGATGTACGGGGTGCGCGCTTAGCGCGTGATTATGTATGAATGAGTACATTGTGGTGCATACGACCAGCCTTCGCTTCTTAATGGCAGTGTGGCTGTAAGCTTCCCGATGAGGAAACCTACGGAATGACTTGGCTCCAATTAGTGGTAGACGTTGGTAAGCTATCGGAGATGTTATCCTGCGTGCGTGAATGTTTGTGCGTGTGTGTGTGTGTGTGTGTGTGTGTGTGTGTGTGTGTGTGTGTGTGTGTGTGTGTGTGTGTGTGTGTGTGTGTGTGTGTGTGTGTGTGTGTGTGTGTGTGTGTGTGTGTGTGTGTGTGTGTGTGTGTGTGTGTGTGTGTGTGTGTGTGTGTGTGTGTGTGTGTGTGTGTGTGTGTGTGTGTGTGTGTGTGTGTGTGTGTGTGTGTGTGTGTGTGTGTGTGTGTGTGTGTGTGTGTGTGTGTGTGTGTGTGTGTGTGTGTGTGTGTGTGTGTGTGTGTGTGTGTGTGTGTGTGTGTGTGTGTGTGTGTGTGTGTGTGTGTGTGTGTGTGTGTGTGTGTGTGTGTGTGTGTGTGTGTGTGTGAAAACACGAAAACAACACGAGAGTAGACAAGTGCACGCGTATTTTATTGGCTAAAGACACAGGTGAATAATGTCGCCTTCCGAGTGATTATCACCACGCCAGCGGTCTGAGCTTACGGGTGTTTGACAGGATTATAATAAATTTGTGTCATTGTAGGCATGCTCGTGTGAATATAAAAAGAGCCTTGTTATCAGTGACGCACTCGATAACGAGTGGTCTAGACAATCGCATGACAACCCTGAGACTAGTATTGATCTCGGCAAGCAATGTGTTACTTCACAACGTAATTTATTAATGTATATAATTACTCTCTGAACTTCTTCCCTCTGGCAAAGCTTCAGGAGTATTAAAACCAGAACAAATAGATTTAAAAACAGCTTTTACCCACAAGGCGTAAGTAACTTGAACCACTAGTTGCACTATTTTTATGTCGCCATTGCTTGCTTATTTATGTTTTATGTATTTGACGTATTTATCTACACAACTATCAGTTACTTTTATTATATCGCTAGAAAAATGTATGTTACATATTTATGCTTTCTTTACGCAGTTTAGTTATCTATTTATTACTATTTGTTTTACTTTAGCGAGAGGTATACATCTTTTAACTGTCAGCTTAATTTTATATAGCCAGTTAACAAATTTTCTGATAATATTTAAATGTGCATTTTTTTATGTAAAGATATGCACGATTTTTCCTACAATGGTTTTTCAGTTGGCTGGTAAATTTACACCTTAAATAGCTTAGTTGTATACTGAAGGATGCACGATAGAGGTTGAATATGACTTTGTACGTATTGTATGCATGTCAACGCCATAACGCAGAGAATTCCTTGTGCATTTTGAATGTTACTTGGTAATAAATTGTCTTACTTATTGACTTATTTACTTACTACCTAATTAATATGTCCTAATTAGCGGTAAATCATTTGATATTTTGTGTCATAGACACAATCAGTTATAATAACATAATTAACCAAAAAGAAAACATCGCGTTATTCTACAACGTAATCTATGAATGGACGCCTAACATTACCTAATTAATATGTTACCTAATTAATATATCTTAAACAATATCACACAAATACACTTCAATTCCGGTTTATTTTCGAGACCGCTAATTGGTTATCCACTATTTATGCTTTCTTTACGCAGTTTAGTTATCTATTTATTACTATTTGTTTTACTTTAGCGAGAGGTATACATCTTTTAACTGTCAGCTTAATTTTATATAGCCAGTTAACAAATTTTCTGATAATATTTAAATGTGCATTTTTTTATGTAAAGATATGCACGATTTTTCCTACAATGGTTTTTCAGTTGGCTGGTAAATTTACACCTTAAATAGCTTAGTTGTATACTGAAGGATGCACGATAGAGGTTGAATATGACTTTGTACGTATTGTATGCATGTCAACGCCATAACGCAGAGAATTCCTTGTGCATTTTGAATGTTACTTGGTAATAAATTGTCTTACTTATTGACTTATTTACTTACTACCTAATTAATATGTCCTAATTAGCGGTAAATCATTTGATATTTTGTGTCATAGACACAATCAGTTATAATAACATAATTAACCAAAAAGAAAACATCGCGTTATTCTACAACGTAATCTATGAATGGACGCCTAACATTACCTAATTAATATGTTACCTAATTAATATATCTTAAACAATATCACACAAATACACTTCAATTCCGGTTTATTTTCGAGACCGCTAATTGGTTATCCACTCATTTCAAGACTAATTGCACGCCTATGATAGTATGAATATATACCTTTAGTCAAAACCCATTGAATAGCCTTTAGGTCAGTGAT
>JAODUO010000257.1:65000-82500 GCA_025642075.2 Ridgeia piscesae
ACACGTTCCGTGTGGCAAATATTTCGTTAATAAAACATATCTAATATACCAAAAAGTATATTAGCTGTTGCAATTAGCATACAAAATGCGAAACGTCAGTGCTTAATACAGTTTCGTATCAGACTAGATCATTTATGTACCTGATTTGTTTAAGCTGACACATGTGGAACCTTTGCATAGCTCTATTATATTACAGCTGAAAGGTGCATGTCTGTCGACAAGGATGGCAGGCCAGTTGTTATATACATAATGTCAGCACATTGACTCTTCTTTTAAGTGACCGAGTGTACGTTGCTTGAGCATCCATGAACAGTGTTCCTGATACTGGGTACACCAAATGGCACAGCGGACTAGCTGGGTAAAGGTTTATTACATATACGGTCGCCATAAGGTGCTGCATCAGTTCATGTCACTCGACATATTGCGTTGCAAATTAAATCGTAGAACTATTGAGTAACTAAAATAGTTATACTAGATATGGTGATATCAGTTTGCCCACAACAATACCTACACGAGACAAGAATTAATTACGCAGAATATAGATACAGTAAACGTAATTTATATTGAGTGTCCGATTATTATTGTCAACAAATTCAGCACATATGCCCATCGTACAATAATTATAGCTTGTCCCCAATCTAGTCATGAGTGATTCCGCCATTTTTATTAATATAATTAATAATTAACCGATGTTCAATGGGAATTTACTATCGGAAAGTCGCATTTGTTTTAACTTTTTTTTTGAAGTTTATTACTTGTCACCTTTTATAACAAATAGCACTGGTAAAGGTTTATAACCCCAATCACTACAGTAAATAAATGAATAGTAATAAATAGGTGTGGTGATATAAAACTAAATTGAGTAAAGAAAGCATAATTTCACACAAAAATGTAAAATTATATTTCATAGCGATATGAAAAAATTACTATGTAGATAAATAAGAAATAAATAAATAAATAAGTACGACGACATAAGCTAGTGGTTCAAGTTTCTCACGCTCTGTGGGTAAAAAGCTGTTTTAAACCTATCTGTTCTGGTTTTAATACTCATGAAGCTTTTGCCAGAGTTCAAAGAGTAATGATAAGCACTAATAGATTGGGTTGTAAAGTAACACACTATCTGCTCAGATAAAGACTAGTCATAGGGCTGTCATGCGTTGTCTAGACAACACTCCAGACCGCACGTATTCGAGTGCGACGCCGATAGCAAGGCTGGTTTTTTATACACACGCGCATACCTAAAATGACACAGATTGATTATAATACTGTCAAGCACACGTAAGCTCAGACCGCCGGTGTGGTGGTCATCACCCGGAAGTCTACATTATTCACCTGTATCTTTAGTCAATGAAGTATGTGTGCACTGGTGTTGTGTTCGTTCATTCCATACACACATAAACATTCACGCACCCATCATGTCATGATATCTCTGATACTTTACCGACATCTACCACTAGATAGAGCCAACTCATTCCGTAGGTTAACATCTCATCGGGCAGCTTCCAGCCACACTGCCATTAAAAAGCGAAGGCTGGTCGTATGCACTACCAGGTACTCCTTCATACATAATCACGCGCTAAGCGGGCATCTGGTACATCACAACCTTGCTAAGAAGGTGGACAGATTGCCCGATGTATTCGCCATCCTACCACTACCGCCAGATGGCGTCAACTACTTACGGAGACACTGGAGACACTAAAAACAAAATGGCCGTTTCTCACCATGTCACCACCGTTGCTAGCTGATGTGAACTAATAAACAACTTATGTATATATGCTTAGGTTTAACAAGGTTTAACAAGTTGGTATGTATGTATGTATGTATGTATGTACGTATGTATGTATGTGTGTATGTATTTATGGGAAATGGGTGTACTTAGTTCAAGTATCCTCCATTTAGGATTTTTGGAACATGAACAATGACCCTAATGCACTGGCAACGGAGATAGGTGGCGGATGTGAACTCTAAGTTCATGATGACTGATCAGTCAGTGTAATCCTTTCCGATATAGGGTATACCTGTAAAAAAGAGGGGGTTTATATGAGTTGCCTAAAAGTGAATAACATATATATTGAACAAGAATACGCGTATATACCGGAAGCACAGGAGTGCATGCAGCCGTTACACTCCCATGTCAATATACATTAAACAATTATCATTTATGCAAGATCGACTATAGAAGTTGATGTTCTCCATTCTGTTCTGTTAAAAAATTGATTAATACAAATTGTTTTGGTTATTTTATGTCTGCTAGGGTTGTGTTTTTAATGTGCCTTAAAAAACGTCGTGTGTAATTCCTTTGCCACAGACTATGGAAAAGTATTTGAACGGCTTCCTCAAAGTCTGATTTATTGTTGCATATCCTGTGAAATCGTAGTAGTTGCGACTTGAGTATACCAGAGAAGGTATGTTTGGGATGGAAGGAGTCTTTGTACAGTAGTTGATGTGTATCTGTTGGTTTAAAGTAAACCTTGCTGTCAAGGTGTCCATTCGAATTAAAGCGTTTCCCTTTAAAGATCGTAGCATCCAGGAAATCAATTGATTGTTTACTCGTTACCGACGTTAGTTTAACACAATTTTGATGGCTGTTTAGAATGTCCAGGAAGACCCGATATTCATCATCACCGTGGGTCCAGATACCAAAAATATCGTCCAAATATCGTAGATAAATCAAAGGTAATTTATTGCATTTCCTTAGTGCTTGTTTTTCCCATTCGGCCATGAAAAGGTTGGTATAATTGGGGGCAAATCGTTTTCTCATTGCAGTGCCAAAGATTTGAAGGTACCAGTTGGATGCGAATAAAAAATCGTTGTGTTCCAATGAGATTTTAAGTAGTTCTAAAATGTCTACGTCTGGGCGGTCAAAGTCCGGGGTCACTAGAAAAGCTTGTTTTACTGCTTCAATTCCCGAATTATTGTCAATATTGGTATAGAGGCTTTCTACATCCATGGAGAACAGTAGGGCATCACTAGGGATTTCGATTCCAGTCTCTTTATCAATGAAGTCTGTAGTGTTTTTAACATAAGAATCATGTGTGACTGCCAATGGGGCTAACAAATGGTCGATGTACTCGGCTATTTTATATGATTCACTGTTGCAATCGGATATGATCGGTCGTCCTGGAGGCATTTGTGGTTGAGGCCACTTGTCTTTAGCTTTATGAATCTTGGGTAATAGGTAAAGTAAACGTGGTCGAGGGGTGTCAGGTGGTTCTAAGTATTCGCGTTGCTTCTTGGATATATATCCTGTTCGTCATAGTTTATTTAGTGTTGCCGAAATGCGGACCGCAGCTTGTGGATAGACTGGTGTGTCTAATTTAGCGTAATGTTTTTGGTTAGAGAGTTGTCGTTCCGCTTCTGCTATATAGTTCTTTTTGGACATGATCACTGTCGCCGAACTTTTATCAGCAGGTTTAATAATGATAGACGGGTTTCTCTTGAGCGTCGAAATCGCCACCAATTGCGATTCCGACAAATTACCCATACTGTCACGGTGCTTATTAGTTATCGAGCTAAAGTCTTCCAATTGTTCCAATATTTTATTTATATCCTCATTTTGGCACGGTGGATTCCAGGTAGATTTGGCCGTAAAGTTTTCTTTGGGTTTGGTTGATCTGGTGCCGTGAAAAATATCGTAGATGGATATATCTAGCAAAACGCTTGATGGATGCATGCATGTCTTCTAAATCATTGGTTTGTGGTGTTGGTATAAATTGTAGTCCAAAATCCAAGATTTCCGCTTGGGTTTCAGATAATACTAGATGACTTAAGTTAACAATCGTAGGGTTGCGAAGCCCATTTGACTCGTTTTGTGCGGTATGATTGCCCTCTATGACACTTAGTTTAAATGGTCTAGCCAATGTGTTAGCATTTTATTTGCCGTTTCCGGCGTCCAATGGATATTGTCTGATACGTTTGTCTCGAACGACGACTCCTCTATTTTAGGTATTACCACAATGCCCCTGATGTCTAGTAGGCTTTTCGATGTACTCATTATGTGATCTTGTTCTACCATAGGTAATCTATCCGAACAGTTTATTTCTGGTATGGCGATAACGGAGTGAGGAAAGCACTTGCCTGCTCGTAACGCCATCCTTCGCAAATTAGGGATGGTCGTCACCCCTGGCTTGTTCGCTCTGTCGTTGATTCCTACCGATAAAATCACGATTTCTGGATGCGTGCCGTCGGTCTCTGCGGGGTGTATCATCATCTGTTCGAGGTTCCTTATCTTAGCTCCGGGTAGCTCTCCAATTGGATGTCACCCAGAATGACCACACGTTTAGAGATTTTTGGTAATCTCCAGCCGGATTTCTTGCAATTTTTGTTTTTATGCACGGAGGGTACAGTGGAGAATCGACGTGCTGTATTAGGCGTAGGCGTTAGTCTGTGAATTATGGTGCGGTCCAACCGTGGTCTGGAGACAGGTTGGGAAGAACGAGATTGGGAGAGAGATGTGATCTCCGGGGAACACAACTGTCCCCGTAGTGGCGGGAAGGCGTTGGGAGAAAAATATGGAGAAGATGTTGTAGAGACGCTGGAAAGTTCACGTGTAATCTGATCACGGCAAGGTGTGGTTGCTGTAGCAGCTGAAGATGGAGTGGTGATAGTAGTTGATGATAAGGGTGGGGATCCCGGTGATAAAGACGCAGTCTGTCGCTTACGAACTCTAGTCGAGGTACGTGCAGCCCTGGTCGCTGGTGTGTTGTCGGCGGACACGGAGAGAGGTGAATTTGGTGGAGTAGATAGGACGGTTGAGTAGAGCGGTGCTTGCGTGAAACACGTGGGCGTGCATGCCGATGTGTGAGGGTTTTTTGACATACCTGAGCTTGGTCTAGTTGACAGTGTAGTCGACGAGCTGATAATTGCCCTCTTCCTTGGCTGTGTACCTGGTGGCTTTGTTGACATAGGCGTAGCACTGCTTGGCGAGGGTGTTATCTCTATTTCACACCCTGAATATTCACCGTCCGTATCTAGGTTGTTCTCGTCAGGTGTGTCTCTCGTTGTGTTGACAGGGTCGTAACGTTTTTCCCGGGAGGGTAGCCAATTCGTCCTTCGCCATGGGCACAGTCGCGGAATTGCGTCAGTAGTTTCCCGTACATGTTCCTGCCGTGTCCGTTGTGTCCGGTGCCCCAGTAGTTATCATAGGTATGACTTATGAAGTTCATTCCTTCCGATTTGTCAAGTCTTCTCGTGAAGGAAGGGACGTGGTCGAATTTCCACTGGAAGATCTCCCACTGCAGTTCTTCAGCTCTATCAATCCACTTCTTGTCATAGGCAGGAAAATTCCTCGCTATCTTGTTGATCTCCGCCGTTTTACCAGCAGCGAAAATGGCGTCGGCGGCTGTTGGCATGTCGTAATATACCGCCGTCGCGTACGTCACAAAAAACATTATTAGAATGCAAAGAAAACGGGACAAAATTCACGCTAAGGCTAAGAAAACAAAGAAAAACAAATACTGGGAACACTTCAAAAACCTAAGGAAAGCAGTCAAGAAAGAAAGAAATCCTATCACAACTACATCAATAATATCATAGGTGAAAGCCTCAGCACAAACCCTAAGCGTTTCTGGTCCTTCATTAAACAGACAAAAACAGAAAACCTTGGCATCCCAACATTACATTCAAATGACAAAATGCAAACGACTGACCATGAAAAAGCTAACACACTAAACAACCACTTCAAGTCAGTCTTCACCAATGAACAACTCCCCATCCCATCCAAAGGCCCATCACAATTCCCCTCAATACAAACACTTGACATTGGAGTAAATGGCGTAAGAAAACAATTAGAAACCCTAAAACCACACAAGGCAACAAGCCCAGACGAAATCTCAGCAAGAGTATTAAAGGAGACTGCCAGTGAAATATCCACAATTGTTCAACACACATTCCAACAATCATACACCACCGGCAAACTCCCACAAGCTTGGACCACAGCTCTTGTCACACCAATATACAAAAAAGGCAACAAAAGTAATCCTGCCAACTATAGGCCAATTTCCCTAACCTGCATTCTATGCAAGGTGATGGAGCATATCGTCCTTAGCCACATATGGAAACACCTCAATGCTAACGACGTTATCCTCCATCACCAGCATGGATTCCAAACAGGACTCTCCTGTCAAACCCAGCTCGTGGAGGTAGTTCATCATTGGGCTTCTTCCATGAACGATAACAAACAAACCGACATTCTCCTTCTCGACTTTTCTAATGCTTTTGACACAGTTCCCCACAAACGCCTTCTCAACAAACTAAATTACTACGGCATCACTGGTCCCACACTACAATGAATAAACTCTTTCTTATCAAACCGCACACAGACAGTATCAGTAAACGGCTCCCATTCATCCTGCTAATGTCATCTCCGGTGTGCCTCAAGGCTCAGTCCTTGGCCCTGTCCTCTTCCTATTATACATAAACGACATCACCGACTCAATCAATTCAAACATCAGACTCTTTGCAGACGATTCCATCCTATACAGAGAAATTCAAACTCCCAAAGACCATGATGTCCTATAAACAGACCTAAACAAACTCTCCGAATGGGCAACAAAGTGGCAAATGAACTTCAATATTGCAAAATGTCATCTCAGAATTACCCAAAAACGAAAACCTAGCCATTTCTCCTATACAATCACAAACCAACCAATCTCCCAAGTTGAATCACACCCTTATCTAGGCATCACAATAGACTCAAAGCTGTCATGATCAAAACACATACACACCACCACCTCACAATGTGCTAGAACACTTGGCCTCCTAAAACGTACTCTCCACCCTGCAACACCTAAAGTCAAAGAAACAGCATACAACATGTTACTAAGACCCAAACTGGAATACGCAACTGTAGCATGGAACTAGAAAAAATTCAGAGAAGCGCAGCCAGATTTACCCTAAATGACCACCGCCGCAAAACAAGCACTACAGAACT
Organism: Ridgeia piscesae; assembly: GCA_025642075.2. Lineage (NCBI taxonomy): Eukaryota > Metazoa > Annelida > Polychaeta > Sabellida > Siboglinidae > Ridgeia > Ridgeia piscesae. The sequence continues at coordinate 71,932 of JAODUO010000257.1, forward strand.
GATTAATAAACTAGGCTGGGAAACACTTGAAACACGACGAATACAACACCAACTCACCTTCTTTTACAAGATAAAACAGAACCTCATAAATATCAAGTTACCACAACACATCATAACCCCATGCTCCTGTACACGAAACAGCAATCCAAACAAGTACATACAAATCCACGCACGCATCAATACATATGCATATTCATTCTATCCAAGAGTCATTAGGGCCTGGAACACACTCCCCCCAGAAGTCATAAGCATACCAACACTACACCCATTCCAACAAGCCCTCGGTACCATCCACCTCGTTGCTCCAGCCCACCTCACCAGACTATAGCCAAAAAATAGACACAGCAAACTGTTTTAAATCTGCACAAATTATTACACTTATCTACACAGTTAATCGCACGTTTTCAGTTCTATTGTTCTTATTGTTCTTCTAACTTCACTTTCATCTTTATTCACCTTTAGCATTGCGCACCGCACAAACTCCTATGTTAGCCCCAGAAGGGGCTGTATGGAGTATACGAACGAAGAACGAACGAAGCACGAAGTGTGTCCCGGACGGGAAGCAGGCGCCGCCGAAGGCGTCCCGGAAGCAGACCTGACAGGGAAAACTATTGCTAACCGGGTCGTTCCATCGTCTGATATCCCCTATCACGTCGACAGAGGAAGGAAGGAATTCTTTTTCATAATTTTCTGAAACATCACTTTAGATGGTCCTGCCTTGGTTGTGCCAACCCTAGTGGTTGGGTTATTTTGTTCAAACGCTGCGACCCTACCCGAATTTGGAGGCCGTGACCTAAGTAGGGGTGCTGGCGTAATACCAACCCCTCTGACATTTTGTGACCGAACATTCCTACCATTTGAGTTTGTGAAAACAAGGGGTTTACCACTGAACTTTGCCCCATTGCCAGAGTGGCTATTTGTACCGTATGCCGAATGTTGTCTAAGCTGGGCGTCAATTTTCGATTGGGTCTGGGTGTGACCCTCGAATGTCGGCTGGACCGGGACGGCTGACGTGGTATGGACCGGCTGGTTTCTATGCAACGGAGCAGCTGACGTCACAGAGAAAGGCCGTGTCGGTTCCCTCCCCCTCCTACCTAGCAATAAATTCCTCAAAATCGTTCCTAATTCCGAAACGGTAAAATTTTGCAATTTCTGACCAAAATTGTCTCGAGCCCAACTGAGCGCCGTATAACGGGCCCTGGACATCTCGTCCTTGGAAGCCCGAGTAGTTTTTAATGTCGAAATGATGGAATTTCGATTGGTTAGGTAGTGATTGTGGACAATCACTCCTACTTGTTTAGCCCAAGATCGATTTAGGGTTTGAATACGTTTGATAACATCCGAATTCGGTCTAGCTGGCCTGATGAAACGGTCTAACTCAGCTATGGCCTGATGAAACGGTCTAACTCAGCTATTTTATGCAGGAAGGCATTTACAGGAGATTCTTCTGCTTGTGTTCTCATGATTGAAATATGATGGATCATTTGGAGCAACTGGAATAATAGTTTAGTCAAATTGGCACTAATACCAATCTGACCGTCTATCATTTTCCTAGTGCCCTTATATTGGCGATTGGGCGCCATGCTAACAATTTTGATTTCTCTCTCAAATTTACCTGAGCTAATTAAACATAGTAACATAAAAAGTAAAGGTGCTGCATATGTAAACGAAGCCAACATTTCAACCAATACAACACAGAGATAGCTTGGGCCAAACTGCCACACAAATGTACTTCGAGAAGTACCCGCACTAAAAACCCTGAGTACATCACTGAGCATCCAGTGGAGGAAAAGTATGATGCCAATCCTCATGAACGGAACTAATGCAGTGAAAAACGTCAAAGTATTAAAATCATTAAAGACCTATATATGTGAGCCATGTTGTACAAGTTTACATATAGGATAACCATAGATAATGTACACCATCAGGAAGGTTGGATGGGAATTGTTTTGCAGAGCGCAAAAGGACATTGAATACTGTGCAAGATAGAAGCGGCAACTGAAACTAAGGGTGACTCAACGCATATGGCAACTGAAACTAAGGTGACTCAACGCATATATAATATATATATATATATATATATATATATATATATATATATATATATATATATATATATACATATATATATATATGCGTGTGGGACTGGATACTGCTTATATATATATATATATATATATATATATATATATATATATATATATATATATATATATATATATATATCATCATCATCATCATCATCATCATCATCATCATCATCATCATCATTGTGCAGCCATAGTGTCCTGTGGTTGGGCGAAAAGGCCTCAGCATGCCGCTTCCACATCTACCTATCTTGCGCTATCCTCTGCCATATGGTAGTCTTCCAGTTCGTCTCTACAACGTCTCGCCGGTCTTCCTCAAGGTCTTTTCCTCTCGCATGGTTTCCAGGTGGTGATACGCAGTGTCCATCGGTTATCTCGTATCCTGCTGACTTGTTCAATCACGTCTGTGACCTTGGTCTTTTCTCTTACCCAGATGTTTGTTTTTCTGTCCCGGTATGTGATGTTTAACAAACTCCTTTCCATCTTTGTTTGTGCGGCTGCTAGCTTGTTCTTTGCACGGGTGGTGAGTACCCTTGTTTCCGCGCCATATGTCATTGCTGGAAGTACGCATGAGTTGTAGATTTGTCTCTTCAAGCATGTTCCAATGTTACCCTTGAACATGTCGCGGTGCTTGGCGAATGCTGTCCATCCGGCCGTGATTCTTCTTTGAATCTCATTGTCTTGGTTTTTGTCTCTGGTGCTGTATCTCTGTCCCAGGTAGATGTAGCTTTCAACGTTCTAGGTCTGAGTGTTGTTGACATATACTGGTGTGTCGGTTTCCTGCTTTCAATGTCGCGATGTTTATATGGTCGTTCCTATTTTTCATATCTCGTAGTGCTGCTTCCACCTCCCATGATGTTATCTCTGGTACCTCTTTTGGGTCAGTATGGATTATAGTATTATGTTTACTGTCGTTTAGCTCGGTGTAGAATTCTTCTATTCGTTCTATGACTTTATCTTGATCACGGATTTCTCTACCCTGCTTGTCCAGGAGTGTGATCAGTCTGTGTTGGCCTAGCATCTGCGTTCTTCAGACTTTCCTCATGCTCTTTGATGCCATGATCGTTTCTCTTATGATCTCATGGTTGTATTTCCTGATGTCCTCTCTTGCTTTCTTTTTGATGGTCTTGCATATTTCTGCGTACTATATTTGTTGTTTATTGTCGCCGTTTCCCGCCATTTCTCGTCGTTTCGTCACCAGGGCTCGTGATGGTGATGATATCCTCGATTTCTGTGGCTTGCCTTAGCTACTCTTGACGAGCTTTGTTGGTTCATGTCTGTGATGGTTTCGCATATGGTGTCTATGTCGTCTAGTTCTTGTAGTGTCTCGAATCAGTTTCTCAATTCAAGTTAGAATTCGATCTTCTTTGATCCTATTTGTGCGGCATCTACTCTTTGTGGCCTCTTGGTCATCAATTGTTTCCTTTCCACCCCTAAGTCCAGTTTGATGTTGCTCATAACCAGTCTGTGGTCACTTCCAATGTTGACTTGGTTGATGACTGTTACGTCTGTGACGATGTCTGGCCTGTTTGTTAGGATGTAGTCAATTTCGGTCTTCGTTAAACCGTTTGGGTCCATCTCCTCCCTGCTTTCTTCTGGAACATGGCATTCATGATTTTAAATTTCTTGATGTTGCCCATTCCACGAAGATGTCACCTCTTTCGTTTCTCAATCCGAGCCCAAATTTCCCCGTTGCTGTATCCATAGGGTTTGTTCTTTTCCCAATTTGAGCATTGAAGTCTCCCATCACTATCGTGTAGTGGTTTAGTTTCCCTAAAGTATCATCGACGTCGTTGTAGAAGTTGTTATTGATGTCTTCGTTGGAATATGATGTTGTTGGTACACTATCGTTAGTTTGTAGCGCTTTGTTATGCATATATATATATATATATATATATATATATATATATATATATATATATATATATATATAACATATATATGACCTGAAATACATATCATTGTTTTAGTAAATATAAAAATATTATTGTTAGTATGTTTATTCTAAAATATACAAAAGTCTTGATGGTATTCTATTTAAAATACATGTACTTGAATAGGCCCCGTCCGACTCACTGAACATTTGGAGGGTAGTATAGGGATCCATAACATTTGGAGGTAGTATAGGGATCCTTAACTGTTTGTCTGATTCATGCAGTGACAAGGTGCAGAGGTTACAGGGGTGCCTGTGTAGGACTTCCAAATCCCACCTTTTGTTAACACATTTTGTCATCACTCAAATGGGATCAAATTACATAAGTGCAAGAATCCACTCGTTCCGCCGTAGGTGATAAGCATCCAGCACACTGCAGTCCAAGGGGTGACAGGGCAATTAAACAGTAATCATCAGTAATGCATATGCTTGATGGTTAGAGCCTACTAATATATCAACACAAAGGTGCAACCTGATAGAGCCCGGTATTATGAATATTTACTGGACTAAAATCAAGTTGCGCGCTGCGGCCAAACAAGTAATTTATGTAGTGATTTTCCATTGGCTAGTCGGAATCTTATATCTGAGTTTATTAATGTTACAATTGATAAGTAGGAGCTTTTAAGAGAGGGGATCAGTCTCGCTATATGCACGCAAATTTTTTTTCTGAACTGAAAAGCTGGGGGGTATTTCCTATGATGTCTGTCCCCCTCATCTCCCACCGATACACGCTCATGCAGAGATATGTAAAACAATAGCCAAACGGAAATCTTATCGAACAAGCATCACCCATACAGGGGCACATAGAAACAAATTGTCGCATACGTAAACACAAGTCCACACGAGAGGCATGAATATACAATGTAACTCTTAACACGTAAAGGGTACACACTTGTCAAGAAAAAGGGAGAGTGGGGGAAATTTCGTTATAACCAACTGCTAGAGATATTATAATTATAAATCCGTATTGTAATGTCAACGAAGACAGCGGAACTGCCAGTAAAGAAGATGTCATTTCCTGTACCAAAACAACGTAGAAACGGTTCATATGCACCAGTTATGGCACACCATATCATACGACCAAACAAGTACAACATTCTAAACAAGTGATCATATCAGCCAAAATATGCATCCAAACAAATAAACATGGTACATAAACAGACGTAGTCGTAGAATAAATCTGGCCATATCATGCGCCCATACAATCCGAACATGGTTATATTAATAGACGCGGTGTGCTCATATCCTGCGCTCAGATAGTAAGGACATGGCCTATACACATTGGCCGTGCCCGATCATAAAGGTGGATCGGGTTTTTCTCATAAATTGGTATGGCCTGACTGTATAATCTTTAACATGCACTAATGTGGACAGAACATCATATACGCCCAAACAACGTGGACATGGTGCAAATGCAATCACAGGGTCCGATCACAGCATGCGCCCAAACAATTTGGACATGGGACAAAATGATCTATATGGTCATTCCATAATATGGGCCGAAACAATTTGGACATGGACCAAATGCTTTCTCTTGGTTCGACCATAACATATACCCAAACAATATGAATAATGTTCAAATGCAATAACTTGGTCCGACCATAACGTGCGCCAAAACAATTCCGACATAGTTCTAACGCTTTCACTGGGATCGATCATAGCATACGCCCAAACCATGTGGACATGGTTCAACATCGGTGAACTGACATAACCATGTCATGCGCCCAAACAATTTGGACCTGAAGATAGGAACATACAGGACGAAAGTGAAAGGCACAATGTAGCCCTGTCATTCAACGCACCACCATGCCATACCTGTAATCCTGTCAGAAACATCAACAATTAGAGACCAGGGAGGTGCCAAGGTTAACTGGCCGCCATGGCCGTCGACACAATGTTAAGTAACCAAAGCTACACAAATCGCTAAAATACAAACGCCTTTAGTAGGCCCGCCTGTCACCATGCCTCGCTCCTCGTGTTGGACAAAGAGATGCCTAGTCATACAGTAGGCAACAAATGAGGCATAATCAGCGAATAAATGACATGCACCAATCAAACAACGGCTGTCAACAGCACCTATCCACATAACATGCCGCAATAACATGAGGAGTGGAAACACACCATTGCCCCCAGACGCATGACAAATCCACACCACCAGCCGTGCAACACCATCATCAACACGACCCTGGAGTGTGGCCCAATACTACAAACGCTACATCAGAAAACATCAAATCAGGCGCTGCGCTTGCGTGCGATGTATGCGTTTTGCCTATTCTGGGCCCTGCCGAATCTGGGCCCACGTCACGGCAACTAGTGTACAACGAATGTGAAAGAGTCGCCAAATGAGATATGACATTTCTATATGGTATGAAAGATAGCCAGATAAAAACGCCACTGTACGACATGTGCAAACAATTCGCCCAAATAAATTGTAAGACAACTGACTTGTAAGTCGGCCTATACAAAATCATGCATCCGACAGGCGGTGACGAGCAGCCCAACTGAACGTTATGTGACACTGATAAATGGTTAGTAGATGGCCAAATCCTGGCACCAGAACGACGTACACACACACGACGTGTGGAAAGAAACAGCCATCCAAACTGAAACATAACACTAATATATGGCTTGTAACATGACCAATCTGGTACAACACCAGTGTAGAACGCGTGGTAAGCGCCAAACTGAAAAAAATATGACGTTGATATCTCGCATGCAAGACGAACAATCCTGGCCGGTGTTCGACGCGTGATAATGAGTACTGCAACTGCAAACAGGTTAGACAGTGTTATCTAGCAGATAAGCCGGCCAAACTAGACACAACATCAAATACCAATGTGCACGGTGTGCAAACGACAGCCAATTAGTGAAATACGACACAGAAATATGGTATATAAGAGGGCCAACAAAGTGGCACCAGATAAAACCGGTGTGAGAAGAGCGCGTGGGAGGTAAACAGTCTCATCCAGCCGTAGGCGGTAACCCAAGCTGTGTAACTGGCCGCCGCTTGGTGATATGTGTGCGTGCGTGCGTGCGTTCGTGCGTGTGGGCGTGCGCGCGGGCGAAGAAGCGAGCGAGCGTGCCTGCGTGTGTGTGTGGTTTAGTAATGTAGCTACCATTTGCATATACAAACAAAAGAATTGCAACAAAGCACTGGACAACCGAACAAATAATCCTGGCTGTGGCTGATGACTTTAGCGCCAGCCAGAAGTAACCCAGCCTAACCACAATAACCACTATGCCAGGGCACATGGGCTTAGTTCCGAGATGTCACCAGGCCGTCGTCAAATAGAGTCGGGTACTCTCGGCCAATCGGCAACTATGAGCAACTCTGGTAATTTGCATAAATCCAAGATGGCCACTGGTTAGATATTAAAAGATACTTTAGAACCACTTGTCTTAGAATTATGTGTAATACCATTTTATGGGGTATCCATTTCTGATGTTAAAGTTTTAGTTCAAGGTCTAAATGAGATGCTGAAGGTCAGGTATAGGTCAAAGTTGATCTCTCGGTGGACAAAAAATGGAAACTTCAATACAATTATATTTTAGTTTATTCATGAATATAAATGGAAAAAATTTGACATTTGACTCATTTATTCATGAGAAAAGAGTATTCAATTACAATTTAAATTATTTGAAATATGTAGTCACTCATGCTACACGTCGTTTACAGTGCAACATCATTACAAATATTGACAATCAGGTTTTATTCCAGGAAAATTCTTGCATTAAGTAGTTATGTGTGAAAGTCATTGTAGATATGCACAAGAATATATATATATATATATATATATATATATATATATATATATATATATATATATAATATATATGATAATATGTAAAAGATAGCTTTACACAATAAAGTATTGGCATGAGGTTTGTGTTATCTTAATAAGTGTCGATAACGCGTAATAATCTTCATAATAATAATTTACCTATTCCCTCTCATCATTCTGGTAATCAGGATTCACAAACCATCCACGACATCCTGATGCACTCCAAACATTTCGTTTACATCTTTATCCTATAATCCTCCAAATAATTCTCTTTAGCATTCTTCATCGCGATACCCTCCTCGTCTTCAGCCTAAGCCTCTTCTGTGTTTGTGTATGGATTGCAGCAGCCTCTTCGTCAGAGCTGTTGCTGTATGATATACAAAATATTCTATGTCGCAGTCATGTACTACAGTGCTGCATTTCTTGCCCTACACTCAACAATAACAGCACTCACAGTGAATCACACAGGTATGGTGGGCCTAGGTCAGCTTAAACAATAACAGGATGTCTTCCCAGATCTTCTAGCTGAACTGAGTGATATCGGCTGACGCATTAGGTGATGCTTGCTGGTCTGCCGCATTCTAATGCATGACCTACTGATTGGCCCACAGCATGCACAGGAACAGTTTGGCTGATGTTGGAGGCATAGCTTTGACTTTGGAACTTTTTATTTCTTCTTGCTGAAGAGTGTGATGTGTGCAGACTCCATAGATATTTCCGGTGGCTGACCATGAAATGCGATGAAAAAAGGTGTTTGCCGTCTCGATCGGATCCGCTTGCATGGCGCCCCCAGTGTATTATCTTCAGTTAGCAGGGTATTTAGCGCATTGATCTTGACTTTGGATATGGTGATGAGGTCATGTCGCAATTGCTGAGGGTGTGCATGCCATGCTACTGCAGACAGTGTGGCCCAGCATTGTCATATCTCACCGCTCCATCTGCACATTGCACTCCATCTCCTCCCGGGCCGATACACCCAACGTACCAGTAGGACAAACACGTCCGTGTCGTCGCTATGTACACGGATCATGCTTTGGCTAGAAAAGACCACACCACCGAGATAGACGATTGTGGTGAACTCATTACCAAAGTGCTTCATCGTCACGAGTCTCCATCATTTTAACGTCAGGCGACGAGGCAACACGGCCTTCTAGGATCTCGGTAATTCGCACGAAATGGCTCGAGCATCCGTTCCCGACTGGCTCAGTAATGTATTTGGCATAACTACATCCCGCGTCATTACAACACGCCGGCCAAACACTAAACAGAAAATCTGCAATAATGAACCTGAACAGTCTGTCTTTCGCTCATTACCGCCCAGACAACAATTTCGTAACGACATCCAAGCCAAGGTGTTTTATGCAACACCCGTTCACCAGATTGTTTACGACCGCTGAAGCAATATGCCGAACACAAAGGCCGACTTTGATTGAGCTACGCGAATAACTCGAGTAACCCGAGTCCCAATCGAACATCCAAGATCACTTGCTCACGTGACCTTTCTTGACATAGATAAACAAGGTGAATCTTCAAGGCCGCTACCCGAGGCAATCGCGGTTTGGTGAGGATTCACTCGAGTAACTATGTCATTAGCAGTGATAGCCAATAGGGAACGTAGACCCCTACATCATAAGAAATTAATTAAATAATACACGACACAATCATTTAAATATAAAAAATATAAAGTCACCACATTCTATGAATTATAATTTAAGACCAAAAAGAGGAACATCACAATTTACATAAGGGGTTCATCTCCGTGATCACGATCATCGCTGTTCAGTTGGATTACTCTCGTGGTACTGCATGCGCAGCGTAAACCGGATACCACGTTAGGGTTACGCGAGTAAATCGAGTAGGCCAATCGAATTCGGCCAAAATAAGACCAACAGACCGCCAGCCAGAACGCAACACGTAACGTGGTGCATGAACGCAGTGGAAGCAGAGTTCGAAGTGACTGTTACTGTGTTGATGTTGAGACTGCTCTACAAAGACAACAGGAATGGAACTAATGTTTCAAAAACTCAATAGCATGATGATGGATATGATAGAAAAATTTGTTGAACCAATAAACACAACGATTGAAACAAAACTGCAAGCAATGCAGAACGAACTGTTCGAAATGGCAAAAGAATGCCCAAATATGTTCTACAATATTAGTGTGTGATGACATGGAATGTCAACATTTGATTCTCCTGTGTCGGTTTCTTTTTCTTTTTTTGTAATCATTTGGTATAGACACTGTTTATATATTGCTGTTGATATGAAATCCGATGAGACATTCCCCTCCTATTTGGGAGGTGTTCAAAATAGTTCTCTAATAAATATTCTTGATGCAAACAAAGATGATACTGGGCAAAACAAACCTCAATTGTTATGTCGCTCTTCGTATTACGATATTGATAAATTCCATATTGTATCAAACAAGAACAAATATAATTATATTTAGTATCCTTAGGTTAAACATCTAATCCATCAATGCTAAATTTGATTAACTTGAAAACTTTAGTGAGCTCCTGAATACATAAATTAAATTTAGTTTATATGGATATGATTTAGCTGCGCAGGTAAACATTGCAGTGGCAAAGGTGGTTTAATTACAGATAACAAATATAGTTATGGAATACATAAGAATACCAATATAAACGAACATTGAAAAGGATTAATAATTCAAGTTACTGGAGGTAACTTATCTTACTATTGGTAACATTTACACACCGCCAAGGTCCTTAATTGAAAATGTTATCAATTTCGTAGAATTTTCAAT
>JAODUO010000257.1:87500-380000 GCA_025642075.2 Ridgeia piscesae
TCAACCGTTATTTTTCATGAAAATTAGGTTACTACATACAAAAAAATCAAAATAAAAGGATTAAAATAAACAGACCCCGAAGGGCGTGAACGTTGCTATTTGTGTTCGCTAGCATAGAGAGAAGAGGGTAGCCCTTGGCTACCCTCCTCTTATGCCACAAATACCTCATACTTAGCCGATTACGTAACCGCTCAATAGACAGGTCAACGACACGGCACAATACGACTTGACTGGAGCACAGCATTTGTAACATTGAACACGGTAAGTTCCTCTATGCAACGGACCTACCTAATGTATGCATAATTATAACAAAAGTTTAACTCATTATTCAATTTAATATTATGTTTAACATGCTGAATGAAAACACAAATCACATAGATGACGATATCATAGTATAACATAACTTGATAACATATACACGGAATTAGCTATGTTCACGTCAAATGTTAAATTAATGTTCAATATTAGTACAGCGCACTAAAGTAAAACCATTAAACATGGTAAGGTCTTATATAGCGCAGTATCCAATCCTCAGGACTGCTCAAAGCGCTTTACACTTTACTTCCTTTGCAGACCTGTTCAATCATACACTATCTCAACTTCTCTGGGAAGCATCCCGCCATATGCTGCAATTAATGCGGCGAAAACTGCTCGTACACATATCCACCACTTGTCTATAGCCATGTACTCATTTATACAGCTGAGTGCACTGGAGCAATGTAGAGTGGGAAAACTTGCCCAAGTTTTAACACCGCAGCACAGGATTCGAACCCGGGTTCTCGTAGTCGAGAGTCCGAAACTCTACCACTGAGCTACTCTGCACTAAAACTTAATCGAACACATGTAAATGCACATATTTATAAATTTCACAAAAACAAATAAGCTCGTATTGATTTATTATAAGAATTTTCTAAAGATAAATACACTGAAACAAATAATTTCACAATTTTAGGATTAATACGATTAGGTAAATAAGATATTTCTAATTAATTCTATAAGCTTCTAATTTGCGCAGTAGCAGATTGTAGTCTATTGTGTCGGATGTTTTTTCAGGTCAATCAAAACTTCAATAGTACAACTTTTTATCTCAGGCCCATGTGATTTCTTCAGTTAGTTATATAAGAGACATTGGTGAAGACATGTTATTGCTAAATCCAGTGATTGCTACTTAAAATACTATATTTATCAACACACAACATTTATCTAGCCTACTATGAAATAATTTGTCTAAGATTTTAGATAATGTTGGAAGTAGATAAATAGGTCTGTAGACATTTTTTCTCACCAGGTTTATATATAGAGAGATCACTTTAGCAATTTTCATTTTATTTGGAAATGCACCGCTACTGAAAGACACATTATGTGTAAGTGTGAACCACAACGTTCGAAATAACCTTCTTAACCGTGACTATGTCTAGATTGTCATAGCCAGTAGACTGTTTATGTTTAAAGTTGCTGAATACACTTATTATAATTATACATTGTCGTGTATCATCTCCAGGGCACATGATGTTTTATTGGTGTTGTTTAAACAATCAAGAACATTTATATTCCCATTTAGTAAATTAATAGATTTTGCCAGATTTGGTCCTATATTTACAAAAATAAATATTGAATTGATTCGCGATTTGTGTCTTATTTTGATTTTTTTACACCATTGTTAACAAATGAGTTTGGGTAATTTGAATGTTGTTGTTTTAGATTTATAATTTTATTTAAAACTTTCCAAGTACCTTTGGTAGTTTCTTTCTCTTTCCAGCAGTTTATTATAATTCACTTTGTCATTAAATCTGAGAAAAGAAGTCCCGCCATTGGTTCATTTAACAGCCATTTTAGTCTTTAAAATCTAGCACGGATACTATACTGATTGATATAACACATGGTTCATACATGGGCATAAGCCCTGAGTTCAGTTTCTGATTTAATATTCACGACCAGTCCAGTATTGTCTTTCACCATTACTTTCCCTGCTGCTATCCAGCTGTCTGCGATTTGTCAGGCTTTTTCTGTTTTCTTGATTGGTATGCTGGACACAGAATTGAATTATTACAAGCAGTCTTAATTACACCACCATCTCATCGCTTTTCTCAACACGCCCCTTGAGAAACCTGGAAAATGCCAGTGATTGCTTGCAAAACTGCTGGATATTTGCATGTGTGGTGGAATTATATTTCTATTGTGATAACGTTAGTTCACATTTCCGCAAGAATGTCTTACAATTATTTACTAACGTAATATGCGACTGACAAACAAATTGTATTCATGCTATACAAGTTTGCTTGCAATAACGACAAGACATATTGGAAAACATAAACTATTTGGGTAAGTTTATTTTGTCTTTGAGATAGGGTGTGTCATGAACCTTGAACATGATTCAACGGTGTTCATCAACCGGAAAGAGAGGAACATTTTATGGCTGAACGTTACAATTAGCCAACCACGGAGAAACTACACATTGACAGGCTTGGAGTCAGAGGAGGACCAGACAGTTGTCGTGCAACTAGATTGGGACCTAAGATTCTGTTCCTCTATTTGGAATTAGCTAACGCAGTGATTTGTAACATGAAATCTGCTATGATCGCCAAAATAGGAACATCAATGGGTAGCTATGAATGGTTAACTTAGCCCCCTCCGGTGATGTTGCAAATAAAACTTCTTTTGAAATCGTGTTTATTGTATTTTCATCATTATTTGAGCATGCTCCCAGGATTATGTCACAAGATTTATATAATGTAGAAATTGAATGGCTACCTAAATTTGACGTCTTTTGTACATGTCAGAAAGGTATCTTTCTTTTTATATATAAAAGACGCCTCAAGATTGGCGTAATAAAAATACACGCAATTTAGACTTTCACATGCTATCTATATTTGACGTCATTTAGATAAATAAATTACATCTTTTCGACGTCAATTTGTTGACATCTAAAAGACTGCCGTAAAACATTGCCGCAATTTAGACTCTCACAGGCTACCGAGAGTTGCATTTTGCCTGTCAATGAAGACATATATTTTGACGCATATGTTTTATATGGACGTCTCAATATCAACCTAAAAAGGCAATTTACACTTTCACTGGCTAACTAAATTTTACATCTTTTAGATATAAAAAAGACATATTTTCCATGTCTTCTTTTGACATCTAAAGTAAGGAGTTAAGATGTACGTAAACAACAGGCGTCATTAATCTTTCATTTGCTACCTGAATTTGACCGCCATTAGATGTAAAAGATATCTTTTAGACGTCAATATATAACAATCTTGACTATTGGGTATATGTTTTCAAATAGTATAAAATCTAACTACCAAGTTATATTATTTGCAGACAAGGTGTCCCCAAGATATTTCATGAAACACGATTCTGATAAAAAACGGCTTTGAAGTTTAATGATATATTTTCACACATTTTCATAACAAAGCACGAAAACAGTATTATATCCATAGCTTAAGAACTATGTGGCTTAGAGACCAAAAGTTGATGTCAAAATACAAAATGTTTTGAAGTAATTATGTATTGTATTACTTTTGACTTATATGTCATTCTAAAAGATCAAACAGTATTATTTATGTATCCTCAGAGAGCCTGTTATCCCTATGTCTTATGATCTACGTATCGTCGAACCTTGATGCTGAAGTGGAAATACAGATGTTTGGAGGCAAAGATTTAAAGATGGCTCTTAGATATTCCGTGAAACGGACAGACTTGGCCAATTCAAACATTGGTTTATTGATTTCAAAATTATGCCTTAACATATTGACTCACCGTTCCCGTACTTCGAACCTGAATTGTCAGCTTAGAAGCCCACGAATGTCTTAATCCACAAAAGTGTGTGCGCGCATGCTCACACGTTTGTATGTGTGCGTGTGCGTGTGCGGGTGCGTGTGCGTGTGCGTGTGCGTGTGCGTGTGTGCATGTGTGCATGTGTGCATGTGTGCATGTGTGCATGTGTGCATGTGTGTATGTGTGTATTTGTGTGTATATATATGTGTGTGTATGTGTGTATTTGTGTGTATATATGTATGTGTGTGTATGTGTGTGTGTGTGTGTGTGTGTGTGTGTGTGTGTGTGTGTGTGTGTGTGTGTGTGTGTGTGTGTTGTGTGTGTGTGTGTGTGTGTGTGTGTGTGTGTGTGTGTGTGTGTGTGTGTGTGTGTGTGTGTGTGTGTGTGTGTGTGTGTGTGTGTGTGTGTGTGTGTGTGTGTGTGTGTGTGTGTGTGTGTGTGTGTGTGTGTGTGTGTGTGTGTGTGTGTGTGTGTGTGTGTTGGAAATAAATGGCCATCCAAGAACAATTCAAAGAATGACCAGCGATGAGAGGACGTAACTAGCAATCAATCCTCAAAGACCGAAATATGGAAAATAATCACATGATTAGTTAATATAATAGGCAATTACAATAAACCCATGTTTCGCCAAAGTATAGCCATCGCCCAGCCCCCGGCTGGCACCGCATCTTCATTACAAAAGGATTTAGAAATATGAAAACAAATATGGAACTACAAACAACTGATATATACATAGATATTTGACAAAAATGTATGATCTGTTGAACACAAATCCATATGCATTATTTGTATGTAACTGGATTTGTCTTCCTTTCGGGATGTCGTGCATGTTGAATGCTGAACTAACTAAAGCTGGCGTGAGTGATATACAAATAATGCATTAATTTACGTTAAGTAAATATTATTGTGTGTGCATTATCATGACAGGTTTAGAAACAACCGACACGGATGTTGACAAAACGCCCAAGTTAGTGACTGATCAAAAGACAACTCCAATTGCAAGAACACGAAGACAGTCAGTGACACCGAGGGAGGGAACGACAACGACAACGACAACGACAACGACAACGACAACGACAACGACAACGACCATTGCATCTAGAGAACAATCGGAGACACGCACTACGGACGAGCTGGGAGTATTTCTGCAACCTACGGTGACGTCTTCTGTTGAATGGAACGAAAAGAAACCTAAACTTCAGCAGACTTCAACGAAGTCGAATACTACCTCGATTGGTGTTATCATCGGGTGGTGCATGTTTGGACTTGCGTTAATCCTACTTGGCATTGTTGCAGTTGCCGCCTTCATAAGGTTGCGAAGTAAGGAGCAGTTTAGCCATTTTGGTCTAAGCGAATGATGTATGCACGCTTATTAATTTCTTCCAAAATGGTAATGATAAAAACGTTATTAACTCGCCTACTGGACACATCTACCGTGTCGAATATGACACGAGAGAGAACGAAAGAAGGGAGGGTAGAGGGAGGGTGGAGGTAGGGGCGGAGGAATGGTTAGGAAGGGAAAGAGGGAGTGAGCGAGGGAGGGAATGAGGGACGGACATGTTTCTATAGAATCATCTATAGGAACCCTTACGTCACACAAAATGTATAGAATATTATATAGGTTTCTACTAACAACATTATAGCTTCTACGAACCCTATTGTTTTCTATAGAATATTTAAAACAAATCTATGGAAAATTACAGGTCAGATAAAATATATATTTTCTACAAAACACAACTATAGTTTCATAAACTCTGATTTGTTTAATAGAATATTCTATAGAAATCTAAAAAAAAACTACAGATTACATAAAATCTACAGAACATACTTGTATACAAAAACAAAGTATAACAAATCGTTTCCATGAACCCTTTCCTTGTCTAAAGGACAAACTAGATTCAAAAGACTTTATTTTCCGATTACGCATTACACTAGGAACGGAAAGTTTTTTTCAAGTACACAATAAAATTTAAGTAATTATACTGGTGACCCAGCTACCGGTAATGAGACATGTTATTATAATACATGTGTAATAATAATAATAACACAAAACTTGAAGATATGTAAGCTAAATATATAAGTAAGTACAATGAATATGTAGAATAAAATTAGTAATAGATAAATAAACAAGTAATGATATGACACCATTCTTCCTACAGGAGCTCCGTGGTATACAGTTTATATATAAGCTAAAATTCAGAATTAAACGGCAGAGCATAAATTATAAACGATTTATTAAAACGGTTCTTTTTTGTAAGACACAAAATTAAAATAATAATCAGTTCTACAATTAGCAAATAAATAAGATTAAGTAAATGAATAATGTAAGTAGGAATAAATAGCATAAATAATGACATAAATAGCATATAAATAAGTAATAACATCGCACAAGTCTTCCTATGTCAGTTCTTCAGTACATTAAAAAGTAGTATTCAGAATTAAAACGGCAGATGGTGTAAACGTTTTCTCGAAAAGGTTCTTTCTAACTAGAGAAACGTTTAGACGTGTCTCTGGAGAAAGTTTCTGAAAACATGTATTCAGAGGATGGGAAAGATCGTATAGTGTCAGAGTGGCTATTCATTTTATTACACTGGATCATTGCCAGTCAACTTGCTAGCTATGCTGACGACATGGGCCAGCTTGAGTTTATTTGTGTTACTGACGCTGCCGCTGCCGCACTGTGTGATTAGGTGAAAGTAGAAAACCTCTCTATTAAACCTCTGCATACAATCACGAGTTAGTGCTAGCCAGCATCAAAACTGTTCAGCTTTCTCACTAGAAAACCGTATTCTCTTGTATACATAACCAACATGATCACAGATTGACATGTTTTGGTTCAGTAAATCACCTAGATACTTGAAGCTAGCGACTATTTGATTTCCTGATTGTTCTATGGAGATCAGCTTAGTGGCGTGAAAATAAATCTATATAAGTGACATAAGATATACGGACATACGTAGGCTACCGGATTTCTTACGCGCTAAAACGATGGGGCTGGCCTGATCGCTACGACCCCCGTTTGCAGTAGCCTTGTCAAGACGATCTTCACAACCCAAAAAATTGGTTGACCGTCCTAGCAATCGCTCACCTTCTAACATAAAAACTGCTCTGTTATAATGCTGGCAGCGTGTATCGTGATCACACGTAAAGTATCTAATCAATTCGTCACAGCAGCTATTTCAGTTATAAAACAAACGCATTATTTGTTTACAGAAAAGCTGTACACATAATCCTACCAACTTGTATGTATAAAACCTGGATGTGAACCCGTGACCTCGCGCGACTTTCTTGCGACACCAGCCGACTTAACCCCTACGTCAATGCTGTCGGCAACGTGCACGTATCAGCACAGTATCACATTATTACAGATAATCTGCAATAATAATAGAAGTCAGGCATAATGAAGACAGGCATAATGCGAGCAAGCATAATGTGCGCTCGCATCATTTATTTATTTATTCCCTCCCTCCCTCCCTCCCTCCCTCCCTCCCTCCTCCCTCCCTCCCTCGCTCCCTCCCTCCCTCCCTCCCTCCCTCTTCCCCCTTTCGCTCGCTCTCTGTATAAATATGTATATATATATATATATATATATATATATATATATATATATATATATATATAATAATAATAATAATAATAATAATAATAATAATAATAATAATAATAATAATAATAATAATATAAGTGTGCAACTTCAGCGGCCGCCGAGTCGCACGCCCACGTTTTAAAATCAGATCCTCTCCGTCGAGATACCAACGGTAAAACCGTCGAACCAGTTGGCGATCCTGCCTGGGACACCATGTTCGTCCCAAAAATTTCACCACGCTTTATTGTGAGCTTCGCCAGTTCCATAACACATTGAGTTTAACGTCTAATGGTGGATCTTCACAACCGGCGTTGGTATCTCGACGGAGCGGATCTGATGTTAAAAAGGTGGGCGTGCGACTCGGCGACCGCTGAAGTTACTTGCGGTGCGGTGCGGTGCGGTGCGGTGCGGTGCGGTGCGGTGCGGTGCGGTGCGGTGCGGTGCGGTGCGGTGCGGTGCGGTGCGGTGCGGTGCGGTGCGGTGCGGTGCGGTGCGGTGCGGTGCGGTGCGGTGCGGTGCGGTGCGGTGCGGTGCGGTGCGGTGCGGTGCGGTGCGGTGCGGTGCGCATTCATCTCACTTAATTTTTAACGCAATTCTTCCAGGGGACCGTTTCATTAAGATAAAGTGCACTTAAGGAAAACCTATCTCCACAGAATCGGACGGAAAATGTTAAGAGAACTTTCAAAATATGTTTTATTAACGTGATCTTTACGGAAAGCGTAACCCACGGAGCACTTTTGCCAACATACTAATCGATAATCTATGCAGTTGGTACAGTTTGGCAAGACATACATCAACATACTAATCGATAATCTATGCAGTTGGTACAGTTTGGCAAAACATACAAAATACTTGTTAAAAATTTGTTTGAAAATACGCCCCACCGATCATTTGTCAAAAACTTATCACTTTTACTCGCTGTGCGAATATTTATAACGCAATCTTATGTGTCACACACGGTATAAACATTTAGCGGGGGTGTCGCTGTTGAACATATTGAATATTATTTTGGAATTTCGGTAACGCACGCCACGTTCGTGGTACCAAAATGTAAGCTCACTAAACGGGTTCTTTATAATAAATAACAGTTACTTAATAATAACATAAACCGTTTGTTTTTGAAACGTTTGTTAAATTGAAATCCCACGAGGACCGCTGACCAATGTATCCAGTCCACAGCTCGACAGCCACTGATTGTTCTCGTTGCTTTTAAATTCGGTTTACGCACGCTTACGCTCTCGTACGAACGCGCTTCCGCGCTATTGTGTTTTAAATACGTGCCAGTTATAGCGCCTACATATACAATAATCTATATACATTTGTAGGAACCTCTGGGTCACATAAAATGAATAGAAAATTATAACCTTTGTTAATAAAAATTGTCCGACCTCTATTGACCAGGGTCACTTCGTTGTTACGACTAGCCTATAGTTAGACACGAATGGTGGCGGCCAACAGAGTTCTACCTCTGTCATGAATATAATTGAGTGCATAGCCAATAATAAACATATGTTATACTGTCTAAACTATCATATTCTATTATATTCAACGATAATTACAGCAGCGTGCATAATGTGGACGATTTGCTGCAGAAAAATCTAAGTCAGACAAGTTGGAAGAGATCGAGGAGAAACAGGGACTGCTTGACAACGACTCAACAGTGAAGATACCGCCAGTGACGACTGGAGCGCCATACGGGACGACGGAGCATGATGAGGATGCATGTGTCGAGCCGGATGAGGAACCTTACGCGGATACTTCCTGATACCTATACCAAGAGCCCTACTTGCGAATACTGTGCGCAATATCAAATACAGCGTACAAGATGACGTTTCACTGTGCGCCGAATCGTACGCTGCCGGTGACGGCAAGGGAAGGCACCGGCGACAGATTGCCGTCTAACGTTGTAATATGACTCGATGTCCTTGCAACGTAATAAAATTGTGGATGCAAATATACGGGATTGGTCTTGTAGAAAGTGCAGAGCATTCACAAAAGGCGTTCGTGTATGCTTGTGAAGCCGCCTCACCAATAACAGAAACTCATGTTCCTCTCCTAAAAAAACAGTGAATTCGATTATCTCTCTCCTTTTAATCCCTCCTTCCTTGCCTCCGTCCCTCCTTGTTTTTCTACTCCCCATCTACAGCTTATTTTGTTGTTGGCATTAGCGTCATCTAGCCATTAAGTGTACCACCAGTAGACAGCTGTAACCAGGGACAATAAGGTCGCGAATACACAACACCTGGAATATACAAGTTGGCGAATACACACGTGAATCTAGCAGGACCAAGCACTTGTTTAGCTTTTGTGGGTGGGCCCGGAGGTGCCCTTAAAGCATTCAATCAAATAAAAATGTCTTGTATATTGCCCTAATATATGCCTATGCCAAATTAGAACAATAGGTCCCGAACGGTTCTGAGACATGGGAACTAACGGCGCACAGTGGACGGCGCTCGGCGGACGGCGCTCGGGTGGTCGGGTGGTCGGGCGCACGGCGTTCGGGTGGTCGGGCGCACGGCGCACGCAGTGGTCGATGCCATACGTCCGTTGGGCATTTGGCCCAAAGGACTAAATAATAATTTATAAAGGTTGCCATTAATTGGCATTCGAAACCTACATTAAGTTGTGTGGCGACAACTTTGTTGGCAGATTCCACTTAGTGGTGAACTGGCCACAGGTTGCGAGAGTGTGGCTGCCATAGGCATAGATTTTCAGAGACGAAAGTCAGAGTCGTGGTTTCCCAAGCTGTTTGTAAGAACGTACGTGGCGGGGTTGGTGATGTTGATGTTTGACCCAGAATCGGTCGTAAATCTGATACGTTGATGGTTGATGGTGATGCTTGTGTGACGTAGGTTAGTTTTTCCATCGTTATGGACATAAAATGCGTATGTCATCCATGTCAGTACGGTGTACGTGTTCATCGTGATCCACCTCTATGGTGTGTACTTTGTGCTGTCGTGTGTATTGGCCGCGGCTGGCAGTGAGAGCCGCGTGAGATGCAGTCCATCTACATACACATCCAACATTTCCTTCTGGGAGGGCACGCAGACATTACGCCATGGTGTGGCCATGCTCCTCCACATCATCATTCATCATCATTGTGCAGCTATAGTGTCCCGTGGTTGGGCGAAGGTCTCAGCATGCTGCTTCCATATTTGCCTATCTTGCGCTATCCTTTGCCAGATTGTACCCTTCCAGTAGTCGTCTAGTTTGTCTCTCCACCGTCTCGCCGGCCTTCCTCTAGGTCTTTTCCTTTCGTAGGGTTTCCAGGTGGTGATAAGCAGTGTCCATCGGTTATCTCGAAACCTGCTGACCTGCCATGCCCACGTCCACTTCCATCTCCTGACTTGTTCAATCACGTCTGTGACCTTGGTCTTTCTCTTACCCATATGTTTGTTTTCTGCCCCGGCATGTGAGTTTAACATACTCCGTTCCATCTGTGTTTGTGCGGCTGCTAGCTTGTTCTTTGCTTGGTTGGTGAGTGCCCATGTTTCCGCGCCGTACGTCACTGCTGGAAGTACGCATGCGTTGTAGGCTTGTCTTTTCAAGCATGTACCAATGTTACCATTGAAGATGTCGCGCTGCTTGGCAAATGCTTGGTTATATTTCCTAACGGCCTCTCTATCAGTGGCGTAGCCAGAGGGGTGCCAGGGGACCAAGGCCCCCTTCCAATCCTGGAAAAAAGTAGGATGGTGAGGAACGGAGGACCAATAACTGGCTGCCTGATTCATAGAGTCACAACGTACGGTGGGTTTCAATATGCCTGTATAAGATTTTCTTTTCCAAGTCCTATCTTTTCGCAAATAAAATGTCATCATTGAAACAGGATTAAGTTAGGAATTCTTGGCTGCAGCATAAGAGTTAACAGAATGCTCCTCCGAGACTGATGAGAATAATATGCTACTTCGTATACAGAAATACGACTTCACCGTGAAATATGTGCCAGGAAAGGACATACCCATTGCAGATGGAGTCTCACGTCTACCTATTCATGGTAGTGAAATTCCCGATATCAACGTGACAATTCACGAAATCGCTGGTGTTCCCGAGTCGAGACTCGAGACAATCAGAGACATGACAGAATGCGATGAAACACTGTAAGTGCTAACCAGTACTGTGACAAATGGATGATCACAGTACAGAAATCAATGTCCAGAAGACATAGTGCCGTTCTGGAACTTCAGAGACGAGATCGTTGTGCTCAATGGTGTTCTTCTGAAAGGAAAGCGTGTCATCATACCAAAGAACATGCAAGAGGAGGTTTTGATGAAGATACACACTGGACATGAAGTCATCGAAAAATGTCGACTGCGAGCACGCGATACCGTGTATTGGTGTGGAATCAATGCAGACATTGACAACATGGTCAAGAAAAGTAATGTGTGTTAACATAACCAGACTGCACAACAGAAGGAAGAACTGATCTCAATGGAATCGTAGGACACATCAGAACGACTGGAGAAACATTCAGATACACATCACAGTGATGAGAATACGGATGGAGAACACACAGTTAATCGAAGTGAACCCTAGGCCTAGCAAGGAAACTGAACCAATCCACATGGAAGAACTACAGCCAGAGTCAACGACGCTTCGTTCACTACGAAGGCTGGTAGATGTGTGCGCCCACGTTTTGGTACCAAAACGTCTTGATTTCTAAAGCTTCAGTGCTGTGAGAAACTGAAATGTACTTTATAATTGTTCAGTGATTATATCTACATTACGTTACATTATGTGACATTACATAGTCTAATTTCTAAGTATCACATGTTTCATTTTATGTTCAAAATTAATGACATTTCAAGAAGAAAAGAACTGTGGACCAAAGACGTTGGCATTAATAGTGTTTATTTCAAATTTCAATAATTAACATAATTGATTGTGCTGCCGTCTTGCGAACTACAATAATAAACAATAGTTGCTCTCGGTGTAGCGCTTACATTTTTTCGGCTTTATAAACGTTCCGATTGACGTTTCTGCGCATGCGCAATAAATGTAAAATCCCCAATATGCAGCGAAACGACAGAGCATTTATTGTATAAATACCACGGGCTGTTCGGTAGGATGTATATAACCTCTCAGCAAAGTTATTTGTCGCAAATTAACACGAGGCAAACAAGTTTTGAGGCATGTTTCGATAGCAAGCGCAAATCACGTGACTGTAGTGCGCTATAATCCGTGACAGTGATTACGTTAATTTGTTTAAAACGTAATAGTTTAATGTATTGAACGACATTTTAAGCAACTCTTCGCAGTAATCATCACAGGAGAGTTATAACGAACAGCCCGTGGCATTTATACTAAAAATGCTTTGTCGTTTCGCTGCACATTGATGATTTTACATTTAGCGCGCTTTCGCAGAATCGTCACTCGGAACGTTTATAACAATCGGAAAATGTAAGCGCGACATCGGTCACCACCAGCATTCACGTTGATATATCTTATCTCGACACTTTCAATTGAAAAAGAAACACGATATACAACAATACAACACGCATGATATCCATGAAACGAATGCTGACAGGACAGGCATATGGTTTCCGTCAGTGTAGGCGCGCCGGAGTCGCAGTCCTCGGTTGTACTCGGTTGTCCACTTAGGCAAGAGAAGAATCTTGTTCAGAGGGATGGTGGGAGAGAATCGGGAGCTAAAAGGGTCATAGCAGGGAATTGGCTCAGACATTGGCCTGACCTTAGATTCACTTAGTGACCATGTCCTGATTTTAGGAGTCGGGGAAGTATGCAAATATATGCATTACCCCTCACGTGGTCAGTACAAACTCATCCCCACAGTATGACGACATGAAACCACGCATGCGTAGATCCATAATTCCACAAACCCTCGTACTATGCGTTTGGATAGTTTATTCGTTAAAGTCCAAATTATAGATAATTCCTGGGCGTGGTGTCCCACCAGGTCAAGTTGAATATCAAGGAGGGTTAACACGATTAACACCGAGAGAGAGACGTTGACGCTCTCCACGGGAAACTAGGAAAACGTTTCCCCAATTTTGAATAACGAAATTTAGGTAACTCTATATCACGGTGATATATAGTTTGCTTTATTTGATTAGACTTCAAAAATCCGGACATGATTTAAATGTTGAAGTCAGTACATGGTAGAAGAGACGCAAGTGATGCCACACCTGCGTTGTTGTATTTGTAAATGACGCTGTTGTCGTAATAAAATCAAACGCCGATTGCGAACCTGGAAACACGTGTTTGCTTATTGACAAATGTACAGACACTTAGCCGTGAGGGAACAATCTACAATACACGAACGACACTGCTTGGCGAGCGACGTGTCAACACATTGTGAGGTAAGTTACCTCCATTGCGTTGCGCCCATATTACCGATGACGGGAACAGGACGACCTTAAAACATTATTAACTGCATCTGTGATTAGTTCGAGTGTCGAGAGTCTAGGATTAGGGATATGCTATAAAATTACACGAAAAGATGGTGGTGTCACATTGTCTCCAAATTGTCCAAGCACGGAGGTTATCCAAAATAACAAAGGCGGCATGAAGGTCATCTCTACACTATAAAGTCAAGTCTAAGAACCCCATCAGATGGGAATGTGCCAAGCGTGCTGCTCTTTCATGCACAGGTAAGGGGTGCAAATGTGGAAGAATTTTAATTTGAATTTTTAATGTTGGCAAAAATGTTGCATTTAACACAATAATAACAACGGCATTTAAGATAGTGTAATATTGAAGCTAGTTACTTTTTGTGGAGTAATTATTAATTTTCAATTAAGGAAATGTTTAAATAAATGCATAGAAAACACTGTAATGTACCGCTGTGTGAGCAACTAATATTCGTTTTAATAGGGGTCTCCCATCCCATTTATAACACCACTTTTTATTTACATTATTGTATTTTAATTGCTTATTTTGTGATTGTGACGTTTTGGTTGTAATGAAAATAAACTTGTTATACGTTGTATGTATATGATTTATGTAGATGAGCAAAAAATAACAATACAAATTGGAAGTCAAAAGGTTTCATTCTCCAATTGTCTTATTATAATATGTATGATGGTAACCAGAGAAAAGTCTAATTATTAGGTTTCCGTTGAAATGGTAGAATGATAATGCCGACTGTGCATTATATATCTAAATATACTTTTTGTTTTACATGAGTAACTGGAATTATGGTGTCATCTGTACACAAATATCTGCTACAGCTGTATTCAGTGTGACAAATGCAAACTATTCGTGGACCAAATTAGTCGAATCTTTGCTACTTGTTAAAAGCAATTAACTGAATAATGGTTTTGTGTCTCAATTACAAATGGGTCAAGTTAGATACATCATATTTTGTAAGTCATCCTTTTAGTACATTATTTCGATTTTATCGCTATGATTAACAAAATCAATTTTTATTTTATCAAATCAAATACATTAAATATTTAAATAATATTAATTGTAGCTATCTGTTTATATTAATCATTTACTTATTCTTTTACATAGTTAGTTTATTAATTTGTAACTACTTATGTAGGCATATTTTGAAAATTATTTTAATAATTCACTTATTAATTGATCCAATTGCGTTACTTATTTGATGCACAATATAGAATGGCACGAGTGAAGCAGGCGTGTTATAGTTAATCACGTCTGCAACGCGAAAGGGCTAGTAATAAATAATAACAATTGTGTCTCCGTACTTACCTGCGAAACAGTTTTGAAAATGTTCTACTATAACTCAGAAATTTAGAACATAAAAGTGTTCCTTTTCTTGTGACTTAATTCATATGTATTTCTGATTACTCGAGTCACTGATTAATCTTGTGTCACTGCGACAAATAAACATTTTCTTCCTTGCTTTCTTCGAAGGTCCGGTAACCACCAATCACGACATCACTGCCTTGCTCGGTACTGCTATAGACCACTGCCACTGCTGTGGCCAAACTACGCTGCCATATCAAAGATGATGCCCGGCTGAAGAAGGTCAAGACAAACCAGATGTTTGCTAATGCTATGCTGGGGACCACAACGACATCCACACCAGAGCAGGCAAGCCAGTCACCATACGTTGTGACATCAGACGCCAGAAGCATGGCATTCGAGCCAAAGACCCATCTACTTTTGCACAACTTCAGCTTGATGAGGACGAGTGGATTACCACAGGTAGTGAAGATCCCACATCCTTCATCATCCATGACAGCGGTGTTGATAACAATAGCCGTGTTGTCATCTTTGCCTCTGAAGCTGGTCTACGCATCTTCAAGTAAGTCTACGCCATCCGGGTGCCACTGGGCAAATCTGCCGTGTCATTTGTGTATGCACCATTACCAGGTAAAACGCAACTCGTATATGAAGACATGCTCCAAGCTGTCGCCACATCATCACCTCCTCGTCTTCAACCCAGATCCAACAACCATCATTAGATATTTAGAGCTGGCGACCATACAAGTCATACAAGCTTCGGTGAAAATGTAACAACCCAAGGATGTGTCTATCATCTAACTCACTGCACCTGGTGTGAAAAAAATCCAAGATCTGGGCCTTGTGCAAGGCCGATGAGAATGTTAACCGGTTCTATGGTATGCTCCTTGGCCTCGCTCTACTGCCCCTTGATGATGTCTCCACAGGGATGCAGTTTCTCAAAGACAAGACGCCCGAAAGACTGGAAGACCCCGTCGTCTACTTTGATCCCACATTTGTCTCCCACATGAACAGACGCATCCAACCACCACCAAGGATCCTGATGGCCCACTACCTCCTGTTGTACTACGTCACTGGCCTCCCACACTCCCTCCTGTTGTACTACGTCACTGGCCTCCCACAGTCCCTCCTGTTGTACTACGTCACTGGCCTCCCACACTCCCTCCTGTTGTACTACGTCACTGGCCTCCCACAGTCCCTCCTGTTGTACTTCGTCACTGGCCTCCCACACTCCCTCCTGTTGTACTACGTCACTGGCCTCCCACAGTCCCTCCTGTTGTACTACGTCACTGGCCTCCCACAGTCCCTCCTGTTGTACTACGTCACTGACCTCCCACAGTCCCTCCTGTTGTACTACGTCACTGGCCTCCCACACTCCCTCCTGTTGTACTACGTCACTGGCCTCCCACAGTCCCTCCTGTTGTACTACGTCACTGGCCTCCCACAGTCCCTCCTGTTGTACTACGTCACTGACCTCCCACAGTCCCTCCTGTTGTACTACGTCACTGGCCTCCCACAGTCCCTCCTGTTGTACTACGTCACTGACCTCCCACAGTCCCTCCTGTTGTACTACGTCACTGGCCTCCCACAGTCCCTCCTGTTGTACTACGTCACTGGCCTCCCACAGTCCCTCCTGTTGTACTACGTCACTGGCCTCCCACAGTCCCTCCTGTTGTACTACATCACTGGCCTCCCACAGTCCCTCCTGTTGTACTACGTCACTGACCTCCCACAGTCCATCCTGTTGTACTACGTCACTGACCTCCCACAGTCCCTCCTGTTGTACTACGTCACTGGCCTCCCACACTCCCTCCTGTTGTACTACGTCACTGACCTCCCACAGTCCCTCCTGTTGTACTACGTCACTGACCCCCCACAGTCCCTCCTGTTGTACTACGTCACTGACCTCCCACAGTCCCTCCTGTTGTACTACGCCACTGACCTCCCACAGTCCCTCCTGTTGTACTACGTCACTGACCTCCCACAGTCCCTCCTGTTGTACTACGTCACTTACCTCCCACAGTCCCTCCTGTTGTACTACGTCACTGACCTCCCACAGTCCCTCCTGTTGTACTACGTCACTGACCTCCCACAGTCCCTCCTGTTGTACTACGTCACTGGCCTCCCACACTCCCTCCTGTTGTACTACGTCACTGACCTCCCACAGTCCCTCCTGTTATACTACGTCACTGACCTCCCACAGTCCCTCCTGTTGTACTACGTCACTGACCTCCCACAGTCCCTCCTGTTGTACTACGTCACTGACCTCCCACAGTCCCTCCTGTTGTACTACGTCACTTACCTCCCACAGTCCCTCCTGTTGTACTACGTCACTGACCTCCCACAGTCCCTCCTGTTGTACTACGTCACTGACCTCCCACAGTTCCTCCTCAGGTATGGAACGTCTTCCAGATAACCGTAGATGGAGGAGACCATACCAACAATTTCTGTGAGGGATGGAATAACTATTCCGTACACGCATCGGCCACAAGCACCCAAGCATCTGGACACTGATTGCACGACCAGGTGGTGATGGTGACCTGCAAGACAACATCGGCGACCGTCCACACAAGTGATGCCGCTGGTCTGGCAAGACTTTCAATGAACCACTAAAGAACGTATGCAACGACGACAAGAATTGTTTGAAGGTGTTGGCACGTGCATGAGATTCAAACACACGTAACCTAGATGGTTCAAGTACACGAGACTGTTCGATAATTTGTAGACATTGGTGTGAACGTACACGTTTAAAGATATTTAGTGTGCGAATATCGAAGCTGTACACATGAGACTTTGTGATATGTAAGATTGTTGAGTAGACACAAGCTATGAAATGAGCAGTAAATTTAGTTGTTTGTAAATGTATTGTATATAGAGGCATGTATACACGGATCCATGACGTTTTGGTAAAGGACACTTTGGTAATGGACGTTTTGGTAACAAACATTTCGGTAACAGGACGTTTTGGTAACATGACATTTTGGTAACTAGACATTTTGGTAACTAGACATTTTGGTAACAAGACATTTTGGTAAAACTACTGAAAATAATCAGAGACCAGTCTGCTATATCAGGAGGTAACCTTGGCTTTTCACCTGCAGTCAGGCATGGTGTAAGGTAGTGCTTGCCTCTGAAGGGAACATGGCTTCCAAATAGCAGTGGTGGTGGCTAGAGTGTTCAACCACTACAGCCAACCAGTGGCTAGCAGAACACATTCAAATCTAGACACACATAAGGTGAAGTTTTACATGTGAACGGGTCCCGGATGTTTCGGCCCAAAACAGTTTCGGTCCACCGCGACGAATGTTTCGGCCCAGTCCGACCTACTCAGACGGATGATTCGGCTCACCTCGTTAAAACTCGGGTGTGCCATGACGGATGATTCGGCCCACTGCACACGAACAGCGAAACATTAAGGACGGACGATTCGGCCGCTGTGTTTACACAGAGCAGAGCGCTCAAAACGTGGTTGTTTGTGAGTTTCTAGTTTAATGTATAATGTAGTAACAAATTAATGTAATAAATGTAGTATGATTAGCTATACGTCATTTGCATGATGATGTGCTTTTCCATATTTGTGTATATGTATATATATATATATATATATATATATATATATATATATATATATATATATATATATAGGTGTGTGTGTGTGTATTAATTAATAAAATATAACGTGCGCAAATTTAATACATACATTTGTAATATTCATATTTATGTAATATAAATAATAATCAAATAATGTTAATATATAATCTATAATACGCAATGAAATGACACGCAACATTTCCCGATTATTAATCAAATAATACCAAAATTAAACGATACGCAATGCCCCGAGGGTCAAGGAAGGGTCGGCAAAGAATACGCATTAACGTCGAAGCAGATCAAAATATTTCGCGAATAACGATGCAGAAATAATACCAAAATTATATATAATACGCAAGTCGGAGATATTTCTCAACATCAGGACGGATGATTCGGCCCATGTAGCTCGCCTACACACGTTGCAGGTACGGACGAATCGGCTTATGCGAGTACACGCATGCCGAACTTCAACGATTGCAGAAACGGATGTTTCGGCCCATGTGAACATGGAGTTATCAACGACAACCAGGGGAAAGCAAAGCTTTTGTGGAATGGCTATGCGTATACCAAGCATATAGAGAAAAATGGCATAAGGTGGCGTTGTGCATGTCGTGCAAGCAAGCACTGCCCTGCTAGTGCATACATCGACTTGCTACCAGCAAATCCAGTATTGAAAACAGACCACAACCACTGTTCTGAACCTGTGAAGCTAGAGGTTGACAGATGCCAAACGGAAATGAGTATACGTGCTGCTGCAAGTAACGACCCACCAGCTCGTATTTACGTATTACCAAAATGTTTGTTACCAAAATGTCATATTACCAAAATATCCGGTTACCGAAATGTCCCGTTACCGAAATGTCCTGTTACCGAAATGTCCTGTTACCAAAATGTCTGTTACCAAAACGTCCATTACCAAAGTGTCCTTTACCGAAATGTCTGGATACCTGTATACAAAGAGTCTAGTCCACATCTAAAATGGGTTGGGGTTTTGTCTGTCGGGATTTTGTCCACATTTGCAATGAGTGGTTGGGGTTTTGTCCGCTGGGGTTTTGTCCTAACATTAGATGCGAATGCTAATATGTAACTTTATTGGAATGCAAATGTCTTTTTCTATATAGATATTACACAGTCGAATATGAATGGTTGGTCATCGCATTCGGATCCATGATATTTTGGTAAAGGACACTACTTTGGTAATGGACATTTTGACAACATGCATTTTGGTAACAGGACGTTTTGGAAACATGACGTTTTGGTAACAAGACATTTTAGTAAAACTACTGAAAATAATCAGAGCCCATTTTGCCATAACAGAAGGTAACCTGTTGAGCAATCAGTTAGACCATTTATAAATTAGGATGGTCCAGACAGGGAACTTGGCTTCCCGCCAGCAGTCACGCATCGGGTAAGGTAGTGTTTGCCTCTGAAAGGAACATGGCTTCCAAAAAAGCAGTGGCTAAAGTGTTCAACCACTACAGCCAACTAGCAAAGCTTTTGTGGAATGGCTAATATGCATATACCAAGCACACAGAATAAAGTGGCCCGATGCAGAGGCGTTGTACATGTTGTGCAAGAGAGCACTGCCCTGCTAGTGTGTACAGCGACTTGCTACCAGCAAATCCAGTGTTGACAACCGACCACAACC
Organism: Ridgeia piscesae; assembly: GCA_025642075.2. Lineage (NCBI taxonomy): Eukaryota > Metazoa > Annelida > Polychaeta > Sabellida > Siboglinidae > Ridgeia > Ridgeia piscesae. The sequence continues at coordinate 107,777 of JAODUO010000257.1, forward strand.
ACTGTCCTGAACCTGTGAATCTAGAGTTTAACAGATGTCGAGAGAAATGGGAGGGAGGGAGGGAGGGGGGGGGGAGGGGGAGGGGGAGGGAGGAGGGAGGGGGAGGAGGGAGGGGAGGGGGAGGGGGGGAGGGGGAGGGAGGGAGGGAGGGGAGGGAGGGAGGGAGGGGAGGGAGGGAGGGAGGGAGGAGGAGGGAGGGAGGGAGGGAGGGAGGGAGGGAGGGAGGGAGGGAGGGAGTGTAGTATTCAGCGAGTATACCACCGCGCAGGTGTACACGACTAGCCAATAAACATCGAGTTACAACACTGCCATCCCGAATAAGAGTCGCTTTATGTTACACGGTGTAGTGTACAAAGGCATGAGAATCGTTGTGTCACCCAGCATGAGGCCTAACATGCTTGCACAAATACACGAGTCGTACTTGGGCATCACGAAATGCAAGCAGCGAGCGCGTGAAGCGATATTCTGGCCAGGGTGTAATACGTACCAGAATAAACAGCACGCCGAAACGCTGAGACGAACGAGAACACCCGACCTGCCGTGGGTCGAGGTAGCGGCTGACATCTTCGAATGGGAACGAAACAATTACTTGGTCACTTTGGATTACTATTCAAAGTTCATCGAAGTCGACAAACTCGAGAATTTGAGTAGCGCTGCCACAAATGACGCCCTCAAATGTCAAATGAGTCGCCACGGGATAGCAGAAAAATTGCGATCTGATAATGGGACTCAGTTCGCCTCTCGCGAATTTGCGCTTTTCTGCAAATATTACCAAATCGAGCATTACACGTCATCGCCCGCATTTCCGCAATCTAACGGCGCAGCCGAACGAGCAGTACAGATTGTCAAGCGGCTTTGGCGTAAGTGTACGGACAAACACAAAACAGGGAGGGAGAGGAAGAGAGGGAGAGGGAGAGGAAGAGGAAGAGGGAGAGGGAGAGGGAGAGGGAGAGGGAGAGGGAGAGGGAGAGGGAGAGGGAGAGGGAGAGGGAGAGGGAGAGGGAGAGGGAGATAAACGTGCACTCAGCATAAATGACATACTTTATTCAAAGTATCACACACATAAAAACTATCACATGCATTAAAACATAACATACATAATATGCATATATGTAGCGAAGGTCCACTCTCCATGAGATAGGCTATTTAATAGTGCACTGGTATTATATTGAAATACATCAATATTTTGTATATAAGTAGTAAAATTAATGGTAAAAATACCAAGAGCCTGTAACAAGTGTAGCACAATTGGAATAAAGTATCACATGTTATCTATATAAGTATCAAGTATTGTAAGAATAATAAATGTGATCAAATGTATACCTCGACTTAATTATGGAACCACTATTATTGTAACTAAAATCAATTGGTTACTATTTACATTTCCTGCAATTGAAGACTATCAAGTATCACAGTTCCTTGCATATGGAATATTATGTATTATTATACAATATGTGTGCATGTTGAATTCTGCATGCATGGACATGTGTTTGTGCGTACAGGTTGTACATGTGTATATCTGTGTGTGCAGCTTAATGTATGCATAATGCAACCATACATATCACATACAATCAATCAAAAATAATTTCAAAAAATTGCATTTATAGTATTTGAAACATTGCATAACTTCAGAATTACAATAAAGAATATTGCACTGCCAAACGTATTCCTGAGGGGAATGTGATTGATATGTGAAGGCAGTAAATAAGTGCATGGCAGTATAATGGACTCTAGAGCTTAATTAATTTCCACATAAACAGCTGTGAAAAAAAGAGGTTTTGTAGGCTCTAACATCACGTTTCTGACAACTGTAAAAGAAAATGTGGTACAAACTGTTAACAGATCACAATTAAGTTGTCATCTTTATGAGTTCCTGTCTTGTAAATTGCAAAATATGAATTATAACACTGGTCATGCTAACATTCCTAACCTATACTTTTGGTGGTTTCATACTCTAATGTCAATTCTTGCCTGTTCCCATTCATGACACTATAGAAGTTTTACTATTCTTATTATAAATTTTATATAACTTCAATAGTGCGTAAATCCACAGGATTGAAATGCAAAGCCACCGAAGGCCAATGTTTGCTTTTTATGGAACAGTTAGAATTTAAATTGTATATATATATATATATATATATATATATATATATATATATATATATATATGTATATATAATTATACACAGAGTGGTCCAGAAAACACTTTAAAAACACTCTTATTTGCCAGAGAATTTATATTTTGTTTTCATGTTCCTGTGAGTCATAAAGGGTAGCTACATGTTTCATCGAGACCAATTTCAGGAGCGGACATAGGTCCTTTAACTAAACTTTGCAACAAAATCAGTTGTTCTCGTTCAAAGGCAATTTCATCACAAATTACCAGGTAGGAAAATGCCACATTACAACACCATCAAAAGCCTGATAGAGAAGTTGAGAGCCACTGGCAGTGTGACAAACAACAAGACCAGCATATGTTCTGCACATGTGGATTTGTTTGGAACAGTCATCATGGAAGTCCACCAGACGGCTGTCACAGGAAGTGGACATTTCCAGGAGTTCTGTGATGAAAGTCATTCATAGCAACCTTAAAGTGTTTCCATATAAAGTGCAGATTCTTCAGGCTCAAAGCCAGGTTAACAAGAACCAACTCTATGAATGTTACCAGAGTACGAGTGAATGGGTCGAGAACAAGCCCCGTCTCTTGGACGTTCTTCTCCTCAGTGACAAAGCACACTTCCATTTAAGTGACCATGGTAATAAGCAAAACATTACGTTTTGGACCTCATGAGTATGTGTAAGCACCTGAGTGTAGAAGAAACAACTGTGTGATGTGCAATAGGGTGGTCATCTTTGGTCCATTCTGTTTTGAAGACGACGAAGGTCAGTGATCCAGCAGAGAGGGGCTTGGAGCAAACATTGTTATTAATTACCAAAAAAGGTGAGGGGAAAATGGACATTTTAAAACAGTAAAAACTTGTAGTGGTATCCCACCCCACAACAACAATCTGGAGAAAACTGCAACATTTGTAGAAAATATGACAAAATAAAGTGTCAGATTTGTCTGGACCACCCTGTATGTATATATATATATATATATATATATATATATATATATATATATATATGTTTGCGTTTGTACAAGTGAGTGTGAATATTGTCAACAGACAGTGCACCGGGTCAACGAGCCAAATATCACTGTGCTGGGACCACTGCATAGAGCAACTGATGGAAAAGTTCATTTCTCATTTGACAGAAAACCATCATTTGAAATCTAAAATTATACCTACAACTAGAATGGTTTTGTGCAGATATGTGTAAATATGCTTGAATTTATGTATATATGTATGTACCAATTTCTTCAACTGGGTTAATCCTAAAAAACATACACATCTTATCACATAATTTCATAGGTGAGCATGCGTGTTCAGTATTGCTACTAATGCGAAAATAATTGCAAGCAGGACAATCACACAAATGAACATATTACAAATGCCAATGTGCTGTTTTGCCTCAATACCCCAAAGCAGCCATGACGTTACTCATGTTTGAGTACAAATAAAAAAATTACTTGTATATGTTAGCTTCTGCTGTAAAGTGTACTAGCTTGTGGTCCATATTTAGTTGTTTTCTATCGGAACAATAATTCACATTTTGTCTTATTGTCTACTCATAAAATCATGTAAAATTTTATTTTTACACATTTTGATTACTTTTCTGATATATTTTGTTGCCCATGAAGAAATAATTCCTAATTAGTTTCATTTCACTCCTTCTCTATTCTATTGTTGTCGCCAGGGCGTTGCTTCAAGTGTTCTGTATACCCACTGCACGCCTTATTCATCTGGTCTAGGAAAGTAGGAACTCCTTTCTGAAAAATTCAATACAATAATATTCAATTTAATCAATAATTTGCATATCGGTATAATTCGCAAATGTTTCTTCCTATATTGGAAAAATCTGCATGCTTTGATTCATCTGTTCGACTCGTGGGCTGACCAGTATACTGTGTATTATATTATAAATAGTTCTGGTAGAAAAAGCAACAGTAGTAATTTCAAATATAATAGAAATAAATTTAACTGCCCTGAAATATAAATGCAAGCATTGTGTAAAAATTTGGAAAAGCCGCTAAATAGAAACATCAGTTTTGTCTGCCTTTGTGTTTTGTGCAGCCAATAATTATAACTGGTGGCATCGCTAAGATTATATCATCTCAAAATGATATAATAACAATATCAAACTAATTTACTTTCATTTGGGGGTCTGAGGCAATGTCCTATGGCACTGGATGTTCATGTTATATTTCAGACTGCTACTGATAAATGATGTTGATGAGGTGATCCCATTACACAAATGTTAACCACTGTTTGGCAATATCAGAAGTTACTTGTTCTTTCTTATATGTTGTGTTGGCACTTTAAATTAAAGAATCTCACTAATCATTGCATCAGCACATTGCTTTGGCTCCTGGTTCTGTTTTTAATCAATTATTATGACTGCTATGAAATAAATCAATACTTTTATAATTATGATTAGTAAATATTTTCTGATGAAATAGCTACTAACAAGGTGTCTGGTTCCTGCAATGTTCTTCCTCTACACCGTGCTTGCACATGTAGGACTTTGCTGCTGCTTTTTGTATTATAGTTACAATTAACTGTACCGAATTAACCATATACAAAATGACAGCAACCTATTTCTAATGACAGATCTAAGTGATCATTAATTTGTGAACTCTTATGTTGATTGTCTCCTTGATTGAATTCCTTGACATACCATTACCTAGTATTTCACTGGTTCGTAGTGTCCGGTGTAGACGTAAATATGTACTACATGTACTTCTACTTACCGAAGCAGCCCAATTGATGAGCCAAGTTGGGATGCTTCCACCTGGGTTGTCATAATATGTGATGAAGGCTACAAGACAAATGTACATATGTGTATGTGTGTACAAACATGTACAAATACACTTCCTATGAAGGGTTTCAACAAAACACTATAAAAGTATTTTTTTATTTTGTCCATCAAGGATGATATGGTTGTTTAAACATGTGTTGAGCTAGGATACTAACATGTGTTGAGCTAGGGTACTAACAAACATGTGTTGAGCTAGGGTACTAACAAACATGTGTTGAGCTAGGGTACTAACAAACATGTGTTGAGCTAGGGTACTAACAAACATGTGTTGAGCTAGGGTACTAACAAACATGTGTTGAGCTAGGGTACTAACAAACATGTGTTGAGCTAGGTTAAACGTGTTGAGCTAGGATACAAACATGTGTTGAGCTAGGGTACTAACAAACATGTGTTGAGCTAGGGCACTAACAAACATGTGTTGAGCTAGGATACTAACAAACATGTGTTGAGCTAGGGTACTAACAAACATGTGTTGAGCTAGGGTACTAACAAACATGTGTTGAGCTAGGGTACTAACAAACATGTGTTGAGCTAGGATACTAACAAACATGTGTTGAGCTAGGATACTAACAAACATGTGTTGAGCTAGGATACTAACAAACATGTGTTGAGCTAGGATACTAACAAACATGTGTTGAGCTAGGATACTAACAAACATGTGTTGAGCTAGGATACTAACAAACATGTGTTGAGCTAGGGTACTAACAAACATGTGTTGAGCTAGGATACTAACAAACATGTGTTGAGCTAGGATACTAACAAACATGTGTTGAGCTAGGGTACTAACAAACATGTGTTGAGCTAGGGTACTAACAAACATGTGTTGAGCTAGGGTACTAACAAACATGTGTTGAGCTAGGGTACTAACAAACATGTGTTGAGCTAGGGTACTAACAAACATGTGTTGAGGCTAGGGTACTAACAAACATGTGTTGAGCTAGGTACTAACAAACATGTGTTGAGCTAGGGTACTAACAAACATGTGTTGAGCTAGGGTACTAACAAACATGTGTTGAGCTAGGGTACTAACAAACATGTGTTGAGCTAGGGTACTAACAAACATGTGTTGAGCTAGGGCACTAACAAACATGTGTTGAGCTAGGGTACTAACAAACATGTGTTGAGCTAGGGTACTAACAAACATGTGTTGAGCTAGGGTACTAACAAACATGTGTTGAGCTAGGGTACTAACAAACATGTGTTGAGCTAGGATACTAACAAACATGTGTTGAGGGTAGGATACTAACAAACATGTGTTGAGCTAGGGTACTAACAAACATGTGTTGAGCTAGGATACTAACAAACATGTGTTGAGCTAGGGTACTAACAAACATGTGTTGAGCTAGGATACTAACAAACATGTGTTGAGCTAGGATACTAACAAACGTGTGTTGAGCTAGGATACTAACAAACATGTGTTGAGCTAGGGTACTAACAAACATGTGTTGAGCTAGGGTACTAACAAACATGTGTTGAGCTAGGGTACTAACAAACATGTGTTGAGCTAGGGTACTAACAAACATGTGTTGAGCTAGGATACTAACAAACATGTGTTGAGCTAGGATACTAACAAACATGTGTTGAGCTAGGATACTAACAAACATGTGTTGAGCTAGGGTACTAACAAACATGTGTTGAGCTAGGATACTAACAAACGTGTGTTGGGCTAGGATACTAACAAACATGTGTTGGGCTAGGGTACTAACAAACATGTGTTGAGCTAGGATACTAACAAACATGTGTTGGGCTAGGGTACTAACAAACATGTGTTGGGCTAGGGTACTAACAAACATGTGTTGGGCTAGGGTACTAACAAACATGTGTTGGGCTAGGGTACTAACAAACATGTGTTGGGCTAGGGTACTAACAAACATGTGTTGAGCTAGGGTACTAACAAACATGTGTTGAGCTAGGGTACTAACAAACATGTGTTGAGCTAGGGTACTAACAAACATGTGTTGAGCTAGGATACTAACAAACATGTGTTGAGCTAGGATACTAACAAACATGTGTTGAGCTAGGATACTAACAAACATGTGTTGAGCTAGGATACTAACAAACATGTGTTGGGCTAGGGTACTAACAAACATGTGTTGAGCTAGGGTACTAACAAACATGTGTTGAGCTAGGGTACTAACAAACTGTGTTGGGCTAGGGTACTAACAAACATGTGTTGAGCTAGGGTACTAACAAACATGTGTTGGCTAGGGTACTAACAAACATGTGTTGGGCTAGGGACTAACAAACATGTGTTGAGCTAGGGTACTAACAAACATGTGTTGAGCTAGGGTACTAACAAACATGTGTTGAGCTAGGGTACTAACAAACATGTGTTGAGCTAGGGTACTAACAAACATGTGTTGGGCTAGGGTACTAACAAACATGTGTTGAGCTAGGGTACTAACAAACATGTGTTGAGCTAGGGTACTAACAAACATGTGTTGAGCTAGGGTACTAACAAACATGTGTTGAGCTAGGATACTAACAAACATGTGTTGAGCTAGGGTACTAACAAACATGTGTTGAGCTAGGGTACTAACAAACATGTGTTGAGCTAGGGTACTAACAAACATGTGTTGAGCTAGGATACTAACAAACATGTGTTGAGCTAGGATACTAACAAACATGTGTTGAGCTAGGATACTAACAAACATGTGTTGAGCTAGGGTACTAACAAACATGTGTTGAGCTAGGATACTAACAAACATGTGTTGAGCTAGGGTACTAACAAACATGTTGAGCTAGGATACTAACAAACTGTGTTGAGCTAGGTACTAACAAACATGTGTTGAGCTAGGTACTAACAAACATGTGTTGAGCTAGGATACTAACAAACATGTGTTGAGCTAGGATACTAACAAACATGTGTTGAGCTAGGTACTAACAAACATGTGTTGAGCTAGGGTACTAACAAACATGTGTTGAGCTAGGTACTAACAAACATGTGTTGAGCTAGGTACTAACAAACTGTGTTGAGCTAGGACTAACAAACTGTGTTGAGCTAGGTACTAACAAACATGTGTTGGCTAGTACTAACAAACTGTGTTGAGCTAGGTACTAACAAACATGTGTTGCTAGTACTAACAAACTGTGTTGCTAGTACTAACAAACATGTGTTGAGCTAGGGTACTAACAAACATGTGTTGCTAGGGTACTAACAAACATGTGTTGGGCTAGGGTACTAACAAACATGTGTTGAGCTAGGGTACTAACAAACATGTGTTGGCTAGGGACTAACAAACATGTGTTGGCTAGGTACTAACAAACATGTGTTGAGCTAGGGTACTAACAAACATGTGTTGGGCTAGGATACTAACAAACATGTGTTGAGCTAGGGTACTAACAAACATGTGTTGAGCTAGGGACTAACAAACATGTGTTGAGCTAGGATACTAACAAACATGTGTTGAGCTAGGATACTAACAAACATGTGTTGAGCTAGGGTACTAACAAACATGTGTTGAGCTAGGTACTAACAAACATGTGTTGAGCTAGGGTACTAACAAACATGTGTTGAGCTAGGGTACTAACAAACATGTGTTGAGCTAGGGTACTAACAAACATGTGTTGGCTAGGGTACTAACAAACATGTGTTGGCTAGGTACTAACAAACTGTGTTGGCTAGGATACTAACAAACATGTGTTGAGCTAGGTACTAACAAACATGTGTTGAGCTAGGTACTAACAAACATGTGTTGAGCTAGGGTACTAACAAACATGTGTTGAGCTAGGGTACTAACAAACATGTGTTGAGCTAGGTACTAACAAACATGTGTTGAGCTAGGGTACTAACAAACATGTGTTGAGCTAGGGTACTAACAAACATGTGTTGAGCTAGGGTACTAACAAACATGTGTTGAGCTAGGGTACTAACAAACTGTGTTGAGCTAGGGTACTAACAAACATGTGTTGAGCTAGGACTAACAAACATGTGTTGAGCTAGGTACTAACAAACATGTGTGGCTAGGGTACTAACAAACATGTGTTGAGCTAGGTACTAACAAACATGTGTTGGCTAGGTACTAACAAACATGTGTTGGGCTAGGGTACTAACAAACATGTGTTGGCTAGGTACTAACAAACATGTGTTGAGCTAGGGTACTAACAAACATGTGTTGAGCTAGGGACTAACAAACGTGTTGAGCTAGGTACTAACAAACATGTGTTGAGCTAGGGTACTAACAAACATGTGTTGAGCTAGGTACTAACAAACGTGTTGAGCTAGGGTACTAACAAACATGTGTTGAGCTAGGTACTAACAAACATGTGTTGAGCTAGGATACAAACATGTGTTGAGCTAGGGTACTAACAAACATGTGTTGGCTAGACTAACAAACATGTGTTGGGCTAGGGTACTAACAAACATGTGTTGCTAGGGTACTAACAAACATGTGTTGAGCTAGGTACTAACAAACATGTGTTGAGCTAGTACTAACAAACATGTGTTGGCTAGTACTAACAAACATGTGTTGGCTAGGGACTAACAAACATGTGTTGAGCTAGGGACTAACAAACATGTGTTGAGCTAGGGCACAGTTGAGCTAGGTACTAACAAACATGTGTTGGCTAGGGTACTAACAAACATGTGTTGAGCTAGGTACTAACAAACATGTGTTGGCTAGGGTACTAACAAACATGTGTTGAGCTAGGGTACTAACAAACATGTGTTGAGCTAGGGTACTAACAAACATGTGTTGGGCTAGGGTACTAACAAACATGTGTTGAGCTAGGGTACTAACAAACATGTGTTGAGCTAGGGTACTAACAAACATGTGTTGAGCTAGGGTACTAACAAACATGTGTTGAGCTAGGTACTAACAAACATGTGTTGAGCTAGGGTACTAACAAACATGTGTTGAGCTAGGATACTAACAAACATGTGTTGAGCTAGGGTACTAACAAACATGTGTTGAGCTAGGGTACTAACAAACATGTGTTGAGCTAGGGTACTAACAAACATGTGTTGGCTAGGGTACTAACAAACATGTGTTGAGCTAGGTACTAACAAACATGTGTTGAGCTAGGGTACTAACAAACATGTGTTGAGCTAGGGTACTAACAAACATGTGTTGAGCTAGGGTACTAACAAACATGTGTTGAGCTAGGATACTAACAAACATGTGTTGAGCTAGGGTACTAACAAACATGTGTTGGCTAGGTACTAACAAACATGTGTTGAGCTAGGATACTAACAAACATGTGTTGAGCTAGGATACTAACAAACATGTGTTGAGCTAGGTACTAACAAACATGTGTTGAGCTAGGTACTAACAAACATGTGTTGAGCTAGGGTACTAACAAACATGTGTTGAGCTAGGATACTAACAAACATGTGTTGAGCTAGGGTACTAACAAACATGTGTTGAGCTAGGTACTAACAAACATGTGTTGAGCTAGGTACTAACAAACATGTGTTGAGCTAGGGTACTAACAAACATGTGTTGAGCTAGGGACTAACAAACATGTGTTGAGCTAGGGTACTAACAAACATGTGTTGAGCTAGGGTACTAACAAACATGTGTTGAGCTAGGGTACTAACAAACATGTGTTGAGCTAGGTACTAACAAACATGTGTTGAGCTAGGATACTAACAAACATGTGTTGAGCTAGGTACTAACAAACATGTGTTGAGCTAGGGACTAACAAACATGTGTTGAGCTAGGATACTAACAAACATGTGTTGAGCTAGGATACTAACAAACAGTGTTGAGCTAGGGTACTAACAAACATGTGTTGGCTAGGATACTAACAAACATGTGTTGAGCTAGGGTACTAACAAACATGTGTTGAGCTAGGTACTAACAAACATGTGTTGGCTAGGGTACTAACAAACATGTGTTGGCTAGGGTACTAACAAACATGTGTTGGCTAGGGTACTAACAAACATGTGTTGGGCTAGGGTACTAACAAACATGTGTTGAGCTAGGGTACTAACAAACATGTGTTGAGCTAGGGTACTAACAAACATGTGTTGAGCTAGGTACTAACAAACATGTGTTGAGCTAGGTACTAACAAACATGTGTTGAGCTAGGTACTAACAAACATGTGTTGAGCTAGGGTACCAAACATGTGTTGAGCTAGGGTACTAACAAACATGTGTTGAGCTAGGGTACTAACAAACATGTGTTGAGCTAGGATACTAACAAACATGTGTTGAGCTAGGTACTAACAAACATGTGTTGGCTAGGGTACTAACAAACATGTGTTGAGCTAGGGTACTAACAAACATGTGTTGAGCTAGGGTACTAACAAACATGTGTTGAGCTAGGATACTAACAAACATGTGTTGAGCTAGGTACTAACAAATGTGTTGAGCTAGGTACTAACAAACATGTGTTGAGCTAGGGTACTAACAAACATGTGTTGAGCTAGGATACTAACAAACATGTGTTGAGCTAGGGTACTAACAAACATGTGTTGAGCTAGGGTACTAACAAACATGTGTTGAGCTAGGTACTAACAAACATGTGTTGAGCTAGGGTACTAACAAACATGTGTTGAGCTAGGATACTAACAAACATGTGTTGAGCTAGGATACTAACAAACATGTGTTGAGCTAGGATACTAACAAACATGTGTTGAGCTAGGGTACTAACAAACATGTGTTGAGCTAGGATACTAACAAACATGTGTTGAGCTAGGGTACTAACAAACATGTGTTGAGCTAGGATACTAACAAACATGTGTTGAGCTAGGGTACTAACAAACATGTGTTGAGCTAGGTACTAACAAACATGTGTTGAGCTAGGTACTAACAAACATGTGTTGAGCTAGGATACTAACAAACATGTGTTGAGCTAGGGTACTAACAAACATGTGTTGAGCTAGGATACTAACAAACATGTGTTGAGCTAGGATACTAACAAACATGTGTTGAGCTAGGTACTAACAAACATGTGTTGAGCTAGGATACTAACAAACATGTGTTGAGCTAGGATACTAACAAACATGTGTTGAGCTAGGGTACTAACAAACATGTGTTGAGCTAGGATACTAACAAACATGTGTTGAGCTAGGGTACTAACAAACATGTGTTGAGCTAGGATACTAACAAACATGTGTTGAGCTAGGATACTAACAAACATGTGTTGAGCTAGGGTACTAACAAACATGTGTTGAGCTAGGGTACTAACAAACATGTGTTGAGCTAGGGTACTAACAAACATGTGTTGAGCTAGGATACTAACAAACATGTGTTGAGCTAGGGTACTAACAAACATGTGTTGAGCTAGGGTACTAACAAACATGTGTTGAGCTAGGATACTAACAAACATGTGTTGAGCTAGGGTACTAACAAACATGTGTTGAGCTAGGGTACTAACAAACATGTGTTGAGCTAGGATACTAACAAACATGTGTTGAGCTAGGGTACTAACAAACATGTGTTGAGCTAGGGTACTAACAAACATGTGTTGAGCTAGGGTACTAACAAACATGTGTTGAGCTAGGGTACTAACAAACATGTGTTGGGCTAGGGTACTAACAAACATGTGTTGAGCTAGGTACTAACAAACATGTGTTGAGCTAGGGTACTAACAAACATGTGTTGAGCTAGGGTACTAACAAACATGTGTTGAGCTAGGATACTAACAAACATGTGTTGAGCTAGGGTACTAACAAACATGTGTTGAGCTAGGGTACTAACAAACATGTGTTGAGCTAGGATACTAACAAACATGTGTTGAGCTAGGATACTAACAAACATGTGTTGAGCTAGGGTACTAACAAACATGTGTTGAGCTAGGGTACTAACAAACATGTGTTGAGCTAGGGTACTAACAAACATGTGTTGAGCTAGGATACTAACAAACATGTGTTGAGCTAGGGTACTAACAAACATGTGTTGAGCTAGGATACTAACAAACATGTGTTGAGCTAGGGTACTAACAAACATGTGTTGAGCTAGGATACTAACAAACATGTGTTGGGCTAGGGTACTAACAAACATGTGTTGGGCTAGGGTACTAACAAACATGTGTTGAGCTAGGATACTAACAAACATGTGTTGGGCTAGGGTACTAACAAACATGTGTTGAGCTAGGGTACTAACAAACATGTGTTGAGCTAGGGTACTAACAAACATGTGTTGAGCTAGGGTACTAACAAACATGTGTTGAGCTAGGGTACTAACAAACATGTGTTGAGCTAGGGTACTAACAAACATGTGTTGAGCTAGGGTACTAACAAACATGTGTTGAGCTAGGGTACTAACAAACATGTGTTGAGCTAGGGCACTAACAAACATGTGTTGGGCTAGGGTACTAACAAACATGTGTTGAGCTAGGGTACTAACAAACATGTGTTGAGCTAGGGTACTAACAAACATGTGTTGAGCTAGGGTACTAACAAACATGTGTTGAGCTAGGGTACTAACAAACATGTGTTGAGCTAGGGTACTAACAAACATGTGTTGAGCTAGGGCACTAACAAACATGTGTTGAGCTAGGGCACTAACAAACATGTGTTGAGCTAGGGTACTAACAAACATGTGTTGAGCTAGGGCACTAACAAACATGTGTTGAGCTAGGGTACTAACAAACATGTGTTGAGCTTTCATATTTCAAGTACTTTTTCAAATACATTGTCACTATCAACATTTCTGTTTCATGATCACACGTAATGCCTGACAACCTGATTACCTTTACTGCAAATCTCCTTTCACCAATAATTCTTTTCAACCTTCTATGAAATCAATTTTGCCACAATTTTGAAGTTGTATGTCAGGTTAGGGTTAGAAAAAATTCCACCCACTGTGACACACTTGAACTATAATGGAAACATGGTCTACGTATTTGAATCGTATTTGAATCAAATTTCAAAAATGTCAATGTATTTGAATCATATTTGAATCAAAAATGGCAGTTTATTTGTATTTGAATTGAAATTTTTTATTTGAATTGAAATCTAGAAAAACAATGTATTTGTATTTGATTTGGCCGAGTTGTATTTGTATTTGATCCCAAAATGTGTATTTGGACCCAACCTTGCTCAAGTCACTGGTGTCTGTCATGTCACTGGTGTGTGTCATGTCACTGGTGTGTGTCATGTCACTGGTGTATGTCAAGTCATTGGTGTATGTCAAGTCACTGGTGTATATCAAGTCACTGGTGTATGTCATGTCACTGGTGTCTGTCATGTCACTGGTGTATGTCAAGTCACTGGTGTATGTCAAGTCACTGGTGTATATCAAGTCACTGGTGTCCGTCAAATCACTGGTGTATGTCAAGTCACTGGTGTCTGTCATGCCACTGGTGTATGTCAAGTCACTGGTGTATGTCATGTCACTGGTGTATGTCATGTCACTGGTGTATGTCAAGTCACTGGTGTAAGTCATGTCACTGGTGTCTGTCATGTCATTGGTGTCTGCCATGTCACAGGTGTCTGTCGTGTCACTGGTGTATGTCGTGTCACTGGTGTATGTCGTGTCACTGGTGTCTGTCGTGTCACTGGTGTATGTCGTGTCAGTAGTGTCTGTCCTGTCACTGGTGTCTGTCGTGTCACTGGTGTCTGTCTTGTCACTGGTGTCTGTCGTGTCACTGGTGTATGTCGTGTCACTGGTGCCTGTCGTGTCACTGGTGCCTGTCGTGTCACTGGTGTCTGTCGTGTCACTGGTGTCTGTCGTGTCACTGGTGTCTGTCGTGTCACTGGTGTCTGTCGTGTCATTGGTGTCTGTCGTGTCATTGGTGTCTGTTGTGTCACTGGTGTCTGTTGTGTCACTGGTGTCTGTTGTGTCATTGGTGTCTGTTGTGTCACTGGTGTCTGTTGTGTCATTGGTGTCTGTTGTGTCACTGGTGTCTGTTGTGTCACTGGTGTCTGTTGTGTCATTGGTGTCTGTTGTGTCACTGGTGTCTGTTGTGTCACTGGTGTCTGTTGTGTCATTGGTGTCTGTCGTGTCACTGGTGTCTGTCGTGTCACTGGTGTCTGTTGTGTCACTGGTGTCTGTTGTGTCACTGGTGTCTGTTGTGTCATTGGTGTCTGTTGTGTCATTGGTGTCTGTTGTGTCACTGGTGTATGTTGTGTCATTGGTGTCTGTTGTGTCACTGGTGTCTGTTGTGTCATTGGTGTCTGTTGTGTCACTGGTGTATGTTGTGTCATTGGTGTCTGTTGTGTCACTGGTGTCTGTTGTGTCACTGGTGTCTGTTGTGTCACTGGTGTATGTTGTGTCATTGGTGTCTGTCGTGTCACTGGTGTCTGTCATGTCACTGGTGTCACTGGTGTCAGTCGTGTCACTGGTGTCTGTCTTGTCTTGCATGAGTAATCCCACTCAGTGGAGGAACCCACTCAGTGGCTGTGGTGGAGGGATCATCAACACTAGCTTTGGTTTGTTGACAAAGAACAAAATGACTGCAGAAATTGTGAAAGTGTAACTTTTTGGACCAGACCCCTCCTGTACATATCCCAACCTGGGCATGCAGACAATGATGTCAGTGCAGCAATGTTGCATTCACTTAATCCGTAATTGATCACTGCATCCTATGTTGCCATTTATTTTGGAGTGTGATCCCCACATATTATAAGATCAGCCATTTAAGGGAATTATAACTTTCTTTTGTTGAGTAGTGTATAAGGTCAACCTACAAAACAAATCATAAATATGCAACTGTTCCCTAAAGCACTGATGGCGTAGCATAACATAGAAATTAAATTAAGGAAATTAACAGATCATGAGAATCTATGCTTTACCCTTGGTGCCGTGGTTTCCATCAGATGTGATGGCCATGCTCTGTACATAGTCCTCGACCCGTACTACGCCCTTCTTTGGTGGGAGACTGTCCACCCTGACACTCTGCGCCAGTATCACACATACTGGTCTGTTCTTATAGATCAGTTCACGTAACTCTCGTCTGTAGACATACTGACTCCATCAAGGAAATTACCAAAGGCTAATTATAAAATACACCATTCATGTCGAGTTGTATAAATTCACCATTGTCTTTTAAATGTGGTGTTTCCACTTTCCTGGTTCTGCTGGGTTTGCCTTTCTGGCAGTGAAATTGTATTACATTTTTTATTTTGTGGAGGTTAAATACTCTAAAAAAATTGATTGTTTACCAAACCATCCAAAGATAATAAAATTATGCAAATTAGGATAGGATTTACGAATGTTATAAATTTTATTCTGCTATTGAAGATATTTTTGTAGTCCATGAATGACCCCCATTGTCTTCCACAGTGTGCTTCAACGTATTCCTAAGGCCCAGTTATAATTTAAGATGGGTATCTCATATACGACTTTGGCGTGTTTCTACAGTGATTTCCCCTACGCTACCCTGTGTGGACAGATTGTCAATGTTGTTCTGCACAAACACCAAACTTCAAGCCTGGCTGTGCGTCATGGATGATCTTTGAATCGATCTTTCCAAAATTGGTTCCCGAACAGGATCTCTGATTTTTATGAGGCTAGCACATTCCTCTAGATTTAAATATTCTATAATCAATTTGGTGTCCAGTTTTCTGTGCTGCTTCAACTGTTAGTAGTTCAGCCTGTTGTATGTCACATGTGTCTAGCCTAACATAATGCTCGTCACGCTGTTACACATTAGCAGAGTTGCCCAGCGCAGCCACTCACACATCCTGTACCAGAGGGTACACGTAGTTGTAGACGGCATAACTATCATCATGAAGATAGTGCACGGAAACAGCAGCAGCCTCCAGGTGAAGACAGGGGTGAAGACAAGGGTGAAGACAGGGGTGAAGACAGGGGTGAAGACAAGGGTGAAGACAGGGGTGAAGACAAGGGTGAAGACAGGGGTGAAGACAAGGGTGAAGACAGGGGTGAAGACAGGGGTGAAGACAAGGGTGAAGACAGGGGTGAAGACAGGGGTGAAGACAAGGGTGAAGACAAGGGTGAAGACAGGGGTGAAGACAGGGTCCAGTATTGAGCACTCTATTGTTTGCCATTCTGGTGGATGTGGTGACAACAGAGGTGACAGGAGAACTACCGTGGACATGGTGACAACAGAGGTGACAGGAGAACTACCATGGACATGGAAACAACAGAGGTGACAGGAGAACTACCGTGGACATGGAAACAACAGAGGTGACAGGAGAACTACCGTGGACATGGTGACAACAGAGGTGACAGGAGAACTACCGTGGACATGGTGACAACAGAGGTGACAGGAGAACTACCATGGACATGGAAACAACAGAGGTGACATGAGGACTACCATGGACATGGAAACAACAGAGGTGACATGAGGACTACCATGGACATGGTGACAGGAGGTGACAGGACTACCATGGACATGGTGACAACAGAGGTGACAGGAGGACTACCATGGACATGGTGACAACAGAGGTGACAGGAGAACTACCATGGACATGGAAACAACAGAGGTGACATGAAGACTACCATGGACATTGTGACAACAGAGGTGACAGGAGAACTACCGTGGACATGGTGACAACAGAGGTGACAGAAGAACTACCGTGGACATGGAAACAACAGAGGTGACATGAGGACTACCATGGACATGGAAACAACAGAGGTGACATGAGGACTACCATGGACATGGTGAAAACAGAGGTGACAGGAGGACTACCATGGACATGGTGACAACAGAGGTGACAGGAGAACTACCATGGACATGGAAACAACAGAGGTGACATGAGGACTACCATGGACATTGTGACAACAGAGGTGACAGGAGAACTACCGTGGACATGGAAACAACAGAGGTGACATGAGGACTACCATGGACATGGAAACAACAGAGGTGACATGAGGACTACCATGGACATGGTGACAGGAGGTTACAGGAGGACTACCGTGGACATGGTGACAACAGAGGTGACAGGGGGACTACCATGGACATGGTGACAACAGAGGTGACAGGAGAACTACCATGGACATGGAAACAACAGAGGTGATATGAGGACTACCATGGACATGGTGACAGGAGGTGACAGGAGGACTACCATGGACATGGTGACAACAGAGGTGACATGAGGACTACCATGGACATGGCGACAGGAGGTGACAGGAGGACTACCATGGACATGGTGACAACAGAGGTGACATGAGGACTACCATGGACATGGTGACAGGAGGTGACAGGAGGACTACCATGGACATGGTGACAACAGAGGTGACAGGAGAACTACCGTGGACATGATGACAACAGAGGTGACAGGAGGACTACCGTGGACATGGTGACAACAGAGGTGACAGGAGGACTACTGTGGACATGGTGACAGGAGGTGACAGGAGGACTACCGTGGACATGGTGACAACAGAGGTGACAGGAGGAATACTGTGGACATGGTGACTACAGGTGACAGGAGAACTACCGTGGACGTGGTGACAGGAAGACTACCATGGAAACATGCAGACAATCTCATCATTATGGCAACGACCAGGGAAGAACGAAGAAGGAAGCTGACAGAGAGGCATGTGAGCTTGATGGCCAAAAGGCTGAAAGTGACCACTGGGAGGTCAGCATCAGTGGTGTTGCCAGGGGGTCAAAGCCCCACAATCCCAGAAAATGAGTAGGGCAGGGAACTGAGGACCACCACAATCATCATTGTCAATGGCCACTGCCATTGAGAATGATGATGGTGGTCCTCAGTGGTCCTTAACTTGCTGACCTAATCATGAAAATGACCTCCAGTCGCCAAACTTCTCCTCAGATATCTACAGATATACACACACTACTATGAACTAGGTTACAAAATAAAATCATTTAAATTCCCGAGAATTTTTTTTAACTTGCCAAAACTCGACATTATCCGTGGCGGATAAAATTAGTTAGCGATTACATAACATTGGTGTTTCATCAAGACCCAGATACTAGACTAACGCCCACATGTATGTGTATTTTCACCAAACTATATAAACTAGTCCATTTTCTACAGGGTAGCTGGAACTTCTATCATGAATTTAAAAAATATAACAAGTAGTAATGTTACACATTGTGAAATTACTGGTTGAATGCCAGCCCATCGTCTTCCAGGTTAATATAAATGTTTAATTACTTATTTCATCAGAGTAATTGAATATGTGTTGGTATTTGTCATGCTCCTTGTATGTAGGTTTGGTAAATGTAGCATGAGGGATGAACTCCATGAGGGATACGGTAGATGTAGCATGAGGGATGAACTCCATGAGGGATACGGTAGATGTAGTATGAGGGATGAACTCCATGAGGGATACGGTAGATGTAGTATGAGGGATGAACTCCATGAGGGATACGGCAGATGTAGTATGAGGGATGAACTCCATGAGGGATATGGTAGATGTAGCATGAGGGATGAACTCCATGAGGGATATGGTAGATGTAGCATGAGGGATGAACTCCATGAGGGATATGGTAGATGTAGCATGAGGGATGAACTCCATGAGGGATACGGTAGATGTAGCATGAGGGATGAACTCCATGAGGGATACGGTAGATGTAGCATGAGGGATGAACTCCATGAGGGATACGGTAGATGTAGCATGAGGGATGAACTCCATGAGGGATACGGTAGATGTAGCATGAGGGATGAACTCCATGAGGGATACGGTAGATGTAGCATGAGGGATGAACTCCATGAGGGATACGGTAGATGTAGCATGAGGGATGAACTCCATGAGGGATACGGTAGATGTAGCATGAGGGATGAACTCCATGAGGGATACGGTAGATGTAGCATGAGGGATGAACTCCATGAGGGATACGGTAGATGTAGCATGAGGGATGAACTCCATGAGGGATACGGTAGATGTAGCATGAGGGATGAACACCATGAGGGATACGGTAGATGTAGCATGAGGGATGAACTCCATGAGGGATATGGTAGATGTAGCATGAGGGATGAACTCCATGAGGGATACGGTAGATGTAGCATGAGGGATGAACTCCATGAGGGATACGGTAGATGTAGCATGAGGGATGAACTCCATGAGGGATACGGTAGATGTAGTATGAGGGATGAACTCCATGAGGGATACGGTAGATGTAGTATGAGGGATGAACTCCATGAGGGATACGGCAGATGTAGTATGAGGGATGAACTCTATGAGGGATACGGTAGATGTAGCATGAGGGATGAACTCCATGAGGGATACGGTAGATGTAGCATGAGGGATGAACTCCATGAGGGATACGGTAGATGTAGCATGAGGGATGAACTCCATGAGGGATACGGTAGATGTAGCATGAGGGATGAACTCCATGAGGGATACGGTAGATGTAGCATGAGGGATGAACTCCATGAGGGATACGGTAGATGTAGCATGAGGGATGAACTCCATGAGGGATACGGTAGATGTAGCATGAGGGATGAACTCCATGAGGGATACGGTAGATGTAGCATGAGGGATGAACTCCATGAGGGATACGGTAGATGTAGCATGAGGGATGAACTCCATGAGGGATACGGTAGATGTAGCATGAGGGATGAACTCCATGAGGGATACGGTAGATGTAGCATGAGGGATGAACTCCATGAGGGATACGGTAGATGTAGCATGAGGGATGAACTCCATGAGGGATACGGTAGATGTAGCATGAGGGATGAACACCATGAGGGATACGGTAGATGTAGCATGAGGGATGAACTCCATTAGGGATATGATAGATGTAGCATGAGGGATGAACTCCATGAGGAATACGGTAGATGTAGCATGAGGGATGAACTCCATGAGGGATACGGTAGATGTAGTATGAGGGATGAACTCTATGAGGGATACGGTAGATGTAGTATGAGGGATGAACCCTATGAGGGATACGGTAGATGTAGCATGAGGGATGAACTCTATGAGGGATACGGTAGATGTAGCATGAGGGATGAACTCTATGAGGGATACGGTAGATGTAGCATGAGGGATGAACTCCATGAGGGATACGGTAGATGTAGCATGAGGGATGAACTCCATGAGGGATACGGTAGATGTAGCATGAGGGATGAACTCCATGAGGGATACGGTAGATGTAGTATGAGGGATGAACTCCATGAGGGATACGGTAGATGTAGCATGAGGGATGAACTCCATGAGGGATACGGTAGATGTAGCATGAGGGATGAACTCCATGAGGGACACGGTAGATGTAGCATGAGGGATGAACTCTATGAGGGATACGGTAGATGTAGCATGAGGAATGAATTCCATGAGGGATACGGTAGATGTAGCACGAGGGATGAACTCCATGAGGGATACGGTAGATGTAGCATGAGGGATGAACTCCATGAGGGATACGGTATATGTAGCATGAGGGATGAACTCCATGAGGGATACGGTATATGTAGCATGAGGGATGAACTCTATGAGGGATATGGTAGATGTAGCAAGAGGGATATGGTGGCCAATTTTAGGTGGATATTATGTAGGGGCCATGTGTTCGTATCTCGTCAGTATTGTGTCATTTTCTCCTTCTTTTTTAGCTTGGTGGCTTCTATGCATGTGTTTGTTGAACACACAACTTAAACATTAAAATGGATACATCACGGTTTGAGAGAGGAAATGGAAAGTTGACTTTCCAATAGATGGCCTTTTCACCATCATGTTCTGCCTCTTTCAACTCTGAAACAAAGACAGTTAAACTTCTTATAGCATCATAAAATACATAATGTTTAGTTGTTTAGTCCACAAGAAGAATTCAAAGTCTAAACCATCCATCTACTGCCTCATATCTCTTCTTAGTAATATCAGTAAAGTTATGGAGGCAGTTGTACATAACCAGCTTTAGACATATCGAATCCAGAACCTTCTTATATCAGACAGACAGACAGTTCAGCTTCAGACCCCACCCCGGCTGATATCCTAACCATCTCAGCAATGGTTCAAAGCTCTGGTCAGAGGCTATGAAGTGCATCTTATTGCCCTGGACATCAAATGTGCTTTCAAAAAGGTGTGGCACAATGGTCTTTGTTCCAAGCTCAAAGGCAAAGAAGTTATTGGCTTGGTTTTAGAGTTATTTATCCAATTGCTCCATCAAAGTGGTCTTATCTAGCCAATCCTCAAGTACCACATGTATCCATTAATGCCTCTGTACCTCAAGGCTAGACGCTTGGCCCACTGCTGTGCTCTGTATTTACTGATGACCTAGGAGATAAATGTGAGAACACACAGTATCTGTATCCACACAACTGTGTAACGCACCTGGAGAGAATGAGCAACTGGGCATACAAATTGAAGGTAACCTTTGAGTCATGCAAGTGCAAAGCCCTGACCATCTCAAGAAAGAGGAACCCAACAAGCCCTTGAAGGTCAGACCTATTATTTCAATCTTTGGAGACTCAAACTGCCAGAGAAAGATGAGCGGGAAATCTTAGGTGTCACTGTTGATGGGAAGCTGGACTAAGCACATTAGCAACATTACAGCCAGAGCTGGACACAAACTAGGAGCACTAAGGAAGGTTGCTAACAAACTGAATGTTGTGGGGAGAGCCGCAGTGTACAAGGCCCAGGTGCGCAGTGTCATGGAATACAGCTGACTATGCTGGATGAGAGCCTCAAGCACTACACTTAAAGTTCTCGACTCCATCCAAAGTAAAGCACTGAGCAAAGCACTAGTGGATCTAAACATCCCCTCATTACATCATAAATGTTGTCGGGTGGCTGCTACACCTGTACAAAATGCACACCTGCTTAAGTCCACCAAATCTGAAGCTGATGCTGCCTCAGCCTTATGTAGTTAGGCAGAATCCAGGATAAACCCCCTCCAGACAAAACCCCGTCCATGCATAACTCCCTCTAGACCTAAGTCCCTTCCGGAGATAAACCCCTCAGACAAAACCCCCTCATCACATATACTAGATTTAAGATGATTAAAGGAATAAGTACTTTATTTTTATTTCAAAATACATAAACTTTCAAGCGCCATCCATCAGACTGTTTATTTCAATTGAATGCTGTGGCCGATTCTGTTCAGTCACCATCAGTGTCTGATGAATGGTCTTTCTGCCATCCCAGCAGTCCTTGCACAAGTGGCATAGCTTGTCCTGGAGGTATTTTGTTTGCTGTTGAATCCATTTCTTGGGACGCTCACCATGGTCGTTTCACAGCATAACGGTGGCTGCAATGACACAGTCTTTTCACAGACTGTCAATAACTCACTAGATGGTCGGGTGTGCATGACCTACCAGCTTGCTGAATGCATTGCAAATAAACAGTCTCTTGGATGGAGCTTGAAACTTTATGTATTTTGCAAAGTATTTACCGGTATTCCTTTAATCAGTATCTAGTCTAGTATCTGTGATGGGGGTTTTGTCCAAGGGGGTCCATGTCCGGAACGGGCTTACGTGACTACGTCCAGAGGGGGTTTGTCTGCAGTGGGTTATGTCCAAGGGGGTTTTATCTGTGCACCCTCTTAAAGTGATGGTAAACTTATGAAATAAATTAGATCTTAGTCTCAATGTTTCCATTAAAAATAATCTATGCCATATAATTTATATAATAAAAGTTTAAAACTACCAGGTAGCAGTTAAAAAAAATCAAGGCGTCCAAATCCATTACACTATTTAAGTGATAAACTGAGCAATATCAGAATTTAATCAATTAATTATATTATAAAGCTGCTGAATATTATGAAAGTGCCCATGATGACATAGTATAATTTTCTAAGGTAAATAAAATAAGTAACCCGGTAATACAGATTTAGAGCGGTGGTGTTGAAAGTGGCATCTATCCACAATCTAGATTCATGTAGGAATGAAGAGAAAAATAATGAGAAGCTAGTTGAAACACAACTGAATCTTCAAAAACAAGAACATACCAACAACATATGTGTCCCATTTCTTTCGGTACTCCAGGTCCATGTAAACTTGGGCACATATTTCAGGACTGACATTCTTCAGGGTTCCATATATCTTGTATTGGTAGAGGTACGATTCCTGAAAGAAATGAAAAGACAGTTTGGTGATGTGCTGCATTTTGTTATCGAACATTTGTGAGATCACTGTTTATATATGTTATAACAGGGGTAGAAATAACTATAAAAAAATCTGGTACTCAGCAGGACTACCTAGCTGGGAAATCTAGTAGTCCTCAGAAATATCTCGTAGTCTGGAAGTGGCCCAGATTTAAGCAAAATAACATGAAAAACAAAAAAAATGAAAAATATTCCAAAATCTTGTGACAGACCATCGGACTACTGCTGTCACCATCTTTGGTAGTCCAACCAAATTTCTTATAGTACTCGGACTACCAGACTACCACTATTTTGTATTTGTATATAATCATAAGCTGGCAAACTGAGATTCTGACATTCAAAAATAGCAAAACTCATCCAAAGTCTGATAAAAACAAATGGATTGCAAACAAGGAAGCCTTTGGTTTACAGAGTCCAAGAACATTTAACAAATAAAAGTAGCAATGCATTGACATGTTTGCACTTGTTAATATTACAAGGAACATTGTTTACAATTCAAAATGCATGTCATGTACAATTGTAAACTATAATTACATTTTCATTGGCACTAGCTGAACACACACCTGCAGGTGTGCATTGTGCACTGCCAATACTAGCCCAATAGGGTAGGAGCTAGCACTTGTTTCAACATGCTGAAAGTCTCACTGGAAGTGCAACACTGCTGAATGACCAGCAACAAAGGCCAATTAGCCTCAATACCCAGCATGCATTTACCACACAAAGTGCTTGAATGCCCAATTGAAATACTGGTATGACGTAACACAAATCAAATTAAACGTGACTTGACTTGCAATGCAGATTTTGAGTCATTATTCTTCCCCTGAACTACTGGATATTCAACACTACATTCTCATAATGTTTTCTTCAAACTGTACAGAAAATTGTATACATATCTCATCAACATTTAAATAATATCCATATGTTATATTCAGATGACCCAGGTTACATTAATTTAACCTGTGGCTAAGTTAAGCTGATTTTATAACTGAATAAAACAAATGTGCAAGTCGTAAGTGACAGATCTGTTGTTGTTGTGGGAACACAAATCATGCGTCAGTGTGATTAGTGCCTCTTTAACAAAAAGTATGAACACATTCTTCCATAAGATATAATATCTGCTAAATTTTCAACATATTCAATCAAATTTATGCAAACTACAGACTGTTAGAACAAAATCAGAGTGGAAGTACTTGTGAAACTAGACCAGCAACACTAAAATCAAGCAAAATATGCATGCATCAGAAACGATAATTTTGTATGTCCTATAATCTTAAACACTCACTGAGTCTGAGATCACTCAAATCAGAATTAGTACCTGGGCTAATGTGAACATTAAATTTAAACTATGATATTGTTTGAAATGGCACAATTTTTCACCTAGCTTCCACACACTGGCTTTGCAGAAGTGATGGGACCAGCTTAGTGTACAGGGAGGTCAAGCAAGCTACGGTAATCTTCCAGTTAACTGGCCTCAATTATTAGGACCTTTTCAAAACGTTTTACCACCTTTTTTCAATATGTATGTGTTCAGAATGTCATTCTACATCACTTCAGGTACATAGAAGTCAGATATTAATTTTTAAATTGTGTTTTAGACCAATTTAATGCTGTTGAGTCAACGTAAATAAGCCGATGTCACAGGGCGTGAGCGGTTAGCGCATCACAGGAGCATCAGGACCAGAAAGACGATGTCTTGTAATTTGCGGATATGTCCCCAAACCTAAGGCTACATTATTAATTTGTATTCTGTCTAATGAAGATTTATTTGTTTTAAGTTCAAATTTATAAAATATCCACTAGTTTTTTCTATATTTCGACTTCGCAATGCACACTCAAAAAATTGCCTTTGCGGTCCTGATCAATGCTTCTGTGATGTGCTAACCGCTCACGCCCTGTGACATCGGCATATTTACATCGACTTGACAGAATTAAATTGATATAAAACACAATTTTTTTTAAATAATATCTGACTTCTTTGTACCGGAATTGATTTAGAATGAAATTCCGAATATACACATACCCAAAAAGGTGGTAAAAACGTTTTGAAAACGCTGTAATAATTTAGGCCAGTTAACTGGAAGATTAGCCAAGGCTAAGCTACCACCCATGCCGCGCTGCCGGGCCATGCTAGCCTAGCCCTAGGCTAGGGGTCCCTTGGCCTTGCTGGGGGTGCTACACTAGTTGGGCTCAGGCTGACTGGCGGCATTGCTACAAACTTGCAAAAACTCATAGCATAAGCCATAACCATACCTCACACTGCAGTAAGCACGGTGCCAAAACTCCACAGATTGTGACCTGTGTTGTGGCGCAAACCGTTAAAAGAATAGCTTCTATCAGTGCCCCTATAGGAAGCGTATGATCCCATATAGATTGACGCTTTATCGCCCACCCACCTTGTTATATTTCCTGTATATTTTGACGTCGTGTGCTTCAGTGAAAAACTCGTAATCTGTAACATTTGGTACATCAAGTTCGGCACAAGCTTGAAAGAAATCCTCCTCCTTAAAAAGCACCGACATGGCCTTGTAACTTCTACTGAATTAAGTAATACCCGGTAAGAGAATCAATGGACAGGCCGAAGCCAGGGTTAAAAATTAATAATAATTTATGTTGTTGTCGGCACTACTAGGATTACTATTGATTCCGAAAGGTGGCGGCACTTCATTTTAAAGAGGTGGTGACCATAGATATAAATAGAACACACCAGTAGAACTATAGGAGAAAGATTAATGATCTAACTGGAGTCAGACCATATTTGCATTTTCCATAGGCGACCATTATAACGTTTCCTTCATTCCCTACTAATCTTGATCAGCTCTGTTATTGACAATTTCACAGCATATTTATCCTCCATAGACAGAAGTTATGTGAAAAATTCGTGAACTTTTAATACCTCAGGCTCCCACAAACTTCTTTCAAACCTTTACACCCCTCCATTTCTGGTTGAACCACCCACGGATTGCCCCTGATTACATCACCAAACAAAATGACAACTGTATTAATACGCAGAAATGCACCGACTGACAGCTGTCGTAATTTGACAGCTCTGATGCCACGCTGCACGAAAACATCATTTCTAATCACTCCACACTACATATGTGCTCACAGAAATTCACAGACAACCTGCATAATGTTGCTTTTAAATGGTACTCTTTGGGCGGATGAGCACCTTATTGTGGTCTTACATCAAATAGATTGGCCGAAAACGTCAAAAGTTCAAAAAAATAGTAATACATCTAGAATGACATATAGCTAGATTAACTGTCTAGGGAAATTGACACCATCTCGATAATAATATTATAATATGCGTCACCAAACGTACCCCTCCAAGATAAACAGCACCGTGTGTGGGTTGAAACACGTTTATTCACTGATAATTTTAACATATAAGACGTTCGCCTGAAACAGATGGCACTGTACACAACAAACAGTCCGCCACAGTCTCTTACCGATCTGACAGTAACATGTAGAGAATATTGAAGATATATATTTTTTGACAACTTTTTTTACAAAATGTTGTCAATTTCCCCATAAAAATACAAAAATCATATTTTAACCCGCATTTTGTCGGACACGCAAAGTGCTAAATTTCACGAATTTCTGTATAATATAATGCTCACAACCTTTGCTCAGTTGTATGATGCAATTATGAACTGTGCGTCATATATATACGTCGACAGGATGGCTCAAAATCACAGGCCAGTTTCTCGTAAATTTTCGCAACATTGAAAGGCCCGGCAGTGTTTTTCGATGGTAATTTCTAGTAAATTGTATGTAGAGCGCTGAAATGTGGGACATGTATACGTTACATGACGGAAGCGTATTCGTGATACACAGTAGAACGTATCTCTTGCGTCAGACAAATGGTCACCCTACCCCCTTTGCAATAAGCCACACTTTACACGGGCGCAGCCCATTAGATTAGACAGAGACACCTCAATAACCACCATACGTCATTTATTTTGTTATTTCGCTGGTGTGCGTACACTATTGAAAACATCAGATACTGTTGGTAGAGTAGTAAATTTCAGAACAAAATGTTGGACAGGGACGTCATTGACACGTGGCAAATGTTGAATAGACAGTTGCGGCACTCTCTGCCGCAACTTGATCGTTGTGAACGCATTCAATGTAGTAATAATTGTGTTACTAAAACATATCCAGATTGTTTAAGTGCATCAAAAAGCCATTAAAATGTTGACAATTCGGATAGAACATGCAAAATACCAGTGATTGATATAGTTTCTTATCAGACTATAGATCACTTATGTATATGATTATAGTTTAAGTTGACAGGTCCTATGCAAATATCTGTATAATTCGGTTTTATTACACCTGAAAAGTGCACGACTGACGACAGGGATGGTATGTTAGTTCTTGTAGACAATTTCAACATACTGACACCAATTTTAGTTTGTGTGAGCATCAGTGAACATACTCGGATTACGGCAGTCGGTGCATACTTGGAGAAAACGCGCTGCTTTCTTATTCTCAGTCACTTCTGGGGTATATCTAAATATATTTTCAATTGTGTTCGGTGTTTCAGTTAGGGTATATGTGTCGCTATAATAAGCAGGTGATAGATAGTTAATTTTTAGACGCGCGTGTATAATCCGCTTCTTACGGCGACCAACAATTGACTAAAATAGAAGCTGCGTTTAGGGGGTGGGGTGTAGTCAAATGTGTTTTGCTCGTCCATTGATGCTTATTATGTGTTCTAAATTTGACACAAACAAGAGTCATTTAATTCGGATTAACAAATAGGAAGAAAACGCATGTTCATTTTAATATTTGGTGTTAAGAGACACGCATTTGTAAATGTCGCATACAATGTATAATTAATAAAATGGCAGCTAAACTCATCGTACTGGAAATATGTCGTTAATTTTGCGCATTTTTCAAATACGAAACAAAATATTCACGCTCTTGAACAGGGACATTTGAAGCACAAACTCTTGCTGTCTTCATTATAGTATATTATGCATAGAGCGTGTGTGAAAACACGAAAACATCATAATCCCTATAAGTTGATGCATCTGAGATTATCAATTGGTCAGAACATGTTAATCAAAGTTAGCCCATTGTGTGTTCTCTTCGGTCTGCTTTCAGAAATGCCTTCGTCTGCCGGACTTGCCCGATTACAGTGCAGTCCACAAACTCTCCCGCTCAAAGCACAGCGTCTATGAAAAAACGTTGACAATTTTTTTTACAGAAATCACTTGCCGGGAAATGGAAGGGTCTTTATCACGAGGACCTATGACGTCATGTGGTGAAAGCCACAAGATCACGGAAGCCACAGGACTGAGCACCCTACTTTCGACCAAACACATTAGTATTGGAACATGGAATGTGAGAACCATGTATACAAGACGAGAAAGACGGCCCAAGTAGCAACTGAAATGACCCAGTACAAGCGTGCACTGCTGAGGATCAGTGAGAGAAGATGGACACACACAGGACAAAGAAGAATCCCTACAGGAGAGCTACTACTCTTCTCTGGTCATGATCGAAGAAGACGATGTCCCCCGCACCGAAGAGGTAGCATTCATGCTGTCAAAACTGGCACAGAGGGCATTGATAGGATGGGAAGCGCACGGACCGCGATTTATTAGAGCATCATTCGGAACAAAGAAAATCAAGATGAACGTCATCCAGTGCTACGCACCAACGAACGACAGTGATGAAGACACCAAGGACCAGTTCTACAGCAGACTACAGAGCATCCTGGACAAGAGCAGAGGAAATGATGTGACCATTCTCATGGGAGATTTCAATGCGACGATTGGAATGGACAACAACGGATATGAAGAAGTGATGGGAACCCATCGTGTTAGAGAGATGAACGAGAACGGTGAGAGATTTGCGGGCACATGTGCACTGAACAACATTGTCATCAGAGGCAACATTTTCACACACAAAACGATACACAAGACACACTTGCACAGGAAAGATATTTAGGAGATCACTTGCAGATGTGAGAATGAACAGGGGAGCGGACATGGCACCTGACGACCTCCTATTGATTGCGAGACTGAAACTCAAGTTGAAGAAAACATGGATGGTGACAGCAACACACAGACGGAATGTCGGCCTCCTGAAAGATCCTCAGACAAGAGAAGAATACAAGCTGAATCTTGCTAACACGTGTTAGGTGTTACAAGAGCAGCATGGAGAAGAACCAGACCTGAACAGCCAGTGACAGAACACCAAACAGACACTGACATCAACTTGCCAAGAAGTCGTTGGCTTGAAGAAGCAGCAACAGAAAGATTGAATCACAATAGAAACCTGGGGCAGGATCCAGGTGTGGAAGGAAAAGATGTCAGCAGCAAACAAAAGTCGAACAAGAGTAGCAAAGACACAGGGACAGGAAGAGCACACAGGAGTCACCAGAGAGGTGAAGATGAAGTGTTAAAATGGACACACGAAACTACATCAACATCAACAGTCTGTGATGTTGAAGTTGAAGAACAATAAAGCAGCAGGACCGGACGATATTCCAACAGAAACATGCAAGACAGACATCGACACCTCTGTGGAGCTATTGTACCCTCTTTTTACAAAGATCTGGGAAAAGAAAGAGACCGGAGAGAGGGATACCTTATACAACTGCCCAAGAAAGGAGATCTCAGCAACTGTTCCAACTACAGAGGAATTACACTTCTGTCAGTACCGGTGAGAGTCTTTCAACAGAAGACTTTCATTCCCTTCCAGTGTGACTGGCACGGAGCCAGTCACACTCTATCTCCCTCCCTCCTCTCTCTCTCTCTCTCTCTCTCTCTCTCTCTCTCTCTCTCTCTCTCTCTCTGCTCTCTCTCTCTCTCTCTCCTCACTCACTCACTCACTCACTCACTCACTCACTCACTCACTCACTCACTCACTCACTCACTCACTCACTCACTCACTCACTCACTCACTCCCTCCCTCCCTCCCTCCCTCCCTCCCTCCCTCCCTCCCCCCTCCCCCCTCTCTCTCTCTCCTCTCTCTCTCTCTCTCTCTCTCTCTCTCTCTCTCCTCCACTCCTCACTCACTCCCACTCCTCCTCCCTCCCTCCCTCCCTCCCTCCCTCCTCTCCCTCCCTCCCTCCCCCTCCCCCCCTCTCTCTCTCTCTCTCTCTCTCTCTCTCTCTCTCTCTCTCTCTCTCTCTCTCTCTCTCTCTCGGGTTTCGGTGGGCCAACGTATGTCGGTACGACTGAAGACGTCTGTCGTGCTCTGCCATGCCCTATGTATGGCCTACACTGTGCACGACTGGTCCTCCTTCTTGGTCATTGAATCAAAACTTGATTTCTTTCGCCCAATCCGTCATGACAGTTTTCGCGTGCTGGGTGAGCAAGTTCCTTAAGAATCGCCACCTGATTTTGCCTGCCTGTCGAGGCAGTTTTAAATTTCCGGGGTGTGGCAACACGTCTGATGTTGTTTCAATAAATAAACAATGTTTCGAACCACAATAAAAAAACTGGATATATATATATATATATATATATATATATATATATATATATATATATATATATATATTATAAGTCACGTGATGTACTGTGTTTGAGAAGGCCGTTGCACAGGAGCGGCGCATTCTGGGTCCAGTTAGGCGAGCGGCAAATCCTCAAAAAGTACGTTATTTTACGAGTTTAAATGCCCCCCCCCTGTTACACACACCCAAATGTTATATAATTGGAAAGCCCTGCATCTACCCGTCACGATTAGGCCTGTCGTAGGGTTGCCAAATGGTGCAGTAAGTGTTAATCAGAGGTCAAACAAGGTCACCATAAAAGGATACATTTTATAAATTGGATGTTTTGAAACCTTCTCGATATTAAAATGGCTAAGTAGCTATTGTGTATTATAAAAAATTGGCCAAGCCATATATTGTTGGAAAGCACAATATATTATCTCCAAGATATTGCACAACATTGTGATGTATCCTGAAAAAGATCAGAATGATGACAAGGTCAAACATGGTCACCCACAAAATGACGATTATTGGAAAGTTTACAATGCCGCGAATACTATGAAATTATATTGACTGTGTGTCTACATCACAACTATGGACAAGTCATATATTGTATGAAAGATCAGTTTCTCCCCGTCCAAATGCGTGTGACTTGGAACTGTGAAGTGAGGTAGTTTGTGTTGCGCGG
The DNA here is from genome assembly GCA_025642075.2 of Ridgeia piscesae. Lineage (NCBI taxonomy): Eukaryota > Metazoa > Annelida > Polychaeta > Sabellida > Siboglinidae > Ridgeia > Ridgeia piscesae. The sequence continues at coordinate 139,693 of JAODUO010000257.1, forward strand.
CGTTCAAACAGGGTCACCGTAAATTGGTGAACGTTAGAAATTGCGCCATTCCGCACACATTGCACAGTTTCTGGTTGCTTACATCTGCGTCACCTACATACTCATGGACATATCAAATACCTTTGGAAAGCATTGTTTATCCTCGTGACAACGAATTACACAGTCGAACCATCAAATGATGTAGTAAATGTGCAGTGAAGGTCAAACAAAGCCATCATCAACGTATCTATATTCAACATTGCGTCATTTCATAAGCATCAATGGTTGCTATGTGTTTAGGCAACATCGTTTGCCACTGGAAAACTTATTGTATCCTCGTCAAATGGGTTATTCCATTCGACAGCTTTATACAGATACATTTATAGAAATCAAGTTGAACACAAATAGTTGAATACAATCGATGTCGCTACCATTTGCTTTACAGCTTGCAAAGCGAGCAACGTTTCTCTGTTTTACAAAATGTTAATTCGTCACAAAGGTAACTCGATTTGGTGAACCCACCAGAAACCTATATTAATAGTATTTCTAGTCACTGTCGTCAACGTCATCAGCATCACCAGCATAATCAGATAGAACGTCTTGATCGCCAATTGAACGTGAAATTTCCATTGCTGTGACATGTGCACAGCTCTGTGCAATACAAACTGTCCTGACCGCATGAACAATTGATTGTGCAGTGACATCTATTTGAGCATAAATCGATGAGATCTTCCAGGATCTCTGGAGCCACTGAACCTTTAATGTGGACAGGTACAAGTTTGCTATTCATTATCTCCCATCCAGGCTCAAGTGGGAACCCAATATTTGGCTTGGTCGGAAGACATTCAAATCTTCGTTTTCCACAGTGTTCCTCTGGCATGTTCCTCGATACATGCTTCACACGGGAAGCTTAGTGAAAGACATGTGTTTCTTGTTGATCGGTCTTAGCCGTAAACGGTTGAGGTTGATGTGTATATTAATCTCCGTGCCCCTATCGTCATAATAACTATCAAACACATCCACAACAGTGTCAGCTCTCTGAAATCACTACTATGAATGCCATCAGTGCTGATAGTGCACCTAACTTTATCGTAGGTTCTATGGCAGCAAATAGCCTGCCCAATTTTGGTTCACATTGTTGAAGTTTTTTCTTCAAATTCCAAACCGCGAGGGAAGTGAGTCACATCCTGTTATAACAAGCACAGACCCAAAATCGGCAGTTTTCTGGTGCCAGTTTCAGTCCACATGTTGACTGTATTCGTCATTTTGGGAACCTAGTACGCAATCAGGTCGAAGACATCTGTGTCTGGTAACTTAATTATGAACATTCCTACGACTACTGATGGATTTCACTATACCTCACTATCGGCGAAACCTTCAACAACCGGGAGTGTACAGGTTATGTGTGCTTCAAGCCAGTGGGATGCATATCTTACCACATATTCAGAAAGAAAGTTCACTAGAGATTACTTGTGGATGGGACATTGGGGAAACTCTTCCGTGGAGGTGCAGGGCACAGCGCCCACCAATCACTTGGTACTGCTTGCAAGGAGTTGTTGGTCCTGCACGGCGGTCCAGCCCAGCAGTTTTCACTGAGTTATCGTCGTCACAACTTTCAAATACATCCACAACAGTGACTGTTCTCTGATATAATATTAGAAGTTGCTTGAAGAACGCCAACGCTAATGCGTTAAGTGAACTAAATTAGCCCCCCTCCGCAATCGTTTGAATGACAGCAGTGGCATTACTAATATACACTATGGTTGTAGTGGTGCCTTGTGGACGTTCTGACACCATCTAGATTTGAACTTCTAACTGATGGCCCAGTTCTGCAAATCTCTCCCGCTTTTCCTCCCCAGCACTTATACTCCCGAGGAGCGAATTGTGCAGATCCACTTTTGTATGCAGCCCAGTAAATAGGTTGCGGAGTACATGTGGGTAAGCACTGGGCTCGACCGAACTGGCCATATTACTAACAGCATGTTTGGTCACAGCTCGCACGTGCTTTTCATCACTCCTCAATGTGAATGTCAGTACTTCTTTGTGATCACTGTCTTCAGTTCTTTTGGACGAATCACTCCTTTCTCGCATTACTTTCATAGAGTCACTCATGCTGACCACCTGATGAGTGTTGGTGTCTTTCTAGTCAGTCCGACTATATAACTGCTTCCGTTTGTATCTCTGATGACTGTTTTCTCTGTGCCCATGTCGCTCTAGATCCCACTGAAAAACCTCTAAATCGGACGCCCAACAAATCACTCAGCTTCAAAGGGGCTTCGAACTTCGTATGTGAGGCTCAGTACGTCAGCGGTGTAGAATGGAGTCCATCCGGCACTGTTTTGTCTGTCATTAACAAAGAAATGTGGAACCATGACTTGTTGCGTCTGTAGACGAAGACCCCTGTCACTTTCTGGCTCTTTTCAAACACTCAGAAGAAGGATCTGTAAGGTCTGGAGTAAATGATCCAAGAATAGGAATGTTGGTAACTGGACATATTTCGACCTCTGGAAGTTCATCCGGAATAGCCCACTTCAGTTGCTGCGCTAAGACATATAGTTGTTGATCAATTGTTTGAAAAAAGTGATGCTGGCCGAGTGCATCATTGTGTACATGGTATGCTGGCCATGTCGACTGGTTTTGCATCAACAATTGGCGAGCATGCAACTGTTGTGTAGCTAGTTCTCTCCCGGGAGAGTTTGTGGTAGAATCCATACCAAAGTGGGATTATCTGATCGGGAGTAATGTTAGCACCATTTGGCATGGGTACCGCACCTGGAGGTCGTAGTCTGAGGAGACACCAGGCGAGATCCAGAACAGGATCTGTGTCCGTCTTACACAATGTTTACTTCTGATGTACCCTTTCTTTTCGAGTTGACTCTTACTGATTTTTGATTTTACTCAGACTTCTCACAAATTGCCAACGATTTTGACTTTTGTGGTCTATTGCAATCTGTGTTGTTTTTGAAAAAAAACTGTATCTAGATTGTTCTTGAAATATCACCAATCGACAAAGACGTCATTCTACGTGATGGTGACGACGATGACAGTGAACAGAAAATATACATAGGTAGAACATTTCAAGTAGAATTACCAAATCGACCCAACCTGCAATATTTCGTGATGAATGAGTATTTGGCAAAAAGAAAAGAAAAACAAATAATTCGTTTTGCAAAAACAACTATGGTCACAATTTATTTACAGCTCCATAAAAACAGTCCTGTATAGTAACCCATTCGACGATGATGCAATGAGTTTTCCAATGGCATACGATGTTGCATTGCGTACATTGACAAACACATAGTCACACTTTTGACTACAGATACGTTGATGATGACCTTGTTTGACCTTCGCTGGACGTGTACTACATCATTTGGTGGTTCGGCTGTGTATTTCATTGTACCGGGGATAAACAATGCTTTCCAATGTACATGATATGTCCATGAGTATGTAGGTGACGCAGATGTAAGCAACCAGAAACTGTGCAACGTGTGCGGAATGGCGCAATTTCTAACGTTCATTAATTTACGGTGACCCTGTTTGAACGCCGCTCCACAGAAACTACCTCACTTCTCAGTTCCACGTCACACCGCATTTCGACCGGGAGAAACTGATCTTTCATACAATATATGACTTGTCCAAAGTTGTGATGCAGACACACAGTCAATACAACTTCATAATATTCGCGGCATTGTAAACTGTCCAATAATCGTCATTTTGTGGGTGACCTTGGTTGACCTTGTCATCATTCTTATCTTTTCAGGATACAGCACAAAGTTGTATATTAACTTGGAGATAAGATATTGCGATTTCCAACAATATATGACTTTGCCATATTTTTATTATAGAAAATAGCTACTTAGCCATTTTACTATCGAGAAGTTTTCAAAAGCGTCCAATTTCTAAAATCGATCGTTTTATGGTGACCTTGTTTGACTTCGGATTAACGCTTACTGCACCACTTGGCAACTCTGCGACAGGCCTTATCGTAACGGGAAGATGCAGGGCTTTCCAATGATATAACATTTGGGTGGGTGTGTGGGGGGGGGGGCATTTAAATCGGTCTGTTAGCTTGCCGAAGTTGCTACATCACAAATAAAACGTCACGTGTAATCAGAACTTCTATTGTTGTTTTTCGCTGGCAAAATAAATTGCAAAACAACGTCGTCAGTGGGCTTATTAACCACAATGTAGCGAACAGTATACCTTCAACATAACGCATGCATTGTATTGTAGTATATCAAGGACAATGATGTTTACAAACGCTCACAAATTGAGAAACGAATTGATCCAAATCCGTGTGCGTGCATGTTGGCCTATGACTGCGTATGTAGGGTCGGTCTATTTGTAAAAACAAATCCACCATGATTATGTCACTATTATATTCAATGTATGAATTCATACAACACTGGTAAATCAAATTATACTCAGTTTTTATTAGTAGTGACACACAGTAACTTGTATTAAATCCTTACATTAATATTGGTAAAATTGCACACGCACGCAGATGTATAGTATAGTAGGCCCCTATAGTGTAGTTTAGCTTAGTGTAGTGTAGTGTAGTGTAGTGTAGTGTAGTGTAGTGTAGTGTAGTGTAGTGTAGTGTAGTGTAGTGTAGTGTAGTGTAGTATAGGTGTTGAGTTGTCGGTAACATACCTCACACACAATTATAGTAACTGACCTATCTTAGTGAAACATTATAACAGCATCAGCATACAATTGCTGCTGTCAGACAGTCAGTAAGTAATTCATTGGACAATTTATAGGACCTACCTTTTAAAAAATGCTGGAAAACACAATGACTGCATATTATGTTTATTCCATAGTTCTAGATATTTACCGGGTCTGCTCTGTTGTATAATTACTATCTTGAAATGTGACAATAAAATCAACAATAATTTTTTGCCACAATAATAGGCTGAATAATTTTCTTAGGCTGACGGTAATACTGTTACACATTATGGTAACTGGTTTTGAATGTGCTAGTATCTGCCATGGATACCATGCATTATACAATTACATGTTAGTCCATCATGCATCTGTTTTGTAAATAATGTTTATTACTTTATTGCATGAATTATTACTTCAATTAATACTTCTCTGGTGTTGTAGATTTGTTGTAGTTAATAATAATAGTCAGTCGGGTGTAGAGTAAATATGATGCACAATTTATTGATTATATATGGTTACACAATTTATTGATTATATATGGTTACACAAAATATCACTACCTTTCTTATGCCAGGTCAGTCATAATGATAACTTAGAATGTGTAGTATCTAAGTTTCTAAACATTTATTTTGCTACATACTGGAAATATGATGTACAAGACACTGGAGATATATGATGTACAAGACACTGGAGATATATGATGTACAAGACACTGGAGATATATGATGTACAAGACCCTGGAGATATGATGTACAAGACACTGGAGATATATGATGTACAAGACACTGGAGATATATGATGTACAAGACACTGGAGATATATGATGTACAAGACACTGGAAATATATGATGTACAAGACACTGAAGCTCACGAGACTTACGTTACTCATTCTCAAAAGTGGTTAATCAAAACGGCAACAATATATACGGAAGCTATACCATACATATTTAGCAATTTGTAGAAAATGGAGGGGGACAGACACACTGAGGACACGTGCAACAAACATGATTTCACAAGCAATCACATTGAACCCCCAGTGCAGAAAGAAAATGAAGGCTGAGGAACCCCTGACAGACAGACACTGAAAAGGGAAGAAAGCAGATGTGAAACAAATCTGGAAAATGGCATTAAACCTTGCCAAGAATGGCCGACAAGGTTGGTACTACTAAAGAATTCCTTGACTGCAGTGGATGGCGATGACATCATTCATGCAACATGGTTGACAGATGGCCTATGTTCCTAGCGAACAAACAGGGCAAAGTAGGTAATTGTATAGGTATACCATATGCATTAATATTATGTGGGTGTGTGTATTTGAGTCATCCTCAGTTGTACGTAAATTGAGCAAATGTATCATAATGTCCTTGTTTTCTAAATGTCTTATCAAGTTCCTTCTTTGCCATGGCAGCAGTGTGAGTTTCCAGGTCCAGTTTGTTTTGCTTTTGGTTCTTCTTGCTCCTGGTCTGATGTAGAGCTGAAACAAAACAATAAACATTACAACCGGGGCATTAATATTTCAAGTTTCATGCCATCTGATGACTTGCTATTTTAGCCTTCCTAATATATTCATCCATCCTTTTACAACTATGAAATATTGGACACTGGTTTCGAACCATGGTGCATTTACAGTTTTTGTCTGAATTTTTTTGTTAGACTCCATAGAAACTGCTAAACATGTTTTACACAAAATATTGTATTTTCATGAATTTTTACCTATTTTGGGGGCATAATATAATTTGTAATATAATTTTTTTCCATGGCATGACAGACCAGACTGTCTTCCTGTAAAACATACCACGCACCAGAGTTGGTAGTTGACTACACTACATATTAACTGTCGCCATGAGTCATGGCTGCATTCCCTGAACAACAAAAGCTAGTGCATCCAGATGCCAATATAAGTGTGTGTTCAACCGTTCAGCTGCTGAGAAGTATGTCTACTTCCTCATCATTGGTGGCAGTATGTAAAGCACAAACGTCAAACAGCCAAATCTGGCAGGCAACAACATTATTGACTGTGTATTTCTTCAGGAGATATGTATGCGGATGAAATCAGGTATACAAGGATGTTTTAGAAGAACATATACTAATTAATCTTATGTGAATATACCAATTTATGTAAAGCTATTGCAGATAAAGTAGATTAGTATTTTGGAGAAAATATCACTAACAAGTATTTTTTACAAAGACGTTATAGTGTTACTGTCCATGCATACAAACTGCAGGTATAACAACACAGAATGAATACATAAATATGAGACATTTAAAGGTTGTTATCTGTCAAATTTATCTACAGTTTCAGCTTGAAATAATCAGTAAGATGCACAAACATGACATCAATAAAATGTCTAATTAATCACTTTAGTCTTAGATATACCAAAATACTTTTAACAATTTACATATTGTTATATATATAACAATATGTTTGTGAAACTGTAGATAAATTTGACAGATAACAACCTTTAAATGTCTCATATTTATGTATTCATTCTGTGTTGTTATACCTGCAGTTTGTATGCATGGACAGTAACACTATAACGTCTGTATTACATTCTAAAAAGAATAACAGTAAATGACTAAAAAGTAAATAAATCTAAAATATTTCTTTCATCTCAAGCGTCATATTGTAGAACAGTGTAAAATTCATATGGCTTAAAGACATAAGGCATAAATAATTTAACTAAATGGAACATGGGTTTCTATTTCACATCAAAATAGTGTACGATAATAAAGGATGATAACCAATTTATTTCACTTTCTAATTATGACTGCGATTACTATTACCTCACCTACTACTACTGTCTGAGTCATCATCATCAGAATCATCATCACTGTCTGTGTCATCATCTGACTCCTCAGTTTCTCTCTCTTCATCTGACAGAGGAAAATTACAAATTTATATACATTCTAAATAACTACTTTGCCATTACTAACAATTATATTTCAATTGCTATACAGTGCTATGTAACATGTTAAATAATGAACTGCTTATGTTGCTTCATAACATATTAAAACAATGTAAAATAACAGATTAATGTACACAACCAGTTATACTAATAGTCATTTCAAAGTTAAAATAATATAACATGATATTGTATAATATTAATAATGAAATAATTAATAAACCAAATAAACCAAATTTTTTGGTCAGATAAATATTATTTATTTGTGGTATCTGGATGGTTCACAAACTGTGTGGAACGTAAAATAACCGGATTATTAAAGACCGGAAAATTTAGACAACTCTGTATATGTATATATGTACACTATATTATATATTTATATATATATATATAACGCTAAATGCTGCATACGGAGACCAGTGCATATACGACCGCCTACAGGAGACCGGCCATATATTTTTATGTAACTGATATTCCAATTATGTCTAACTGGAACGTTGTCTGTAATACAAATACACATCACATACTACAATATTGTTATGATATTGTAATAAATAACATATATACACAAAAATTGGTCTCCTTAAAACCTATATGCTTAGATGCCGCGTACGGGAGACCAGTGTGTAATCGGAAGTTAGTTATTAGTTATATTTATTTGCAGCAGTATATATTTAACGCCGACCTGGTATATCCAAAACCCAATACACCGATTACAATAACAACATAAATATATATGCAAATACACAAACTGACAGCGCCGTATTTAACAAATGTACAACGTATGGCTAGGAGATCCGTCAAATATTAGTTTTATTAATGTGTGTATATATTTTTTTAATTAATACATATCAAGCAAGCTTATAGTATACTGAGCACGGAACGCTAACCCCTCAATCAATATACAGCAAAACGTTTAAACTATAAGCACTTCTCTGCCGGGGTTCCGAACGCATTGTGTCTGCAATAAATGTGCACAAAACCAAAATATAAAATAAAGTTTATAATAATTGCACAATAATCTCAATATATATAAAATAAAGTCTATAATAATTGCATAAGTTAATTCATTTATATCTAAACTATCTCCACTAACAAGGATAATCATTAAATAAATGATCTATTACATACACGTCATATAACTTTGGAGACACTTCGGTCTTTTAATATATATAATATATATGTATATATATACTTATATAATATATATATATATATATATATATATATATATATATATATATATATATATATAAGTATATATTATATAGATAATGCATATATATTGTGTGTGTGCGTGTGTGCGTGCGTGCGTGCGTGCGTGCGTGCGTGCGTGCGTGCGTGTGTGTACGTCTGGTGTAGGTGTGTGTGTGATTGTGTGTGAGTGTGTGTGAGTGTGTGTGAGGGGGGGGGGGGGGGGGGTGTGTGTGTGTGTGTGTGTGTGTGTGTGTGTGTGTGTGTGTGTGTGTGTGTGTGTGTGTGTGTGTGTGTGTGTGTGTGTGTGTGTGTGTGTGTGTGTGTGTGTGTGTGTGTGTGTGTGTGTGTGTGTGTGTGTGTGTGTGTGTGTGTGTGTGTGTGTGTGTGTGTGTGTGTGTGTGTGTGTGTGTGTGTGTGTGTGTGTGTGTGTGTTGTGTGTGTGTGTGTGTGTGTTTGGTGTAGTACATTATGATTACTCATGTAATGTCTCCTGTTCAATAAATCAGGCGAGACACCCACTTACAAATTAACATAGAATGTTTTACTTGCATTTAATTTCTATCACAATAGTACACATTCTGTTGAAAATTAATAATAAATTACCCATATGTTCAAGAGTATAACATTAATCCCGACAAGCCTTTATGAAATAAGAGTAAACAAATTAATATATATATTTCACTGCAGTGTGACAGGTTGCTCCCAAGTCTCGGCCACCTCAGGCCTTCAGGGCTGGCCTTGGTGTCTCAACATCTACCAACCGATGAATGTCTTCACGAGACCTCTATGTATATCACATATAGACTTTTTTTAACTCGCCAGTACCTTTATTAACATTTTAACATAAACTTTCAGAACTGTTAACTGTTTGTTTTAATAAGTATAGACTGCCCCTCCAAAGCCTATAAGCTTCATTGAACTTTTCACACCCTGCAAAGGCCCAGTCCAGCATCTGCTTGAATAAGAAAACATGACGAGGCAAAACACACAGCCATATTTCCATGTAGGAATTACACATCACCATATTTTGTATTTGGTATTGCTCATTATATTCTGGAACTGTGTGCCTATGGTAACCTACCAAGTTGGATCTTCTCATTGATGAGAGGCTGGAACTGCAGGGCTTCTTTGTTGGTCGGCTCATAGATCAGAACTGCAGAAAGATGCAACACAAAGCCTTATAAGGCAAGGAAAATGCAATGATTAGTTGTATAATCAATGCATACGACTACAATTTGGGTGCATCTATGACACTCAACAGGAATGTTGCCTCTGCATTTTGTTAATAACATCATGTTACATGGGTATGCAACCCAAAAGGTGGAGCAGAACGAAACAATAACACATCATTACTATAAAAGTATTTAAAGTCAGGATCCACAAACTAACACAGTGGTATTATAGCAGTTAGTCTGAAGTTGTAGCAATATGGGGTGGTTATGAAGGAATGGACGGACGGATATGGGAGATAGAGATGACTGACACTCTGCATTAAATAGTTATAAGTACTTATAACAGTAGTGTATACGCACTCATTTCACACAGTTTCTTGGCTGTGACATAGTCTTCTGACATGAGACTTGTCACAAACTGCAAACAACAGAAACAGAAACAGCTAATGCTTTTTGTGCAACTTTGAAAAATTACTAAGTCACTTCACAGTCATCTATAGAGCATGTTTATTAAATGTTATGGGTAAATGTAAATGTTATGTGTTTGTGTGTGCATGTGCTCGTATGTTTATAATAATGATAATAAATTATATTTATACACAATCAAATTTAGGGCTAATGCCCCATTCATGTGTGTTTACAATGTTGACAAATTCAAAAACATAAAATCACATTTAGCAAGCTAAATAAATTATGGATTGTAAAGCAGACATAGATAAGGCAAAGTTCTAGTTTATATAAATAAAGATAATAAAAAATTATGGGTAAATGAAATGACAATGCAACAGATTATTTAAAATGCTAAAAAGCTAAACATATGAGATTAAAAGAACAATGGTAATATGTACTTAAAGAAAAGGCTACATTTTGTTAAATAAAGTTAAATACTAAAATTTAAATAATGCTAAGAGAAATAATTATATTAAATAAACCTGCATGTATAAATAATATGAATGTTAAGTGATGCCTGACTGCATTAGTTGAAGAAGAGGAATGTTTGCCAAATGCCTAGTATTCTCAACTGGGCATGCCTGTAGTTCTAATGCTTGAGTGACAATGTGGGCCCAGCACAACCAGACACCTGATGATCAGATTGTTCTCATTTCTAAGTGAACCCGTACAATGTCCAGTAGCAAATGACCACCAGAGCGTAGGCTGCGGCATGGCATATGACAGTGGTGCAAGTGAGATGAGACATACTGGCATGTCTTTACTGAATGCAGTACGTACAAGAACAAGCAAGTTATACTGCATATGCTTCCTTTCCACACTGTGTGTGTAGCATGTGTATGTGCATGTATAGTGTGTAGGCATACACACTAGTGCCTGTCACACTTACACACATGCACACAGCAGTGTAAACAAACACGCACCTGTGCATATGTACACACACCGACACACACCAGTGACATGCATGGTTACCTCAATGAGGAGCTGGTTAGGAGCCTTGCGTGTCATCCCCTCCTCCTCCTCACTGCTTTCATCCTCTTCATCTTCCCCATCCTTCCCACTCCCCATCACATTGCTGTATCAACACCATTAAGTAATAATAATATTAAAATTACATTTATCTTATGTTTACCACAAGCAGTCTACTTCACAGCCCTTCAATGCAAGTTTTTTCACAGCAGTATGATATATTCAAAGAAGAATCGTGGCCGACTGGATAGCTATCACCAAGTCCTGCAACACCTTCAAGGGTAATGATGGAAACTACTTGAAGAGACAAGTCTACAACTCATGTCTCCTTCTAGCAATGGCATCCCGCATGGAAACATGGAGTCTACAACTCATGTCTCCTTCTAGCAATGGCATCCCGCATGGAAACATGGAGTCTACAACTCATGTCTCCTTCTAGCAATGGCATCCCGCATGGAAACATGGAGTCTACAACTCATGTCTCCTTCTAGCAATGGCATCCCGCATGGAAACATGGAGTCTACAACTCATGTCTCCTTCTAGCAATGGCATCCCGCATGGAAACATGGACACTCACCAACCAGGCAAACAACAAGCTAACAGCTGCATCAACAGAGATGGAAAGAAGTATGTTAAACATCCCCTATAAGGAAAGAAAAACAAACATCTGAGTAAGAGAGAAGACAAACATCATAGCTATGATTGACTGTTGTGATCAGTGAAATGACCTATACATTTTAAGATCATTGCATATAATTCATTGGCGTTGTGATAACTGGAGATGGCTCAATGAGATTGTAACCAGTGGATACAACTCACTGAGACTGTGGTCAGTGGAGACAGTCACTGAGATTGTAACCAGTGGATACAACTCACTGAGACTGTGGTCAGTGGAGACACTCACTGAGACTGTAACCAGTGGATACAACCCACTGAGACTGTGGTCAGTGGAGACACTCACTGAGATTGTAACCAGTGGATACAACCCACTGAGACTGTGGTCAGTGGAGACACTCACTGAGATTGTAACCATTGGATACAACCCACTGAGACTGTGGTCAGTGGAGACACTCACTGAGATTGTAACCAGTGGATACAACTCACTGAGACTGTGGTCAGTGGAGACACTCACTGAGATTGTAACCAGTGGATACAACTCACTGAGACTGTGGTCAGTGGAGACACTCACTGAGATTGTAACCAGTGGCTACAACCAACTGAGACTGTGGTCAGTGGAGACACTCACTGAGATTGTAACCAGTGGATACAACTCACTGAGACTGTGGTCAGTGGAGACGCTCACTGAGATTGTAACCAGTGGATACAACTCACTGAGACTGTGGTCAATGGAGACGCTCACTGAGATTGTAACCAGTGGATACAACTCACTGAGACTGTGGTCAGTGGAGACGCTCACTGAGACTGTAACCAGTGGATACAACTCACTGAGACTGTTGTCAATGCAGACACTCACTGAGACTGTAACCAGTGGATACAACTCACTGAGACTGTGGTCAGTGGAGACGCTCACTGAGACTGTAACCAGTGGATACAACTCACTGAGACTGTGGTCAGTGGAGACGCTCACTGAGATTTTAACCAGTGGATACAACCCACTGAGACTGTGGTCAGTGGAGACGCTCACTGAGATTTTAACCAGTGGATACAACCCACTAAGACTGTGGTCAGTGGAGACGCTCATTAAGATTGTAACCAGTGGATACAACCCACTGAGACTGTGGTCAGTGGAGAGGCTCACTGAGATTGTAACCAGTGGATACAACCCACTGAGACTGTGGTCAGTGGAGACGCTCATAGATTGTAACCAGTGATACAACACTGAGACTGTGGTCAGTGGAGACTCATGAGATTGTAACCAGTGGTACAACCCACTGAGACTGTGGTCAGTGGAGACCTCACTGAGATTGTAACCAGTGGATACAACACTGAGACTTGGTCATGGAGACACTCATGGATTGTAACCAGTGGTACAACCCACTGAGACTGTGGTCAGTGGAGACAGTCACTGAGATTGTAACCAGTGGATACAACCCACTGAGACTGTGGTCAGTGGAGACACTCACTGAGACTGTAACCAGTGGATACAACCCACTGAGACTGTGGTCAGTGGAGACACTCACTGAGACTGTAACCAGTGGATACAACTCACTGAGACTGTGGTCAGTGGAGACTCACTGAGATTGTCAGTGGATACAACCCACTGAGACTGTGGTCAGTGAACACACTGAGATTGTAACCAGTGGATACAACTCACTGAGACTGTGGTCAGTGGAGACACTCACTGAGACTGTAACCAGTGGATACAACTCACTGAGACTTGTGGTCCCAGGGTGGAGACACTCACTGAGACTGTAACCAGTGGATACAACCCACTGAGACTGTGGTCAGTGAAGTCACTGAGATTGTAACCAGTGGATACAACCCACTGAGACTGTGGTCAGTGGAGACACTCACTGAGATTGTCAGTGGATACAACCCACTGAGACTGTGGTCAGTGGAGACACTCACTGAGATTGTAACCAGTGGATACAACTCACTGAGACTGTGGTCAGTGGGGAGACAAATCACTGAGATTGTAACCAGTGGATACAACCCACTGAGACTGTGGTCAGTGGAGACACTCACTGAGACTGTAACCAGTGGATACAACCCACTGAGACTGTGGTCAGTGGAGACACCCAATGAAAACTGTGGTCAGTGGAGACGCTCACTGAGATTGTAACAGTGGATACAACTCACTGAGACTGTGGTCAGTGGAGACACTCACTGAGACTGTAACCAGTGGATACAACTCACTGAGACTGTGGTCAGTGGATACAACCCACTGAGACTGTGGTCAGTGAAGACACTGAGATTGTAACCAGTGGCTACAACCCACTGAGACTGTGGTCAGTGGAGACACTCACTGAGATTGTAACCAGTGGATACAACCCACTGAGACTGTGGTCAGTGAAACACTGAGATTGTAACCAGTGGATACAACTCACTGAGACTGTGGTCAGTGGAGACACTCACTGAGATTGTAACCAGTGGATACAACCCACTGAGACTGTGGTCAGTGGAGACACTCACTGAGATTGTAACCAGTGGTACAACCCACTGAGACTGTGGTCAGTGGAGACACTCACTGAGATTGTAACCAGTGGATACAACCACTGAGACTGTGGTCAGTGGAGACCTCACTGAGATTGTAACCAGTGGATACAACCACTGAGACTGTGGTCAGTGGAGACACTCACTGAGATTGTAACCAGTGGATACAACCACTGAGACTGTGGTCAGTGGAGACCTCACTGAGATGTAACCAGTGGATACAACCACTGAGACTGTTGTCATGAGACACTCACTGAGATTGTAACCAGTGGATACAACTCACTGAGACTGTGGTCATGGAGACCTCACTGAGACTGTAACCAGTGGATACAACTCACTGAGACTGTGGTCAGTGGAGACGCTCACTGAGATTTAACCAGTGGATACAACCCACTGAGACTGTGGTCAGTGGAGACGCTCACTGAGATTGTAACCAGTGGATACAACCCACTAGACTGTGGTCAGTGGAGACCTCATAGATTGTAACCAGTGGATACAACCACTGAGACTGTGGTCAGTGGAGACGCTCACTGAGATTGTAACCAGTGGATACAACCCACTGAGACTGTGGTCAGTGGAGACGCTCACTGAGATTGTAACCAGTGGATACAACCCACTAGACTGTGGTCAGTGGAGACGCTCATAGATTGTAACCAGTGGATACAACCCACTGAGACTTGGTCAGTGGAGACCTCATGAGATTGTAACCAGTGGATACAACCCACTGAGACTGTGGTCAGTGGAGACGCTCACTGAGATTTAACCAGTGGATACAACCACTGAGACTGTGGTCAGTGGAGACGCTCACTGAGATTTAACCAGTGGATACAACCCACTAGACTGTGGTCAGTGGAGACCTCATAGATTGTAACCAGTGGATACAACCCACTGAGACTGTGGTCAGTGGAGACCTCACTGAGATTTAACCAGTGGATACAACCCACTAGACTGTGGTCAGTGGAGACGCTCACTGAGATTGTAACCAGTGGATACAACCCACTGAGACTGTGGTCAGTGGAGACATCATGAGATTGTAACCAGTGGATACAACCCACTGAGACTGTGGTCAGTGGAGACACTCACTGAGATTGTAACCAGTGGATACAACCCACTGAGACTGTGGTCAGTGGAGACACTCACTGAGATTGTAACCAGTGGATACAACCACTGAGACTGTGGTCAGTGGAGACATCACTGAGATTGTAACCAGTGGATACAACCACTGAGACTGTGGTCAGTGGAGACACTCACTGAGATTGTAACCAGTGGATACAACCCACTGAGACTGTGGTCAGTGGAACACTCACTGAGATGTAACCAGTGGATACAACCCACTGAGACTGTGGTCAGTGGAGACACTCACTGAGATTGTAACCAGTGGATACAACCACTGAGACTGTGGTCAGTGGAGACACTCACTGAGATTGTAACCAGTGGATACAACCCACTGAGACTGTGGTCAGTGGAGACACTCACTGAGACTGTAACCAGTGGATAAACCACTGAGACTGTGGTCAGTGGAGACCTCACTGAGATTGTAACCAGTGGATACAACTCACTGAGACTGTGGTCAGTGGAGACACTCACTGAGATTGTAACCAGTGGATACAACCCACTGAGACTGTGGTCAGTGGAGACACTCACTGAGATTGTAACCAGTGGATACAACCCACTGAGACTGTGGTCATGGAGACTCACTGAGGACTGTAACCGACTGTGGTCAGTGGAGACCTCACTGAGATTGTAACCAGTGGATACAACCCACTGAGACTGTGGTCAGTGGAGACACTCACTGAGATTGTAACCAGTGGATACAACCCACTGAGACTGTGGTCAGTGGAGACACTCACTGAGATTGTAACCAGTGGTACAACCCACTGAGACTGTGGTCAGTGGAGACCTCACTGAGATTGTAACCAGTGGATACAACCCACTGAGACTGTGGTCATGGAGAAAAACTCCACCCTGAGACTGTGGTCAGTGGAACACTCACTGAGATTGTAACAGTGGATACAACTCACTGAGACTGTGGTCAGTGGAGACACTCACTGAGATTGTAACCAGTGGATACAACTCACTGAGACTGTGGTCAGTGGAGACACTCACTGAGATGTAACCAGTGGTAAACCACTGAGACTGTGGTCAGTGAGACACTCACTGAGATTGTAACCAGTGGATACACCACTGAGACTGTGGTCAGTGGAGACCCCTGAGATTGTAACCAGTGGATACAACCCACTGAGACTGTGGTCAGTGGAGACACCACTGAGATTGTAACCAGTGGATACAACCACTGAGACTGTGGTCAGTGGAACATCACTGAGATTGTAACCAGTGGATACAACCCACTGAGACTGTGGTCAGTGGAGACACTCACTGAGATTGTAACCAGTGGATACAACCCACTGAGACTGTGGTCAGTGACACTCACTGAGATTGTAACCAGTGGATACAACCCACTGAGACTGTGGTCAGTGGAGACACTCACTGAGATTGTAACCAGTGGATACAACCCACTGAGACTGTGGTCAGTGGAACACTCACTGAGATTGTAACCAGTGGATACAACCCACTAACTGTGGTCAGGGAGACACTCACTGAGATTGTAACCAGTGGATACAACCCACTGAGACTGTGGTCAGTGGAGACACTCACTGAGATTGTAACCAGTGATACAACCCACTGAGACTGTGGTCAGTGGAGACACTCACTGAGATTGTAACCAGTGGATACAACTCACTGAGACTGTGGTCAGTGGAGACACTCACTGAGATGTAACCAGTGGATACAACTCACTGAGACTGTGGTCAGTGGAGACACTCACTGAGACTGTAACCAGTGGATACAACCCACTGAGACTGTGGTCAGTGGAGACGCTCACTGAGATTGTAACCAGTGGATACAACCCACTGAGACTGTGGTCAGTGGAGACACTCACTGAGATTGTAACCAGTGGATACAACTCACTGAGACTGTGGTCAGTGGAGACACTCACTGAGATTGTAACCAGTGGATACAACCCACTGAGACTGTGGTCAGTGGAGACCTCACTGAGAACCTGTAACCAAATGTGGTCAGTGGAGACGCTCACTGAGACTGTAACCAGTGGATACAACCCACTGAGACTGTGGTCAGTGGAGACACTCACTGAGATTGTAACCAGTGGATACAACCCACTGAGACTGTGGTCAATGGAGACACTCACTGAGACTGTAACCACTGTGGTCAGTGGAGACGCTCACTGAGACTGTAACCAGTGGATACAACCCACTGAGACTGTGGTCAGTGGAGACACTCACTGAGACTGTAACCAGTGGATACAACTCACTGAGACTGTGGTCAGTGGAACCCCACTGAGATCAGAAGACACTGAGATGTAACCAGTGGAACAACTCACTGAGACTGTGGTCAGTGGAGCACTCACTGAGATTGTAACAGTGGATACACCCGGCGTGGCAGTGAAACCTGAGATTGTAACCAGTGGTACACCACTGAGACTGTGGTCAGTGGACCTACTGAGATGTAACCAGTGGATAAACCCACTGAGAGTGGTCAGGAAGACACTGAGATTGTAAAGTGTCAACCCACTGAGACTGTGGTCAGTGGAGACACTCACTGAGATTGTAACCAGTGGATACAACCCACTGAGACTGTGGTCAGTGGAGACACTCACTGAGATTGTAACCAGTGGATACAACTCACTGAGACTGTGGTCAGTGGAGACACTCACTGAGATTGTAACCAGTGGATACAACCCACTGAGACTGTGGTCAGTGGAGACACTCACTGAGATTGTAACCAGTGGATACAACCCACTGAGACTGTGGTCAGTGGAGACACTCACTGAGATTGTAACCAGTGGATACAACCCACTGAGACTGTGGTCAGTGGAGACACTCACTGAGATTGTAACCAGTGGATACAACTCACTGAGACTGTGGTCAGTGGAGACACTCACTGAGATTGTAACCAGTGGATACAACCCACTGAGACTGTGGTCAGTGGAGACACTCACTGAGACTGTAACCAGTGGATACAACTCACTGAGACTGTGGTCAGTGGAGACACTCACTGAGATTGTAACCAGTGGATACAACTCACTGAGACTGTGGTCAGTGGAGACGCTCACTGAGATTGTAACCAGTGGATACAACCCACTGAGACTGTGGTCAGTGGAGACGCTCACTGAGATTGTAACCAGTGGATACAACCCACTGAGACTGTGGTCAGTGGAGACGCTCACTGAGATTGTAACCAGTGGATACAACCCACTGAGACTGTGGTCAGTGGAGACGCTCACTGAGATTGTAACCAGTGGATACAACCCACTGAGACTGTGGTCAGTGGAGACGCTCACTGAGATTGTAACCAGTGGATACAACCCACTGAGACTGTGGTCAGTGGAGACGCTCACTGAGATTGTAACCAGTGGATACAACCCACTGAGACTGTGGTCAGTGGAGACACTCACTGAGATTGTAACCAGTGGATACAACTCACTGAGACTGTGGTCAGTGGAGACACTCACTGAGATTGTAACCAGTGGATACAACCCACTGAGACTGTGGTCAGTGGAGACGCTCACTGAGATTGTAACCAGTGGATACAACTCACTGAGACTGTGGTCAGTGGAGACACTCACTGAGACTGTAACCAGTGGATACAACCCACTGAGACTGTGGTCAGTGGAGACACTCACTGAGACTGTAACCAGTGGATACAACTCACTGAGACTGTGGTCAGTGGAGACACTCACTGAGACTTGTAACCAGTGGATACAACCCACTGAGACTGTGGTCAGTGAAGACACTGAGATTGTAACCAGTGGATACAACCCACTGAGACTGTGGTCAGTGGAGACACTCACTGAGATTGTAACCAGTGGATACAACCCACTGAGACTGTGGTCAGTGAAGACACTGAGATTGTAACCAGTGGATACAACCCACTGAGACTGTGGTCAGTGGAGACACTCACTGAGATTGTAACCAGTGGATACAACCCACTGAGACTGTGGTCAGTGAAGACACTGAGATTGTAACCAGTGGATACAACCCACTGAGACTGTGGTCAGTGGAGACACTCACTGAGATTGTAACCAGTGGATACAACCCACTGAGACTGTGGTCAGTGGAGACACTCACTGAGATTGTAACCAGTGGATACAACTCACTGAGACTGTGGTCAGTGGAGACACTCACTGAGATTGTAACCAGTGGATACAACCCACTGAGACTGTGGTCAGTGGAGACACTCACTGAGATTGTAACCAGTGGATACAACCCACTGAGACTGTGGTCAGTGGAGACACTCACTGAGATTGTAACCAGTGGATACAACTCACTGAGACTGTGGTCAGTGGAGACACTCACTGAGATTGTAACCAGTGGATACAACTCACTGAGACTGTGGTCAGTGGAGACACTCACTGAGATTGTAACCAGTGGATACAACCCACTGAGACTGTGGTCAGTGGAGACACTCACTGAGATTGTAACCAGTGGATACAACCCACTGAGACTGTGGTCAGTGGAGACCTCACTGAGATTGTAACCAGTGGATACAACCCACTGAGACTGTGGTCAGTGGAGACACTCACTGAGATTGTAACCAGTGGCTACAACCCACTGAGACTGTGGTCAGTGGAGACACTCACTGAGATTGTAACCAGTGGATACAACCCACTGAGACTGTGGTCAGTGGAGACACTCACTGAGATTGTAACCAGTGGATACAACTCACTGAGACTGTGGTCAGTGGAGACACTCACTGAGATTGTAACCAGTGGCTACAACCCACTGAGACTGTGGTCAGTGGAGACACTCACTGAGATTGTAACCAGTGGATACAGCTCACTGAGACTGTGGTCAGTGGAGACGCTCACTGAGATTGTAACCAGTGGATACAACCCACTGAGACTGTGGTCAGTGGAGACAACCCACTGAGACTGTGGTCAGTGGATATGACTTATCGAAAGTGATATAGATCAAGTGATGTAGATCCCACACATGGGATCACGAGATGAACAATAAGACTGTAACAAAGACTTATGCATGGAGACACTGGAAACAAATACATTACATGAAATACCTTTTGCTCTGTCTCTTCTGCACGGTTCCACTTGATGTCGCATCATTCGCACCAGTGACAGTTGATGACACAGGCGATGGCATTGATGACACCTCAGACTGTGACAGGAGGCTGGTCACGCTGTCACCTTTTTCCAGGTCATCACTGAAGGTTTCTGTGCACCTGCTGCAGATGCAGACGAGTGAGAGAAACAGTGATGCTGAGAGAGAGAATTTATTTCAGGAAAACAAGACAATTGTAAATTTGTATAATGAAAATGTCAATGACAAAGAGATGGATAAATAAAGATTTCTTCATAAATTGTGAATAAATGTATGTGTGTGAAAAAGAGGGTTATGTGAAACATAACCATCTTTCTGACAGAGAAAAAAGAAACTTTATTGAGGGGAAAAAGGATCTGAGTAAACTACAGGGTAAGATGTAAAATGGGTGCAATGGAAATAAACACATGAGAAAATTATGTATAAATGTACAATTAGACTTAAAATTAAAAATAATTAAAGAGATACAACAGACCTGTAAATATAACAAGGTATCTAATGTTTGTATTATTAACTGATACGTACTAGTATTCAATGGAGGACTGCCTTTAAATTCCACTATTGTTAAGAGGACAGTACAATAAATATAACTATAAGTGAATGAATACTGGTAAAACCACCTAAGGTCAAACCTGTTATCATTGCAAAATCATACAATGTTAGGGAACACAATAGAAATAAGTGCTTCACTTTTTTGTGTCATCCTTATATTTAATGTATTTTGTATTTATATTTTATGTATATTTGTACAATGTTTTACCTTTTATATTAATTGAATAATATCAACCAATCAATCAACGTTCTTCAAACAATCTAGTGTAACATTATCCAAAGCAGTTGGTGATGGTGGCAGCAAATTTGATAGTTTAAAATCAATAAATTAAAGAAACAGAATCAAGCAATATTACAATCTACAGAATAAATACATAAGAAAGTGTTAAAACAGTTATTTAGTTTTCTATTAATAAATGCTTTAATAAATTCAACATTTCCTACCTGTCATTTTTGCGTTTGACAGTGACTAAAGAAACTTGTTTAGTTGGGGTAAATGTCCTGTGTTTGCTGTGGTCACCTGCACCATTCAACAGAGGAGCTCGGTGGCCACTTGATGTCCGACTGCTGCCTTGGCCTGAAGTCATTCTTGTTTCACTGCTAGAAACAAGACACATACATTCAGTTGTGGGCATTTTAAAGCATTGATTTTCAATATAGCAAAGAAACTGAATTTTACTATATTGCATTTTACTATATCTGGATCATATAAACTACTATTAAATGTGTATAAACTGTTTATTTTACTACGTATGTATGTACATACGTTGATGATCTAAAACAATATAAACTTCACTTCATTTCACTCTGTATTCAGTTGTTGTTGTTCTGTCACTCAGCGACACCATCTCCAACTCACCCGTCAACATTATACTACCTGCTGCACTCTATCATGACACCCTTTCCTGTTGCACTCTATCATGACACCCTTTCCTGCTGCACTCTACCATGACACCCTTTCCTGCTGCACTCTATCATGACACCCTTTCCTGCTGCACTTTATCATGACACCCTTTCCTGTTGCACTCTATCATGACACCCTTTCCTGCTGCACTCTATCATGACACCCTTTCCTGTTGCACTCTATCATGACACCCTTTCCTGCTGCACTCTATCATGACACCCTTTCCTGTTGCACTCTATCATGACACCCTTTCCTGCTGCACTCTATCATGACACCCTTTCCTGCTGCACTTTATCATGACACCCTTTCCTGTTGCACTCTATCATGACACCCTTTCCTGCTGCACTCTATCATGACACCCTTTCCTGTTGCACTCTATCATGACACCATTTCCTGCTGCACTCTACCATGACACCCTTTCCTGCTGCACTCTATCATGACACCCTTTCCTGCTGCACTCTATCATGACACCCTTTCCTGCTGCACTCTATCATGACACCCTTTCCTGCTGCACTCTATCATGACACCTTTCCTGCTGCACTCTATAATGACACCCTTTCCTGCTGCACTCTATCATGACACCCTTTCCTGCTGCACTCTATCGTGACACCCTTTCCTGCTGCACTCTATAATGACACCCTTTCCTACTGCACTCTATCATGACACCCTTCCTGCTGCACTCTATCATGACACCCTTCCTGTTGCACTCTATCATGACACCCTTTCCTGCCGCACTCTATCATGACACCCTTTCCTGCCGCACTCTATCATGACACCCTTCCTGCTGCACTCTATCATGACACCCTTTCCTGCCGCATTCTATCATGACACCCTTTCCTGCTGCACTCTATCATGACACCCTTTCCTGCTGCACTCTATCATGACACCCTTTCCTGCTGCACTCTATCATGACACCCTTTCCTGCTGCACTCTATAATGACACCCTTTCCTGCTGCACTCTATAATGACACCCTTTCCTGCTGCACTCTATAATGACACCCTTTCCTGTTGCACTCTATCATGACACCCTTTCCTGCTGCACTCTATCATGACACCCTTTCCTGTTGCACTCTATAATGACACCCTTTCCTGCTGCACTCTACCATGACACCCTTTCCTGCTGCACTCTATCATGACACCCTTTCCTGCTGCACTCTATAGTGACACCCTTTCCTGCTGCACTCTATCATGACACCCTTTCCTGCTGCACTCTATCATGACACCCTTTCCTGCTGCACTCTATCATGACACCCTTTCCTGCTGCACTTTATCATGACACCCTTTCCTGTTGCACTCTATCATGACACCCTTTCCTGCTGCACTTTATCATGACACCCTTTCCTGTTGCACTCTATCATGACACCCTTTCCTGCTGCACTCTATCATGACACCCTTTCCTGCTGCACTCTATCATGACACCCTTTCCTGTTGCACTCTATCATGACACCCTTTCCTGCTGCACTCTATCATGACACCATTTCCTGCTGCACTCTATCATGACACCCTTTCCTGTTGCACTTTATCATGACACCCTTTCCTGTTGCACTCTATCATGACACCATTTCCTGCTGCACTCTACCATGACACCCTTTCCTGCTGCACTCTATCATGACACCCTTTCCTGCTGCACTCTATCATTACACCCTTTCCTGCTGCACTCTATCATGACACCTTTCCTGCTGCACTCTATCATGACACCCTTTCCTGCTGCACTCTATCATGACACCCTTTCCTGCTGCACTCTATCATGACACCCTTTCCTGCTGCACTCTATCATGACACCTTTCCTGCTGCACTCTATAATGACACCCTTTCCTGCTGCACTCTATCATGACACCCTTTCCTGCTGCACTCTATCATGACACCCTTTCCTGCCGCACTCTATCATGACACCCTTTCTTGCCGCACTCTATCATGACACCCTTCCTGCTGCACTCTATCATGACACCCTTTCCTGCCGCACTTCTATCATGACACCCTTTCCTGCTGCACTCTATCATGACACCCTTTCCTGCTGCACTCTATCATGACACCCTTTCCTGCTGCACTCTATCATGACACCCTTTCCTGCTGCACTCTATCATGACACCCTTTCCTGTTGCACTCTATAATGACACCCTTTCCTGCTGCACTCTATCATGACACCCTTTCCTGATGCACTCTATCATGACACCTTTTCCTGCTGCACTCTATAATGACACCCTTTCCTGCTGCACTCTATCATGACACCCTTTCCTCTGCACTCTATAATGACACCCTTTCCTGCTGCACTCTATCATGACACCCTTTCCTGCTGCACTCTATCATGACACCCTTTCCTGCTGCACTCTATATGACACCCTTTCCTGCTGCACTCTATAATGACACCCTTTCCTGCTGCACTCTATCATGACACCCTTTCCTGCTGCACTCTATCATGACACCCTTTCCTGTTGCACTCTATAATGACACCCTTTCCTGCTGCACTCTATCATGACACCCTTTCCTGCTGCACTCTATCATGACACCCTTTCCTGTTGCACTCTATAATGACACCCTTTCCTGCTGCACTCTATCATGACACCCTTTCCTGCTGCACTCTATCATGACACCCTTTCCTGCTGCACTCTATCATGACACCCTTTCCTGCTGCACTCTATCATGACACCCTTTCCTCTGCACTCTATAATGACACCCTTTCCTGCTGCACTCTATAATGACACCCTTTCCTGCTGCACTCTATCATGACACCCTTTCCTGCTGCACTCTATCATGACACCCTTTCCTGTTGCACTCTATCATGACACCCTTTCCTGTTGCACTCTATCATGACACCCTTTCCTGTCTCACTAACTTCTATCCATGACACCCTTTCCTGTTGCACTCTATCATGACACCCTTTCCTGCTGCACTCTATCATGACACCTTTCCTGCTGCACTCTATCATGACACCCTTTCCTGCTGCACTCTATCATGACACCCTTTCCTGTTATACTCTACCATGACACCCTTTCCTGTTGCACTCTATCATGACACCCTTTCCTGCTGCACTCTATCATGACACCCTTTCCTGCTGCACTCTATCATGACACCCTTTCCTGTTGCACTCTATCATGACACCCTTTCCTGTTGCACTCTATAATGACACCCTTTCCTGCTGCACTCTATAATGACACCCTTTCCTGTTGCACTCTATAATGACACCCTTTCCTGTTGCACTCTATCATGACACCCTTTCCTGTTGCACTCTATAATGACACCCTTTCCTGTTGCACTCTATAATGACACCCTTTCCTGTTGCACTCTATCATGACACCCTTTCCTGCTGCACTCTATCATGACACCCTTTCCTGCTGCACTCTATCATGACACCCTTTCCTGCTGCACTCTATCATGACACCCTTTCCTGCTGCACTCTACATGACACCTTTCCTGTTGCACTCTATCATGACACCCTTTCCTGCTGCACTCTATCATGACACCTTTCCTGCTGCACTCTATCATGACACCCTTTCCTGCTGCACTCTATCATGACACCCTTTCCTGCTGCACTCTATCATGACACCCTTTCCTGCTGCACTCTATCATGACACCCTTTCCTGCCGCACTCTATCATGACACCCTTCCTGCTGCACTCTATCATGACACCCTTTCCTGCCGCATTCTATCATGACACCCTTTCCTGCTGCACTCTATCATGACACCCTTTCCTGCTGCACTCTATCATGACACCCTTTCCTGCTGCACTCTATCATGACACCCTTTCCTGCTGCACTCTATCATGACACCCTTTCCTGTTGCACTCTATAATGACACCCTTTCCTGCTGCACTCTATCATGACACCCTTTCCTGATGCACTCTATCATGACACCTTTTCCTGCTGCACTCTATAATGACACCCTTTCCTGCTGCACTCTATCATGACACCCTTTCCTCTGCACTCTATAATGACACCCTTTCCTGCTGCACTCTGTCATGACACCCTTTCCTGCTGCACTCTATCATGACACCCTTTCCTGCTGCACTCTATAGTGACACCCTTTCCTGCTGCACTCTATAATGACACCCTTTCCTGCTGCACTCTATCATGACACCCTTTCCTGCTGCACTCTATCATGACACCCTTTCCTGTTGCACTCTATAATGACACCCTTTCCTGCTGCACTCTATCATGACACCCTTTCCTGCTGCACTCTATCATGACACCCTTTCCTGTTGCACTCTATAATGACACCCTTTCCTGCTGCACTCTATCATGACACCCTTTCCTGCTGCACTCTATCATGACACCTTTTCCTGCTGCACTCTATAATGACACCCTTTCCTGCTGCACTCTATCATGACACCCTTTCCTCTGCACTCTATAATGACACCCTTTCCTGCTGCACTCTATAATGACACCCTTTCCTGCTGCACTCTATCATGACACCCTTTCCTGCTGCACTCTATAATGACACCCTTTCCTGCTGCACTCTATAATGACACCCTTTCCTGCTGCACTCTATCATGACACCCTTTCCTGCTGCACTCTATCATGACACCCTTTCCTGTTGCACTCTATAATGACACCCTTTCCTGCTGCACTCTATCATGACACCCTTTCCTGCTGCACTCTATCATGACACCCTTTCCTGTTGCACTCTATAATGACACCCTTTCCTGCTGCACTCTATCATGACACCCTTTCCTGCTGCACTCTATCATGACACCCTTTCCTGCTGCACTCTATCATGACACCCTTTCCTGTTATACTCTACCATGACACCCTTTCCTGTTGCACTCTATCATGACACCCTTTCCTGCTCTGCACTCTATCATGACACCCTTTCCTGCTGCACTCTATCATGACACCTTTTCCTGTTACACTCTACCATGACACCCTTTCCTGTTGCACTCTATAATGACACCCTTTCCTGCTGCACTCTATAATGACACCCTTTCCTGTTGCACTCTATAATGACACCCTTTCCTGTTGCACTCTATCATGACACCCTTTCCTGTTGCACTCTATAATGGCACCCTTTCCTGCTGCACTCTATAATGACACCCTTTCCTGCTGCACTCTACCATGACACCCTTTCCTGCTGCACTCTATAATGACACCCTTTCCTGCTGCACTCTACCATGACACCCTTTCCCATCCTGCATGCATTTCCGCACTCCTGCCTACAATCACTCACTATCAATAACCATTCCAAGAGTATACACAATGTGGTGTGGTGTTTACCCCTCCATCTTTCTGGTGTCCAACTGCACCATACCTGTCCTATCCAGGTGAATCTACACCCATGTTTCAAACATGGGTCCCTCTACTCTTGCTCCCTGCTGCTTCATTAGCAGATATTTAAAAACATTGACAGAGCCAATCATTCTGTTTAAAAATTTTTCATTTTGTGAATGCAACAATCAAATTGTGAACACAGTTTCAGGCTAATTAAATGCACCTTATCTTCAGCATTGTTATTATAAAATTAAGATCGCAATATACTGGTACATAAATGGAACAAATGATGTTATAAAATAGCTGTACTTTTAGTAGATTAAGTCATAAATTATTTACCTAAGCTCAGTAGCTGCACTTTTCACCAGCATCATGTCTTCACCTGCTGAAACAAGAAATTTGATATTTAATAAATGGGCCAAGAGATGTGGTGATAAGTGTGTATAGTTGCTTAAAATTTCATCCAACTAAAATATTAGGATTGTTTACATCACCTTTACCGATATGGCACACAGTAGTCATGTGGTTTGCATTCGCTATCAAAACCCGAATTCTTAATTTCAATTTAAAACAAATAACTCCTTTGTAAGTTTATATAGTGTAGACATTATTTGCTCAAAATGACCGATATATCTGACTAAAGATGTAGTTAATATGAGATCCAACGTTATAATTTTATGTCATAATACAGCAGAAAATCAGATTAAAATTATAGTACAGCTGTATATATATATATATATATATATATATATATATATATATATATATATATATATATATATATATATATATATATATATATATTGAATTGAATTGAATTTAAAATACTGTCATTGATAACAATAGAAAATTATATGTTCACATAATTAATATTCAAACTTTCTTGAAGCTAAGCTGCCCATCAGTTTTTTACCTGAGTTTTGTAACAAGATGTCCAACTTTTGTTCAGGCTGAAAAGAAAATGTGACCAAACTTTTTCAAACATCAAACTATGGTAAAGAATAAAAACATGATTGATATGTGAACTGTTCTGTGACAATCGTGAATTAAACAGATGAATTGTGGTGCATATCTCACATCAAATCAGCTCTCAAAAATTTTAATTTGTAATATCTCATTACTTTCTGCATTGGCTTATGTAAATGAATACTGAACATATCAAGCTTAGAATATGAGTATGAAATAAAATCTCTCAATCTTGTGACAATTTATTTATGAATTAAATATTAGATTATCATATCTGTCCATTGGAATAATATTTATTTCCAAGGATTC
The DNA here is from genome assembly GCA_025642075.2 of Ridgeia piscesae. Lineage (NCBI taxonomy): Eukaryota > Metazoa > Annelida > Polychaeta > Sabellida > Siboglinidae > Ridgeia > Ridgeia piscesae. The sequence goes on from JAODUO010000257.1 coordinate 168,208, forward strand.
TGTATGATATTAATCAATAGAACAGGTACCACTAAACATTGAACATCTGGTACTGGCAGTAAAGCTGCATTCCCACTAGACATACATACCATTTGCAGGTAAGTATCATGTCCATTCACAAATGATTGCCTGTAAAGAAAATTTGTATTAAGTTTTAACTAAACTTTTGTTCATTAGCCAGAGTGCAGAGCAGAACAGAACCACATCTGGAGTGTTTCTTGTATAGGAAGGCTGAAACATTTGAACTCCATTGCAAAGGTTGTTCACTTGTTTCAGCCCCTTTTACCTATGGCCAAATGCAACCAGAAGTAATTAAGAGGGCAACAGAAGGCAACTGAATAGTAGTTAACCTTTATAATCCCTGGTAAACAATTCTAATAACTGCATAAAACCCAGATAAAATTCGCAGGTCTGCAATTGTCTTACTTGTTCCTTAATTGTTTTAAAATAATGGTAGTTGGTTCTTTTAATTAACTGTTGGTTCTTTCAATTCTAGAGGTACTCTACCATCTTTTTGTGACATGTTAAAAACATAGAAATGGCATAGGGCCTACTACCGGGTATCGGCGGGTAACTTGCTTAATCACCTGGCATCCAAGCAAGTCCAGGTGATTTATTTGTATTACCTGGTAGATTTATTAATTTTGTTTGATCCCACCATTTCAAGGACTACAAACAACAGCTCTAGTTGACTTATTGTAGTTACATTTAGTAACCTGAGCTGGTAGTTAATTTATAGCTTCTATATTAAATACTGAGCTGAAATAGTTATTCCGGATCTCTGCCACTTAATACCCAACAATATTTGTTATATACAGTGTAATAAACAAGACTAAAATTAGAAGATATGTCACCACTAAATGTAGCATTTATTGTTTATCGTTGTTATATTGAGCAAGATTTCCAAGCAGTTACTTTTAACAGTTTTCATTAATTGATTAATAATGTGTTCATCCAAATGGTCAATATTGTGAAAATTATTTTGCAGAAAGGGTTTTTATATGAAAATTAATAATAATAAGATAACTTTTATTGCGCCTAAACCCTTGAAACCAAATGCAGACGCGCATGTAAAGGTATGTTTTTAAATGATGGCAACATTTTGCAATATTTTTATTTGATCTAACACTAGATGGCATAGCATGGAATGAGTAAAACGTGGTGACCTAGTTACAACGCTTGCTAAACAATTTTAAAGGGAATTACAATAGTCTAATCTACTAGTGACTAGCTTAATTGCAATAGTTTTTGAAACAGAAAGATGCAAATACAGATGAATACTAAAACCAACTTGTGTATCAGTTTATGTGCTCTTTGGTAAGAATTTACAATATATCATATGGATCTGTTTAATAAAAAATCATAATGTATTCTGACTGTTGTGAAAAATGGCATATTTACAAGTCATAATGAATTAACCTGAACCTTATCTAAGAGTGACTCTGAGGTAATGGTAACTGTCATGGCACTGATGTTACTGGACTGATGTGATTTTACAAGCAGCACCAACTTCATGCCTCGTCTTTCAGGTGATACACTCCATGAGCTGTCTAGAGGGCATCCAAGACATCATATTCGTCACTATTGTGAATTGTTTATATTAACTAATTTATGGAAATTACCTACATCAAGTTTGTTACATCAAGAAAAAGTTTATGATCAGATGGAAATGATAGGAGTGCTATCAAAAATGATGTGTGCTATCGAATACTGGACACGAAATATGTAAAAATTATGCTTTCGAGTTACGATACTTACTTTTGCAGAATGTCAATAATAAGAAGAGGTCGTATACAAATAAACCGGGATGGGCAGAGTATGTGGATAGTTTGTATGATACCTCCAGGGAAGTCATACACATGTGGGTTAATGCTGGGAAACCCAGACAGGGACCTGTTTATGATTTGCATGTAAAAAGCAAAACTAGATTTAAATATGCTTTACGGTTTATCAAGAATAATGAAAATATACTACGCAAAGAGGCACTAGCTAAGGAATTACCCGAACTTAATCCTGAGGCCTTCTGGCGTGAAATCAAGACTATCAACAACTGCAATACTCCTCTTCCTTCTAGTATCGAAGGTGTATCTGGTGGAAAAGAGATAGTAGATCTATGGCAAACATTTGGGTGACCTTTAAGCTGTGTAAATAATAGTACTGTAGACGTGTGTAAATATGAGTGTGATACATGTTATGATGAAATTGTGGTCACAGTAGAGGAGGTAACAAATGCGATTAAGAAGATGTTAATAAAGCTTGTGGGTCAGATGCATATGTTCAGAACATATAAAATATGCAGACAAGGCACTTGTACCCTGCTATCTTTCCAGCTCGTATCAGTATTAGTATTGACACATGCGCATCCGAAACACTTTCCGTTAAACTATGTAACGCCCGCATCAATTGTACAACTCGAGTAATTGTAGTGTACAGACCGCCAAGTTCATGTTTTAGAACTTTCCTGGATGATGTATTCATAGTATTGTTAATCGCTGCTGCTCATCCCACAGAAAGTGTGTGGGGACTTCAACACCAGATACAAAGACTCAACATGCACGAACGCGAATAACCTAGCCGATTTAATTGAAACATCTGGTTTTGTGCAACATATCAGTGATGCTACTCATAAACATGGTAACATACTAGATTTGATAATAGGAGCGAAAACGTCAGGTCTGCTTGCGACACCAGTAAGTGCAACTACTCTGCTCACAGATCACTATGTGCTCGAGTGTGAACTCAACATCGTGAAGACTGAGTGTCCGAAACGCAGTGTGTTACCAAAAATTTGCATCGATTAACAAGCAAGTTTTCTCTGCTGACATCCGTAATGCATTTGCCGTGACTTCCGGAACCATAATTGCATCCGTTGACATCTACAACAGCGCTACCGAGACCATCGTCAACAAACACACACCGTTCGTCACATGCGTTACTACTGTTTGTTCGAGGACACAGTGGCATATGGAAGAATGGTCCTGTGCTAAACGTGACCTCCGTTGCGCCGAACGTCGATGGCGAAAGACACGACTGATTGTCCACAGACAGATTTACACGACGCTTCGTGTCGGATATCGCCGACAACTCGCTGCTACGAAGGTCACTTACTTCTGCAGCGTTATACGTGAGGCTGGACACAATATGAAAACAATGCACTGCTGGGCGATCTGCACCAGCTCAGTTGCCTGAGTCATCCAACGACGTTGCTCTTGCTGAATCTTTCTAACAGTTTTTTGTTGAGAAAATTGCTACCTTACATCGTGCAATCAATTCGCGTGCCGTGACGACCATTACTCCTGATCAACAGTCATGTGATTACCACCAAACTGCACAGCTCTGGGAATTTACGCTGGCTGGATGACAACCATCTATTTCTAAACGAGGCAAAGACTGAAGCAATCATTTTTCGTTCCTCTGTCGTCCACTCGCCTTCTCCGCTGCCCTCCATCTATGTATGTGGGTCATCCATATCACTGTCGCCGACTGTTCGAGACATAGGCGTTCTACTTGACAGCCGACTTGACATGTTGGCCTAAGTATTGAACGTCTGTCGTGATGCCTATTCGAATCTATTTCGTATTGCAAAAATACAAACGAGTCTCACAACTGTAGCGTGCAAGACCCTCGTCCACTCCCTCGTCACATCATGGCTGGTCTACGGGAATGCTGTCCAGTATGGCATATTAGACCGCCTCTTGCACTGCCTTGAGATGGTACAGTGTTCGGCGCCCAGAGTCGTCCTACATGATGGCCGCATTACAACAACTGCATTGGGTGCCCATAAAGTATCGCATCGAGTACAAGATACTCGTTATTGTGTTTCGTGCCTCACATGATCGGATGCCGACATACATTGCCTCTCTCATCACGTCGCTCTCTCATCACGTCGTACATGCCGCGTCGCACCCTGCGATCTGCAGACCGCGCGTTGCTAATGGTACCCCAGTAAAACAGTACGATATGGATGCCACTCATTCTCCCGTGCAGGACCAACTCTGTGGAACGCACTACCTAAGGATTTACGTTCCACAGAGTGCATGAACAACAAATTTAAAAGCACATTCTATTTTAAAATTGCTTTTAATGTCTAGCTCCTCTATACCTTTTTTTAGATTTATATTAATGTTTTAAGTAGCTCAGCTAGCATATAATTTTAATTATTTATTAATTGGTTTTAGATTTAGATATACGTATTCAAACTTTTTTACTTGTATTATATTATATTTACTTCTTGCAATGTGAACACTACTGAACAGAGCTTGTGCTCTGGATTTTTAGTGTATAAATAAAGTGCATTATTATTTAAAAAAATCAAAAACGTGTTTTTTGGCATTTTCTATAAAAAAAATTATTCTATCAAAAAAATTCACTTTTATACTAATTACACACCTCTAAGTGAATTTTTTGGTGATAATAAAATGAGCCCCTATCGATTGTGAAATCTGTTCTAATTTTGAAGATGCAGGATGTGTTAAAAAATACGTGATGTTTAGACCTTAGTAAAGCCACCGTACTTTCACTGTTCACCATGTTGTGCACCAAACTGCCAAACTGTCCTCTAACTGCTTGCGTAGATGGCATCCTCGCTCTTTGACCTCTATTTACGGGAAATCCAAATAAATGCAAGCTCTATTCAACCTTATTTGATTTTCATCGTTGTGACACGTCAGCATCGGGGAGTTCCGCTATGCGCGTGACCTGCAGTGACCTGGATAATTCTATGGCGCCTTAAAGATCCTGTCACTGCCAGATGTTATAAATTTGCCGCAACGTGTGAATTAATTTTAATCAGAGAAAAAAATGGAAGGCGATGATGTCGTGCGTAGGATATACACTGCAGGCAACAGCTTAGCACTGACAGCCGGAGGTCGAACAGGAAGCCGGGGATTGTTGGTGGTGACATTTGCAGCATGTCCAAATCCTGTGACAACTTGGTGTTTTACTTATTGGAAGGGATATCTTTTGGAATAAACAAGGTAAAAAATTCAGCTACAACACGACTATGTTTTATGTAAGTTATTACTTAGCCTATAGTCTATGACTTTTTCAATATCATTACGTTACTGATAAATACTATTATTTATTACAAGTTTACAAGAAATCCACAAGGGCTCATCGTGACATGCTCTACATATTTTGTTTATTCGTTTTCTTCTCCTCTTCTTCTATTAATCAGCCAACATCAATGTTTTGATGATTATGTTGATGTGTGGAGGTTGCAGTAGACAATTCTGAAATGTAGTGAAAGGGTGTGTGACATAGTAGATGGGGGGTAGTAGACATAAGAAATAAGAGGGGAGGGGGGAGGGGAGGGGTGGTCTGTCTGGTTACAGGTGGGTTGCAAGCCTGGACTTGAAACAGTCCAGGGACTTGGCTGCCACTATTTCCGGGGCAGGCTGTTCCATTCGGGGATGGTCCGGGGAAGAATGACATCTGTCTGTACTGTGTCCTGCAGTAGGGGATATTGTAGCTGTGTGTGTTGTTCTTTCTGTGGCTTGATCTGGTTTGTGTTGGCTGTGGTAGGTATTCAGAATCAATGGTGATGAAATTTGTAAAACATTTCAAGTCGAGCTTTTTTACGGCGTTGTTGGAGTGTGGGCCAGGCAAGAGAGTTGATGATGGAGTTGACGCAGGATGTCTGGTGGTGTCTATTTGTAACCCATCTTGCTGCACGGCGTTGGACTTTTTCTATTGTTTTTATGTTGTTTGCAGAGTGTGGGTCCCAGACAGTGGCCGAGTACTCCAGGATTGGGTGGACAAAGGCTTTATATGCTGTTTCTTTTGTTTTCTTGTTTCCAATTTTTAGGTTTCTTCTGAGGAAGCCGAGTGTCTTGTTCACTTTATTGGTGATGGTGTCTATGTGGAGTCCCCAATTCAGATTGTCTTGTATGTTTACGCCAAGGTATTTTGCTGTGCTGACGTTTTGCAGGTTGTGTCCGTGTAGGTGGTATGACGGTACAATTTTTTCTTTCTTTCGGGTGACACTCAACGTGTAGCATTTCTTTTACACATTAGGATAGCAACAATAATAAGGGAGAACGCGAAATTCAATGACAGATTTTTATTTAGGTACCACTCAGCCCTATTACTACAAAATATAAAGCGTTATCTTAGCTAAATTCACTAAGGAGGTGTCCGCCTTGCGTCTCCGCCTCATGTCGCCAGTAGCGACACCGTATAGAGTTATGGTCTATAATTTATATATCAAACGACTTGACTGTACCACCAACCACACGCTTCAATGTATAATGTTTTCCAATATTTATCATGTGCCACCTTACTGGCTGCAGCCTGACTCCCTGAGCCTAGACTGTTGTATAATAATTATAGTCTTGGACTTAGAGTAGGCAGTGCAGCATGGAGTGCAGGTCCAAGTAACTGCATGCCATGTCCCATGGCATGACTCATTATTGAGTAAATTACCATTAGGTACCTACACTGTAGCCGGTAATCTTATACTTAACTGACCTAAATTATTATGGCCTTTTAAAACCGTTTTTTTCACCTTATATCGATGTGTATGTGTTCACAATGTGATTCTACATCATTTCCGGTACAATTAAAGAAGTCAGATTTAATTTTTTTATTTGTGTAAAACACAAATAAAAAAATTAAACAATTTAAACAGGCAGAGTGGAAGTAAACAACGCGATGTCACTGCTGCAAATATGGCGCGAGCTGTAGGCACCTCCCAGAGGCACCAGAACCACGGAGGCGATTTCTTTCGAGTCGGCGTGTTTAAATTTAAATTTTTTTTTAAATCTTACTTCTTTGTACTGGAAGTGATGTAGAATCACAATGCAAATACATACACATCGATATAAGGTGGGAAAAAAACGGTTTTAAAAGGCCGTAATAATTTAGGCCAGTTAAGTATAAGATTACCCTGTAACCTACAGGCTATAGTCTCTATACACTAAATTAGCACAGAAAGTACACTACAATTTTGCTTACACTTACAGTGGCTTGATCTGTGTGCCGATGGGATTTCCTTTTACCGCTCGCGCCATAATTCATGACATCATGATCTGCTCCAGTCACAAGTCAAGCTCCGCCTGTCAAAATCATAACTTCCAAATTTAGGCTAAGCCTAAAGTAAAGGCTACTACTAAAGCAAGCCGCGTCAATTTACCATGGAAACCACGGTCTAAGCCTAGCCCTAAATATAATAAAACTTGTTGTGATCCTATAACATTTCGTTAGGATTGTCGCGTAATATATTAGTTTCACAAAACACAACGTGTAACCGTAGATCAATGACTACCTGTGCACGTTATGACAAAACCCTATGACAAAACCCGAATCTTACCAATTCCCTCGGAGTTTTTGCATCTTGATCAACATCATGTAGTTTTGCATTTGAATTATAGTTTCGCATTTTTTTTTATAAATCTATAATAATGAAACACATTTTTAGCAATATTATATGTATATGTAATTTTTTATTCTAAAACCAATAATTCTATTAACCTATTTAACCATTAATTCAATAACTTTATTAGTACTATAGTTTGTGTGGTGACCACCAGGAGATCCAGTACTGTCAAACAATCCGCTTAGAGTCGCCTGAAAGTATTTGCACATTTTGCTGAAAAATACGTGAGTTTGCCAATAGGCTAACTTGTCATGCTCTAAAATAGTTCGTATTTGATATGTGAATAACTAACTGCTTAATACTACATGGTAAAGCAATTACGTAAGTATATAACTCGAAACGTGACCATTCATTCAGTCAGTCAAACGGCTCTGTGAAAGAGTCACGGTCACCTCGGTAGGAGATACTTTCTATGCAGTTAATAAGCATATTTCGTGAATTGTCACTACGTAGAACAGTATATAACTGGTATGTTAATTATGTATCTAAACATTTCTCAGGAGTAAGTAAGGGCTGTCGCATTTAGGCACGTCAGACTGTGATGAAGATGTTGTCTTCTTTTTTGAGCGATAATACAGCATCAAAGGGCACTGACGATGAATGTGGTTACCATAGATTAGGGGATTCACCAGGGCAAACAGCCCTGGCTTGCAAGGATGATTAGCTCTTGAAATTTGATTTATCATTAGTTTTGTACTAGAAATGTATTGATTTTGAGACAGTTGACAAAGTACATGTACTTGTTATTTAGACGTTTTTTAGTCTTAGAAAACAACTTTTTAAGTGCTGAATACATGTACAAAAGTGCAACTCCCAAATACACATACTTAACTTCTAAGTGTGAGGCAATAATCACGCAATACATTTAAAGGCCATATTTCCCACCCATAAAAATTCTAATAAGTGTAAATATATTCATGTACATATGTATTACGCAGTATAACAACAACGACGGAATAAGAAGTTTGATGGAAATGTAAATTAATTGACATTAATCAGGAGCTGTTGTGGGGCCTGCTTAGAAAAGTCTGTTTTCAGAAAATGCACGAGGGGCAAAATCGTTGTAGAAATAGAAAACCCCATACCTTTTCAAACAGCAATCATGAACCTTACTTTCATGACACACAATCACCTAAATTGCTTGTAAAACAACAAACAAACCCAACACATGTGCACAAGAAGCACTAAAAACTCCTGCGTAAGCCCAAGTTTGGGCTGTTTTGAGGAAACAAATAGTTGGTAGGTTAGGTTTACTAGTTCACCATAATCTTTATTAGTATATGGATTAGTGGGTAATTCTACCCTTGCAAACACATGTACTACACAATGATAATCATAACATGACTATTATGCAAAAAAAAGTATAGCTTCAGAATTGCCAAGTATGTGTGTGCACTGATTTCAGATACATACAAAGATGGGGCGGATATCAAGAACTGTCATCTATGACAAACTGCATAGGTGGTCAGTGTCGGGATTGATTGGATTCACAGCACTCTCTTCAGTCTACCTCACATACCGGTTTGCCATTTGGTGGATGTGTAAGTAATATAAAATTATTCAATATTTTTTTTAATGTTTTAAATGCAAATTACTGTATTTGTGCAGTTGAGTGAGCATGTCTTAATTATAACAGACAATACTTATAATTATTCCATTGTTGCTCTTGATTTATCAAATACAATTTAATATAGGGAATTTTTTATTTTGATACCAGGGGACTGTTTCACTAACATTTACAAGAGCACTTATGTCCGATTTTGCACCATAAAATCGAATGTTCTCCTTAACTAGGACTGAACATGAAAAATTGAGTTTCAGTAACAATTCATCCTGGATCTGGTCCACAAAAATACACCTAGACAAACCAGTTTTTAATAAGAGTACACCATGCCACAGTTTAAAGCAAATATACGCATGATAAACAGCTAGAAATCACTAACTATTGTATATTTGGTGTTCACTTCCACGCAGACATTCAGTTGTCAAATAAGTCTTTCAAAAAGTTAGCGACTAAAAGTATGCTAAACTATACCTTGTCTGCAGACAATTACCATCATGACCCATTGACATTCGCAGTGCATTTTATTGCTTTGCAAAGGTCAAGGTGATTGTGATATTTTTGAGCACGTTTAGGCTGTACATCTGTATCTAACTAAAAATCCCCCCATCTGACCTTCATATTAAATGACAGAATTTCAGATTAAGATATTGGCGCTCTTGCAAACTTGTACACTTTTTTAAAGAGTGATGCTTCCACTAACATTTTGCACTGTGTGATGCAGAAATAGTTTCCCCGGTGGTGGCAGCCTTTATAAGATTGCAAAAAGTCATGTTGTTGACAAATGATCACTGAGCCATATTTTCAAACACTTTGACAAGTATTAAATATGTTTTGCCAAACTACCAATTGCATAGATTATTGATTAGTATGATGGAAATAGTGCTCCGTAGTCAGGGCTTTGTGCAGGATAAAATTATTGCCAGTCACACATGTTTTGGTGGACACATGGATGTTAACTGTTAAGCCAGTTTACAAACTTTAAAATGTGTCTGATGACCTGAAATGGACTACAAACACACATGTGACACCATTTTCACTCACTTTCAAGGCATAACTAACAATATCTATGGTTTTGGAAGACCTTTTTTTGCTCCTTAATTTTTTTACCCGTCCACCATATTTCTACCCGTCCATTATTCGTTTTCACCCGTCGAAATGACGGGTGGATGGGTCTCTACATAAAGCTATGTCCGTAGTTTAAATGTTTATTTACAGATCACAGAGTGAAAAACATTTTGAAAATTCTGACAATTTCTGTCTATTGCAGTGATTACTGGTAAGAGACCACAATGCAAATAATTAGCAGTGTTCTAATTGTCTGGTTTCTTACACAGATCGCAGACCTCAGCTTATCGAAAGCAATCGTCAGTTTAAGGAAGAAAACCTTGCGAAGGAGCAAATTGAAAGAGAGGCCGAGTTGCTAAGGCAACAGCACGATGCTGAAACATACAGTACCCAGTGAACATTGTGTGATGGATATTACTGCAAAATTTGCAGGAACGCGTTGATTAAAATGTTGAAATTAGATACAAAAGTCTTGACAAATTGTATAGAAACTGTACATTTAGGCAATAACTTACAGTTATTATATTTCATTGCACAGTTTGGATAATGTTCATTATCAGTCCTCATAATTACGCTATTTTAATTAGAGTAATATGTAATTTTTAAATATTAAAACAGAATAGTATGGACCAGTCCTACACATTTTTTATATTTGTTGTATATACAAACAAAATGTACATATGCTGCATAACATTGTTTGTTGACTCATCCATGGGGAACGGCTGGACTAATAAAATTGTCTGCTGAACAATATGTTTTACTAAGTTGCATGATATTACAGCTGTTGATAGTTTTTATAGCTGCAGGTGATTATTTATCTGAAAGACTGAAGATTTTTACACCCAAAGACAGACACAATTGTTAAAAAGTTTGAAAATTATGATCCTAATATCACATCCCCTCTGCCCTGAATAAATATTCTAGCTGAGTTGGTCGGCTCTGCATTGGCTAATAGAAATTGTCCAGCTTAATCCATGCTTATGCTAATGATATCTATAAATAAAATCTTGGTTCCCAGGGCTGGGGCCAATTAAAAAAGAACTGGTATTTATCAATTCAGTTTCGGAATTTTAATTGAAAGATTTGGAAAAGCTTACACTATTGCCAGAGCTGCTCTGGCAATAAGCACGGAAAAAATCCTTATTGTCAGAGCAGAAGTCAATTTATGGTGATGTGTGTCCAGTTGCGATATTTTTAGCAAACACACGTTGACATAGTAATTATTTCAGATAATATGATGCCCTGATATCGTTTTTTGACTGATTTAGGCAATCGTGGCAGGGAAAATGTGAACAGTAATGTAATGTATAGTTATGTATATATTATATGTGTATAGTGGCTGCCTATGTAGCATCCCACATCACTCTTTTCTGATAATCGTTCATATAAGCCATCCATGTAAGATTATGGATAACTGAATAGAAGACAGGATTTGTCCCTGATTTGCTCTGTTATATGCAGTAACCTAGTACGACATACCAGAGCTGCATCTTAATTAATTGAATTGTTTGTGTATTGTCAGTATAAAACTATACATACACATCAGTCTTAATACAAGAGATGATTATTAATTGGCCGACTTTGGAAGGGGTACACTACATATCAATTTCTTTCAGTAAAGTTTTTTGTGAAAGAAGCACAGCAGAATATTGTCTTTGTCAGTACATTTTATTGAACATATGCTCACAAAATGTACTCCATGAAGATATAATGTGTGCATTAACTTGGTTAGATGCAAAATAATTGAAACAATTAATATAGTGCAAACAGTATTCCATACAGGCTGTAGATAATGACCTCTAGTGGAATCTATAACATATCCACAGGAGGTGTGTTCTGACAGGAGCTAACAGGTGTCAGAACACGGTTACGCATCCTGGTCTGATCCATACGAATGAAGTACCAACAGAATTGTGTTATTGGAAATGAGTATAATACAGCAGAGACACTAGTAGATTAAGTGATATGATATATCTTCAGTGTATGATACTGTTGGCCAGGTTGAGTGTAGTTAGCGTAGTGATTTTAGCCATTTTTTACGTGACCCTGTGGATGCTGAAAAAAGTTGCTATATTTGGACAATAATATTGACGGGCAACTCACATGCTCGCATTTTAGGAGAGCTAGAGGTGGTGTTTTTTTAAGAAGAAATTTAAGAACTAAGTGAAATGATTGCAGTGATTGTGTACACATTTAAAGCATTTTCTTAGGTGCAGTTTCCTTAAAAAGGTCCACCCCTTATAATAATCTGACAAAAGTGAAAATGGCAGAGTAACGGTCACATCTCGCTACTTCAGAAGCTGCTCCTTATAAACATCAATAAAAAAACTACAGAAAACTAGTATTCTTCATTAATGCCCCTATTGCCATGGCAACCACCATAATAATCGATTAAAATTCATGATTTCCATGATCATTGTCATCAGCAAAGTGTTCCACTGCTTCTGCTTCGGACAATATAACTGAAATACACTATTTGGGAACTGTTCGATTATTACGACTAAAAACAAAACAGGAGTCCTATATGTTAACATATATGAGTATATGGACCTCCTGCACCCAACTGCCCCCAGCCTCGTTTTCGCGTATGAGACTTGCACGCCCATGACCAAGTACAGTTGGACAATGAAGCTGCTGGTCAAATTAAACATTACCCAGCAGCTAATCAGTGGATGAAACTGATGAATGGGAAGTCAATTACACTTGTCCTAGTGCCTTGTGTGAGTGCTGGCTGGGGACTGCTTCAAAGAACCATTGAAATTGCCCAGATAACAATTACACTTTCCCAGTGTCACTTGCTAAGCAAATACTAGGGCTACCCAGATACCACGAGAGAATATCCACGATATCTCCATGTAACCAGTTAAAGATTACCAATGCAAACATAAGCCCAGTGAAGACAACACTTGTAGATTATAACCAGAAAGTGACAACCATCATTTATATAAATGTTGTAAAAATATAATATATAAATTATACACGTGTAGTTATACTGTATCCAGCCAGTACTACCCAGTAGCCACTCAGTGGGTTTTGTATGTTCTTCCTAGTTACTCGATCTGTATTGACGTTTGAATTACACTGGTAGATGCATTATAATATGTCATTAGAGGAGGGAGTAATTCCGTTAGAATGGAAAGAAGCAAACATCATATCATTATTTATAAAAGGATCAAGAAACAAGTCGGAGAACTATAGACCAGTGAGTTTAACATCGGTGATTTGCAAACAATTAGAAAGACTAATTAAAGATCACCTGGTTGATTTTCTTGTTAAAAATAACTTGATAAACCCATCTCAACATGGGTTTTTAAAAGCGAGGTCATGCTTAACAAATATGTTATGTTTTTTGGAAGATGTCACAAAGTGGGTAAATGAGGGATCGCCAATAGATATAATCTACTTAGATTTAAAAAAAGCCTTTGACAATGTGCCACATCAAAGATTACTACTTAAACTAAAGACACATGGACTAGGAAATGGTATGATTAACTGGATAGAAAAATGGCTTATTGATAGAAGACAAAGAGTAGTAGTTGATGGGGAGGTTTCAAACGGGAAATCGGTTTTGAGTGGAGTACCACAGGGATCAGTACTGGGACCTATTTTATTCCTAATATATATCAATGATTTGGATGATGATATAACAAGCAAGGTGTTGAAGTTTGCAGACGATACAAATGTGCTTAGAAAAATTAAAAGTGATACAGATAGACAGCAATTACAAGATGATCTGAATAAGTTGACCGAATAGTCTGAGAAGTGGCAAATGCTGTTTAATTTTGGGAAGTGTAAGTGCCTCCACACAGGACATGGGAATGAAGACGCACAATGTACAATGAATAATACTGTACTAAATACTACCGTAAAGGAAAAGGACTTAGGGTTAACTATTAGTGCTGATGTGAAGGTATCAGAGCAGTGTGGAATTGCAGCAGCGAAGGGAAACCAAATCCTTGGATTGATTAGGCGAAACATAGTGTACAAGGAAAAAGAACTAATAATACCACTGTACAAAACAATAGTTAGGCCTCATTTAGAATATTGCATACAGGCATGGAGGCCATATTGCAAGAAGAATATTGATATACTAGAAAGAGTATAAAGGAGAGTAACCAAAATGGTACAAAAACTCAGGAATATTAGTTATGAAATGCGTCTAAAAGAATGTGGATTAACAACACTAAAACCAGGAGACTGAGAGGAGATCAGATAGAAGTGTTTAAAATATTGAATGGGTATGAAAATATTGACAGAAATATTTGTTCTCGGTTAAGGAAGAGAGAAGGACTAAAGGACATGGAATTACATTAGCAAAGAAGCAGTGTAGACTAGATATTAGAAAATTCTCATTTTCACAAAGAACAGTAAACGAATGGAACATATTATAGGCTGATTGTGTAGGTGCTTGTAGTGTTAATATATTGAAAAATAAAATCAACATATACCTAAGAACGGCGGGGTACATTTAGATTGATAGGTTGGACTCTCGATAAGCCAAAGGGCTTCCTTGTCCACCTGCCATCTAGAGCTGATTCTCTGGGTGGCAATATTGTTTATTCTTGTTATGTCTTTCACGTTTCGCCTTCCCTGCGATGGCGGGACGCCTTCTATCCAAAGAGGGGACAACTTTCCTCTGATGACGAGACGCCTTTTCTTTTATGAGGGGATGTCTTCCCTCTTATAAGGGTATGCCTTTTGATGAGGGGGTGGCCTTCCCTGCAATGAGGGAATGCCTCCCTCTGACCGGGGTATGGCTTGCCTTCCCTCGACGAGGGCATGCCTCCCCTCTGACCGGGGGATGGCTTGCCTTCCCTCGACGAGGGCATGCCTCCCCTCTGACCAGGTGACGCATTCCTTGACGAGGGAACGCTACCCTTCTGACCAGATACACATTCCCTTCCTTCTGACGAGGGGACACCTCCCCTGTGACTGAGGGATGCTTTCCCTTCCCCAGCGAGGGAACCCCTCTCCTCTGAATGGCGGATGCCTTCATTTCACACTGATGAGTGGACTCTTCCCCTCTGACCGGGGAATGCCTTCCCTCCCCCTTGACGAGGGATGCCTCCAATCTGAAAGAGGCCACCTTCTCTTCACCCTGAGACTGGGGGATGCCTCCCTTGTACCATGAGGAGGGAACACCTCTCTGACTGAGGGATGCCTTCCCTTCCTTCTAACAAGGGGACACCTCCCCTCTGACCAGGGGATGCCTTCTCTCTGACAAAGGGACGACTTCCTTCTGACCAGGGGACCCATTCCGTCTGACCAGGGGATGCCTTCCCTCTGACCAGGGGACGCCTTCCCTCTGATAAGGAGATGCTTTCCCTCTGACCAGGGGACGCCTTCCCTGTGACCAAGGGACGTCTTCCCTCTGACCTGAGGATGCCTACCCTCTGACCAGGGGACGCTTTCCCTCTGACCAGGGGATGCCTTCCCTCTGACAAGGGGACACCTACCCTGTGATGAGGGGACACCTTCCCTCTGATGAGGGAACGCCTTCCCTCTGACCCGGGGATGCCTTCCCTTTGACCAGGGGATGCCTTTCCTCTGACCAGGGGATGCCTTCCTTCTGACGAGGGAACACCTTCCCTCTGATGAGGTGTCGCAGCAAACTGTTTCAGATATATTATAAACTCATTGTTATAGGAAGCATTTAGGTTTGTCATTGCAATTGCTAAAATCTTTGCATTGATGCGACTACATCATGGCAGGAGGTGTACTGCAATGCATTCACACAAAGTAGAGCATGGACAAGCCATGGGAAACGTGACACCTGCTTGTCAGCAGGCCAACGGTTCAAGCTGTGGCATATTTGTTCTTATGGTAAGCATTTCTAAAAATAATATAATACAATATATATACATACGTGTATATATATTTGTGTATATATGTATATATATATCAAACTTGTTATGATTTAAATGCATAACTTTATGCGAATGCCTACTTCTATGAACACCTTCGAATGCAAATGTTTGATGGTTGTGTCCAAATGCTCATTTGTGTTATGTGTATTATTAAGGCATTGGCCTATAATATAATAAAATGATGTATGTTTAGGCATTAAATATAAAAACTTTATGCTATATTATTTTAAATAATCTAAAAATCTAAAAAAAAGATTTCTCAGTTCTTTACAGTAAGCATAATTAATAAGACAAAACAGTAAGTCACCATTTAAGGCCCACTGCACCAACATCGTCGCGTTACCGATTTTCCAATGTTCACGAAAACATTCTTTGATGTATTTTCCAGTAAAGCAACAAACATCTTCATTACTTACTTTAGTTACTTACGGTGATATAACCCTCCCTTGTGTGGCTCAACTAACCACATCACATGTTAAATAAACTTAAATCAAATACTCAATAAATTAATACTCAAATCATCAAAAAAATTGCAAATGCTTAGTTAAACAATGTGCTTTTTACAAGAAGAGGTGAGATTAACTGCTTTCATGATCTGCTGGGCTGGTGGAGACAGGGTAGATAGTTGCTTAGTGCCCAATGGACAGTTGCACTGGCCAGTGAGACCTGTTGTATCCCCATGTGTGAACAGGAATGCTGACAGGGAAATGCATGTAAGCTTTGAACGCTTTGGTCAGACAGCAGTCATTCACTCCTGCCTGTGCCTTATGTGTGTCCATCCATTCATCAAGACTGTCCAGTTACATACAAGCTGCTGGTTAAACATTACCACACAATTCATCAATGCACCAATAGGAAGGCACCAATAGGAAGCCAGTGAGGAGTTTCCTGTTGTCTTGTCTTATATGAACAGGAAGGGTTGGTGGTTTAGCTGGTGATTCGTTCGCAGAATCATTGGCAGTGGCAGGACTGGTAACAATTGTCTGCAAACATTCCAGCATTTGATACGCATTTGTTTGTCATTCTAATGCGAATGTTTACGGTTCACATTCAAATGCGAGTGTGTATCGTTCTCATTCGAATGCGCTGAAAATTTATTGATTGCATTTGAATGTGCACTCAAATACCAAACATTCGAATGCACATTCGAATGACATTCGCATTTGTTAACAAAACATTAAATGTCTGATAATTATTAGATAAGTTACATGAGGTGATCACTATCTCCGCTATGGTCATACGCCCCAACATTCCGCTATGTATATACAAATATGAAAATCTATACGAAAATAATTATATTTATTTTCTTTACATACAGTGACATGCATTTGCCAGCAACACAAAATCAATCAACAATATGAAATGAAGATGAAGAATAAGACTAGAAAATACGAGCTTTGCAACTCACCATTTGTCAGGCACACAAGCCCATGCTATTATTATGATCTATGAAAACAGTGCTGTTGCTGCTAGTCAAACAATTACAATAAATGTTGTGTGGGCTGCCTTGGAAATAGAGTTGCAACATTTTACAGTCATACTTTTAAAACATAATAGGTATATCCCACAATACAAGTGCTCTATAAGTAAACAAGGAGAACAACTAACTATCACAATGTTCCATTTGTGGATTTCTTTTCTAAAAAGGATTTGCTTTAACCAAACAGACACATTTCTGCCAAGCAGGCTGTAATTTTTTCATCAAACAAAGACTGCCATTTTCATCTAGCATAGACTGTCACTTTCAGAAAAAGACTTCTCTTTTTACCAAAAGAACAAATGTTTATAAAAAAAACAATCCCATCATCTTTATTCAAATAAAGGATTAATTTTCACTAAACAAGAATCATTATTTCTACCAAACACAGACTGCAATTATTACAAACAAGGAGTGGATTTCACTAATAAGGATTCTTTGTTACCAAACACAGTCCAATTTATCAACTGTCTGTTTTACCAAACAGGACTGTCACTTTTATCAACAACAAAAAACTAATTATTACCAACAACTGCTAGAACTTTTCTCTAAGCAGCATGCTACTTAGTTTCTTATTTGCTAACAACTACTATTTCAGTTCCCTACATTCAGGTCTGGAGCAAGTTTAGTGTGCTAACTTTGTATTATGAACTATTCATTTTGGCAACCAGAATCGTCTTCCAGAACTCAATTTTATAACAGAATATTACTACCATCTTCAACAGCACAAACAGCCATCCATATCAAAAGTACATCTGTATTTACAACTATATATATATATATGTATATATATATATATATATATAAACACACACACACACACACACACACACACACACACACACACACATACACACACACCCTGATACATGTCTACAGACAACATTAAGTAAAGAGGATCATCGCATCATGATTTACAGAAGAATAATAACAAGCCCAACCTCCCACTCCACCCATATAGCAAGTTACAATAAACGCAACTGCTCTTCTAGATCTCACAAACAGCCGTCAGAAACAACATTTATATCTTATTTCACTCTTACTACCTACAAACAAAGTACAACAGTAACTTAAATACATTGAATCCAGACGAGCCAATTTAGATTTCCAGTTGAATAACTCCCAAAATATATACACCATTTTGATGAGTATAAAAACACCTGATTAAAACATACAGAAATAATTTAACATGCACAAGTGGGCAACTTACAGCTAAGCGACTGGTCACTCAGTAAACAGCAGCTGAAGCAAATAATGTTTGCCACACACAAAATAGCCAATATCACGAATATATGACAAGGTGTCAACAGCAATTACAGCTACTGACTATCACCGACAAGAGATACTGATTATATAAAACATCAACAAGTTCAATAACAATACAGTTTTGGTTTAGCAATTAAACATACAAATGTCAAAAATACTAATTCTGAGAAGATTGGCGCTCACCACAAAGTTCATTCTAACTGTACCACTACAGTTGTTACTTTGATATATGCTGCCTATGAAAGAGAAACATGATAACACTGTACACATTGCACCAACGTGCCGACGTTTAGAAATCTGTTAATGACATATACATTCTAAAAGCAGTTTCCTCATCCAATTCAACCTGACCCTGTTGACTTACCTCAACAACCTGCCACAGTGGGTGGAGATCAATGTAAAAAGCGTCGGCCAGTTTAAGTTCTCTTATTATATTATAAACTTTCACAAAAACAGTGCCATTTCATACTGGGCAGGCAGCAGTTAATACAAAATGGCATGGACAACTCACAAACAAAAGGCTTCTATTAATGGTTACATATTTAGCAGTGCAACATCAAATATGACAGCGTGCCATTTTCAAGGCAACTTTGTATGAGAATTCTAAATGAACGGAACACCCAGTGCTACATTGTGTGTGGTGGACAGCAGAGTAATGAGGCTTTGAACAAGTTGTTACTATAGCAGAAATAATAGATTCCTGTGATAGCGACTTTTCAGTCTTAACACGAATCACTCACCCCATTTCACATTTTTGTAATTACTTATGATGACATTTGTTTATGTACACCTTATGATTATTAATTCCTGTACTTGTTGGGGTCAAAAATAAACATCTTGTTCTTATCTTAAAACATCTTATGTACAGAAATGTATCTACCAAAATGTATATGTACACCTGTACCAATTTAGCCATGCACACATGAAAAAGTTGATGATGATACTTCTTATTAAAGCTGACCAAAAATTAAATACGACATAAATGTGCACATCCAGTAAGTTAGTCTATATTCAACATCTGAAATAGTTAACCTAATTAAACAAAACTGATTTCACAAGAATAATTTAAAGGAAGCACTTCATATTAAACCATTTTTCTTCAAATAACAAATAACTTTGTGAAGGATTAACGGAGATGTTTGATAATGTTTGATAACTCAACTGTAACCTTATCAGTGTGACTACACCAGCATGTACACCTGTTACCTAAGTACACCAGCATGTACACCTGTTACCTAAGTACACCAGCATGTACAACTGACTACACCAGCACAACACCAGTGTAACAACACCAGCACTGTGGTGCAGTTTGGGTATTCAGGAAGGATTAGAGAGCAGTTTTGAGTTTACAACAAAACCTACAACAAGGTCGTCTGCATCACCAGATATTTAAGTTGCCTAACCGACACTTTCGTAGACTCCACTGCCAATGAAGATACCTGTCTAGTGTCCCAGATTCTCTCAACTTGTATAAGTCTGTGTAACTGCACAAAAACAAAATTATTTGTAAATGTTATCAAGTAACAACTAATAGTAATTACCTTCTTAGTTATGACAATTATTCTTTAAAAAAACATACATTTTAGCTAATCTCCACTATTAACATACAAGTTACCCTCTACACTGGATATCGATACGTAGTCTTAAAAGTGGAAATAACGGGCAACTTTTCAGTTTAACATGGATCTAATATGTTGTTGACATAGGTATTAGCTAGTGGGAGGTACCCTTAAAACATTCTAACAAATAAACATTTCTTATGTATTACTTCTTTATCTGAAGATATGTCAATGAAAAATTTGAAAAAAATTAGTTCAGTTTTTGAAGAAAAAACAGGCAAATTGAAAATGTCCCAATTTGTTGCCCCTTGAAGGCCCTAGGATACCTTTAGAATGATCAAATCAAATATAAAGTTGATATGGGAACTAACTGCAAACAATGCATGGATCATGGTTGATCAGAGTTATGCCAATGTCCACTGGACCTTCAGAACTAAAGAAAAAGCCCCAAAGGGGCAGCACAGAGTGCCACAAGAAGACGGACTTGTGGGTGTTGTTTGTGGGTCATCCCTGTTGTCAAAGTGGAAAAGTGAAAAGGATTTACAGTAGACTAGGTGAACAGCTTTAGTGTCCAGAGCACAAGTGAAAGAAACTATCGACGAATACAGTTAGACATCATATGACACATCATATGACACATCATACAACACACACGCATGCATGCACACCCTATAGACACAGAACATTCACCATTTTCACCGGTTTTTCCCAATGATGACAGCATTCAGTATAAGACACTTGCCACCACCAAACAACTACACAAGACCACACCAAAGAAACATTGATCAACGTGCATTCATCTTTTCACAGTCCTGTAAAGTAAAGTGTGTCCTTACAGCAACTTTGCTCAGGCTACAGAAACTGGCAACATCATTTCAGTCTGCACTGTTAACTACTTCAAACAACTGTTTTGTCTAATCACATTATCTCTTATGATGTCTTGTGTTTCGAAAGGACTTGTAAAATAACCCTTTCCTCGCTCAACACAAGCAAACTGAGGGAGAGTGTTTGTTACGTGTTTGGATACAACTGTTGCTGTGGAGAATGGCGTGCCAGTGGCTGTGGCTGTGCCATGGCTGGCTGTGTCTGCGGCCCTCCAGGTGGAGCCATAGTGAACTGTGATGCTGAAAATCTCGCCATGGCCACATTTGCCAGGGTAGTTCTGGGAGGGCCCAGTGCCATCCCTTGTGGAACAGCAGTCTGTATGGGATATGTCAGCTTCGGGCCACTTCGTGGCTGCTGGCCTTGAAGGGGTGGGAGGGATTCAGCACTTACGAATGCGGCTGTCATTGGAGGTAGACTATTCTGAAACACGCCAGGCATTGCTGTCCGATCCATTCCACCAAGTGATGACCAGATCATGCCATTCTGTGACAGGTTATGATCTGCACCAGCATCAGGGGGCTGCATGGCCATCATGCCACAGGGGAACGGCATCACTGGGTAGACAGGTGGCACTACATGCTGTGACGGATGCTCGATGAAGAACGGCGCCGCATTTAGTGGTGCCACAGAAGTATTCTGTTGCAAAGCGGTGCTCATGATCGGTAGAAATATCGCTCCCTGGTTCTCCAGCGGTGCCATGACTCCAGGTGGTGCCAGCGGTGGTGGTCGACGCATGTGCGATGCCACCACGGTGTTAATTAGTGGCGCAGGTTTAAGTTCTGGCGTGTGCACTGTGTATGGACTCGTCACCACTGGCACTCCACATGGCGTCTCATCTAGGGCCGAGTTCAAGTCTGACGTTGTGAGAGCCTGTGACAAACTCTTCAGGTCAGCCACTGAGATGCTATTGGCCAGCGCACTCAAGTTATCTGATGCCAGGTCGTCTCCCATCGAACCATTTGGACTTGACAGGTCTGGGCTCATTAGTGAGTTTGCGATCTGCTTTGTGAGTTCATCTTCGTTACCACTGTCAGTCGTCAGCATCGACATGGTGACGGCCGAGTCCTGCGACATCTGTTCAATGGACTCACTTGCAGCATAGATGTCCTCTGAGGCAACAGCCAGAGCCTGCTCCAATGCCTCTGCCTCTTCGCGTGATGGCAGGAACTCACCATTCTTGCCTGCAACACCACACTCACTGACAGTTTCTGTTTTCATGAACAGTTTCACTATTGTAAAAAGGCCCACATCATGCCTTACTTTCAATGAGCTGTTTTTCAATGGCTAAAGCTATATGTACTTATAAATAAACATTCTTTTATTATATCCACTTCCTTTAAAACTCTTTTAGTTGCAATAGTATATACATTTCAAGGACATGACATGCTAGTCACAGCTGAAAATATTTTAAAAACACATTAACTACTAATATTAATAGGAATAATAAAGAACAAAATAGCAGAATGAGAATTTCCAACTTAGATGATAACTTGTAACATGTATGATCTCCCATCATTAAATCTGTAATGATCTTCTTGCTATGAAGTGGGTACGCACCTGAAAAGATGTCTAAAGCTTCATCAAGGAACCTTGTAGCCTGTTCTGAATCAAGTGGAAGCACCAAGTTCTTATCTATGACACCTGCAAATATCAAATATCCTCCTTGTAGAATGCACTAGAATACTATCAGTCAGTACCAAACAACATGTAGCATGCACTAGGATACTATCAATACCAAACAACAACAACTTGTATTTCACTCATCACATCACAAGGAAGACTGTCTGTTCTCTTATCCACAATCAGCTAGGGACATGTTTATTAACAAGCAGTTTGTTGGATTGTTGTATTGAATGTAAAAACACTGCAGCTGCACTGAACATGACAGATTTGCAGTTAAATGAACTAAAATTGTCGGTTGAATTGGTTATTATAGGAGCCTTTTGATAACATTTTGCAGGAGAAAATATAAATTGTGAACACTGCTTCTGGCATACTGATCACAATTTAATGAGCAGAAAACATTCAATATATTGTCGTAGAAACATTTTATAAACATACAAATGAGGAACAAACTGTTTTCCATTTAGTTTCAGCCATCCAGGCCAGTACCTTTTCTCCTTAGATGACAAATAGACCTCATCAAATAGCACTGAAGTCAACATTTGACAGTGATATTTAAAAGAACAATGTGGCGTATGGCTTACAACTTAAGTGTTGTTTAGGGGTTGGGTCATCACTAAGATGACGTATTATCTAGTGGGGAGGTTTGAATGTCCCCATGTGTCAGTGTGTGATCTCACCAGGCTAGTGAAACATAGGTTCCTTAGCTCATTTATGTTAACAGCAATGTTGGACTATAACTATATTCAATCCAGTCCAACAACACAATGGTGGGGTGAGGATTAACCAGTGCCATAAGGACTGGCCTAGCACAGTAGTCAGTTGAGACTGGGTGACATGGAGAATCTCACAGGGTGAGGACTGGCCAGGTATAGTAGTCAGTTGAGACTGGGTGACATGGAGAATCTCACAGGGTGAGGAGTGGCCAGGTATAGTAGTCAGTTGAGACTGGGTGACATGGAAAGTCTCACAGAGTGAGGACTGGCCAGGTATAGTAGTCAGGCGAGATTGGGTGACAGAGAGAGTCTCACAGAGAGAGAAGGACCTGTCAGGTATAGTAGTCAGGTGAGATTGGGTGACAGGGAGGGAAGGACTGGCCAGGTATAGTAGTCAGGTGAGACTGGGTGACAGGGAAAGAAGGACTGGCCAGGTATAGTAGTCAGATGAGACTGGGTGACAGGGAAAGAAGGACTGACCAGGTATAGTAGTCAGGTGAGACTGGGTGACAGGGAAAGAAGGACTGGCCAGGTATAGTAGTCAGATGAGACTGGGTGACAGGGAGGGAAGGACTGGCCAGGTATAGTAGTCAGGTGAGACTGGGTGACAGGGAAAGAAGGACTGGCCAGGTATAGTAGTCAGATGAGACTGGGTGACAGGGAAAGAAGGACTGACCAGGTATAGTAGTCAGGTGAGACTGGGTGACAGGGAAAGAAGGACTGGCCAGGTATAGTAGTCAGGTGAGACTGGGTGACAGGGAGAGAAGGACTGGCCAGGTATAGTAGTCAGGTGAGACTGGGTGACAGGGAGAGAAGGACTGACCAGGTATAGTAGTCAGGCGAGACTGGGTGACAGGGAAAGAAGGACTGGCCAGGTATAGTAGTCAGGTGAGACTGGGTGACAGGGAAAGAAGGACTGGCCAGGTATAGTAGTCAGATGAGACTGGGTGACAGGGAGGGAAGGACTGGCCAGGTATAGTAGTCAGGTGAGACTGGGTGACAGGGAAAGAAGGACTGGCCAGGTATAGTAGTCAGATGAGACTGGGTGACAGGGAAAGAAGGACTGACCAGGTATAGTAGTCAGGTGAGACTGGGTGACAGGGAAAGAAGGACTGGCCAGGTATAGTAGTCAGGTGAGACTGGTTGACAGGGACAGAAGGACTGGCCAGGTATAGTAGTCAGGTGAGATTGTGGGAGAGGGAAAGGACTGGCCAGGTATAGTAGTCAGGTGAGATTGTGGGAGAGGGAAAGGACTGGCCAGGTATAGTAGTCAGGTGAGATTGTGGGAGAGGGAAAGGACTGGCCAGGTATAGTAGTCAGATGAGACTGGGTGACAGGGAGAGAAGGACTGGCCAGGTATAGTAGTCAGGTGAGACTGGGTGACAGGGAAAGAAGGACTGGCCAGGTATAGTAGTCAGGTGAGACTGGGTGACAGGGAAAGAAGGACTGGCCAGGTATAGTAGTCAGGTGAGACTGGGTGACAGGGAAAGAAGGACTGGCCAGGTATAGTAGTCAGGTGAGACTGGGTGACAGGGAGAGAAGGACTGGCCAGGTATAGTAGTCAGGTGAGACTGGGTGACAGGGAGAGAAGGACTGGCCAGGTATAGTAGTCAGGTGAGACTGGGTGACAGGGAGAGAAGGACTGGCCAGGTATAGTAGTCAGGCGAGACTGGGTGACAGGGAGAGAAGGACTGGCCAGGTATAGTAGTCAGGCGAGACTGGGTGACAGGGAAAGAAGGACTGGCCAGGTATAGTAGTCAGGTGAGACTGGGTGACAGGGAAAGAAGGACTGGCCAGGTATAGTAGTCAGGTGAGACTGGGTGACAGGGAGAGAAGGACTGGCCAGGTATAGTAGTCAGGTGAGACTGGGTGACAGGGAAAGAAGGACTGGCCAGGTATAGTAGTCAGGTGAGACTGGGTGACAGGGAGAGAAGGACTGGCCAGGTATAGTAGTCAGGTGAGACTGGGTGACAGGGAGAGGACTGGCCAGGTATAGTAGTCAGGTGAGACTGGGTGACAGGGAGAGAAAGACTGGCCAGGTATAGTAGTCAGATGAGACTGGGTGACAGGGAAAGAAGGACTGGCCAGGTATAGTAGTCAGGTGAGACTGGTTGACAGGGACAGAAGGACTGGCCAGGTATAGTAGTCAGGTGAGATTGTGGGAGAGGGAAAGGACTGGCCAGGTATAGTAGTCAGATGAGACTGGGTGACAGGGAGAGAAGGACTGGCCAGGTATAGTAGTCAGGTGAGACTGGGTGACAGGGAAAGAAGGACTGGCCAGGTATAGTAGTCAGGTGAGACTGGGTGACAGGGAAAGAAGGACTGGCCAGGTATAGTAGTCAGGTGAGACTGGGTGACAGGGAAAGAAGGACTGGCCAGGTATAGTAGTCAGGTGAGACTGGGTGACAGGGAAAGAAGGACTGGCCAGGTATAGTAGTCAGATGAGACTGGGTGACAGGGAGAGAAGGACTGGCCAGGTATAGTAGTCAGGTGAGACTGGGTGACAGGGAGAGAAGGACTGGCCAGGTATAGTAGTCAGGTGAGACTGGGTGACAGGGAAAGAAGGACTGGCCAGGTATAGTAGTCAGGCGAGACTGGGTGACAGGGAGAGAAGGACTGGCCAGGTATAGTAGTCAGGTGAGACTGGGTGACAGGGAAAGAAGGACTGGCCAGGTATAGTAGTCAGGTGAGACTGGGTGACAGGGAGAGAAGGACTGGCCAGGTATAGTAGTCAGGTGAGACTGGGTGACAGGGAAAGAAGGACTGGCCAGGTATAGTAGTCAGGTGAGACTGGGTGACAGGGAGAGAAGGACTGGCCAGGTATAGTAGTCAGGTGAGACTGGGTGACAGGGAAAGAAGGACTGGCCAGGTATAGTAGTCAGGTGAGACTGGTTGACAGGGAGAGAAGGACTGGCCAGGTATAGTAGTCAGGTGAGACTGGGTGACAGGGAAAGAAGGACTGGCCAGGTATAGTAGTCAGATGAGACTGGGTGACAGGGAGAGAAGGACTGGCCAGGTATAGTAGTCAGGTGAGACTGGTTGACAGGGACAGAAGGACTGGCCAGGTATAGTAGTCAGGTGAGATTGTGGGAGAGGGAAAGGACTGGCCAGGTATAGTAGTCAGATGAGATTGTGGGAGAGGGAAAGGACTGGCCAGGTATAGTAGTCAGATGAGATTGGGTGACAGGGAAAGAGTCTCACAGAGAGAGAAGGACTGGCCAGGTATAGTAGTCAGGCAAGACTGGGTTACAATTAAGTCTCACCAGGTGAGAAGGACTGGCCGAGTTCATCGCTGATATCAGGGTCTAGTGCCGAGTCTTCCAGAGTCTCATCAACATCCTTTTCGAGTTCATCCGATTGGAAGCCACCTGGTGAGCTGCCTTCGACATCCACCGTGAATGAACTCTGAAGGTCAGCTAAGGCATACATATAAACACATGTAACACATTACTCACCAGTAATCAAGCTAAGGTGTGTGTGTGGTTATGCTAATATTTTCCTCCTAGATACTTCACGTGACACATTTTCAGGGTTCACCATTGACCTCTGAAAATAAATGTCATCCCCTAAAAGACGCTTTCATTTCTTTTCAACATTTTCTACAAATTATTTATGGATTTATATTGCTGTCAGCTGAACACTAGATGCTTGTTTGTAACATTTATCTGCCTTAATTAAGTCTTTACTTCTACCATATTGCAAATAATGTCTACATATGTGGCATTTTATTCTATCTGTGGAACTCACCAACAGCATGCATAGTACCAATAGCCACACTAAAATCCCAGCAATAACTAAGACATTTATTGCAGAGTGTGCAAATTTTTTTGTTGCGTTTTATGAATGATCCAACAACATTTGTCATTTACTATTCAACCGCCCAACAAAAACATTTGTTGTGTAGTGTATGCAGGGCTTAATAACTGATAACTGGTTAATTTTTGGTTAGTTTAATGTGATATGTTTCACACTGTTCTGGCCATGAAATGTTAAGGTATCACCATAACGTTTATTTTACTATTTATTGTCATAAATAGTGGTAAACATGTGTTTAAAAATATAATTTTCAACTATTTGACTAAAGATAACATCCAACTATTATCGACCTAGGATATTTCTGTGTGTACCAGGGTGTGTACGTTATAAGGATGAGATGAATATTTGTTGTGGCGGCTACGCATAGCTATAATATCGGTATTGTGTCGAGGGGTCTTTTGTTTGCAGTGTCGAGTTAAGGTTTAAGGCTAGGATAAGTTAACCCATTTTATCCGGAATACGATTCTAGTCGTAGTTACCCTTTTTATCCGGAATACGATTCTGGTCGTAGTTTGCACTTGACACGGCTTCCCTGCACTCTGACGTTTTGGAATCCCATTGGCTGGTTAACACCGAATGACATCAGTATATCGGAATCACTAGGAAACTCATATTTTTCAACCAATCAGCACCGTTCTTTGGGTATTTGCAGTACAAAGCGGGTACCCCCAAGCTAAAGTGAAATCAAAGATGGCGTCGAGTCGCAAAGATCGTTAAATGTTGACGTATTTTGAAGGATAACTCCGCTAATTTACTTCATACTGGTGATAACAAGAAGGCAGACAAGTGGATAGATGATATAAGATGGACGGTTATGGTATTTGATGCGACATTTGTCCGTGAAGACATACTTTGAAGCCATCGAAGTGGGTCAACCGACAACTGCATCCATTTTCGCCCACCTCGCTCCACGCCGTATTTTTGGCGCCAAACAAAGTTAAGAATATTTACAACGACGGTAACTACTTCATAAATAAAGTTATGTTGAACAAAGTTGTTACTTTAGAAGAGTACTTCTTTATTAGTTATAAGAAATGAGCCACAGAATTATACATCGTTGACAGAAAATATTTCAAAAATTTGCATAATTCCGCTCAGCGGCGCCACACGTTGGCGATTCAGTCGACTGACGTGGGGGTATTACAAACAATTTTACATTATGAGATTATTATCCAAGATGTGTGGACAAGTTGTATACCTTTATTTTCAGCAGAAATTAATGCATAAAATAAACTCAACTTGCTCATTAACATGTTGCTTCCTTCATGGCGAAAATGTCGGGTGAAAAGTAATGTGACAAACCTCAACATAGGTTTGAATTTATTAGGCATGTTTTGCCATATGCCACATATAACATATATGATAAAACTATGAGTTTATCGATGCGACTGTATAGTTTATTTTATCTACTTTCTAAAAAATTTGATTGAGAAATAATGAAGTTATGTCCATTTTAAATGAAGGCCTGTCATTTTTTAATGCTGACAGATTGGTTTGAGGAAATGATCAGGAACTGGCTGCAACTCGTCTGCACTAGCTTCAGGATAAAATGGGTTAAAGTTAGCTTAGGCTTAGTTAGGGTTACGGTTACTTTAGGGTTAGCAAAAAGCCAAATTGGTGAAGGTAATTTATTTAGTGACGCCTGCATTATGGTAAGCGCCAAGCTCCACGTAGCCACCTTAGATCATGTCGAATTTTGCACGAGTTTATTTTCTTAATTTTATTCTTTACGTGAATGTAGACAATTTTATTTTGTAACCTAGTGTGTGTATATGTACATAAGATATGTGAGGAAAGTTTGGTGTCTGTAAGAAGTCGTTTTCATGGTTAGGTCAGAAAGTAAACAAAAAGATTGATGTGTATGGCCACGATGCTGACGACTCCGGCACTGACTTGTGCCCATGGCCACGGGATGACGCTCTCGACACCGTTCAGTATTCTAATTGAATTTGAAGCTACTGAACATTTGTATTCGATTGGATATTTGATTCATATTAAACATTTCGAGGATATTTGATTCGAATGAAATTTCAGATTCGTCCCATCCTTAGTATGTTACTATAAAAAAATTATGGATTCATCCATAATCCCTGAAAAGAATAGGATGCTGTTTATTTCTAAATTCCCATAGTTATATTTTTTTTTAATGGGAACCAAAGCATTTGAACAACCATGGCCCAAACATAACAATATATCATTTATATATATATATATTATATATATATATATATATATATATATATATATATATATATATATATATATATACACACACACATCATTTGATGATCATATAAGTTTTTGTATTTTAAACGTACAGTAGAACCCTCCTTTAACCCCACCCAAATCAGAGTGGTGTGGTCTCTTGTGAGGGGTTTGGTTATTTTAGTGTTTTTGATTCATTCAAATGTTTATGCATATCATAATAATCAATATCCATATGTATGCTTTTTATTTAAAAAAAGTATGTACATGTACTAAAATATACAAAATATAAAAATTAGACTACACATTAACAACAACAATATTTATCTTTTCTGTTTATTTTGTGTGTGACATGTTTCAGTACAAGTATAATTTTGAAAAGTTTTTATAATATAATATTATCTGATAAAAGTAGTCATTATCTGTATTTTGCATTACAAAGCTTCAATGTCAACTGTTACACTGGTAAATTCGTGGCACAGCTGTATGCAGCAATTCAATAGGTAACACTGCATAACTCTCAAAACATTTTACAAAACACATCAAAAAACAAAACTTTGAAAACTTGCAAGAATTGCATGTCAACTGGTTATACAATAAGCGCTAGGAAACAACTTCCCCAGTTGGTTTTGAACTGACAACCCTTGACCCACCTGATGCTTCACTGACAGGGGGCTCCGAGGGTGGGGAAGGTTTCTGGGGATGTGGGTGTTTCTTCTGATTCTTCTTCTTCTTCCCTTTCTTTGGGGGTCGTGTCAATGCTGAAGGCTTTGTTTTCTTCCGCGGTTTCTTTGGCTTCACCCCTTGATTCTTCTGGTAGTTGTCCTGTAGAAAATATATACATAAAAAAAATTTAAGACAAATGATGAATCAATATTAAGCCTGGGTTGTTAAGAAATGCACTTGATTATCAATTTGAATGTCAAGTAGTTTATTTTGTGCATTTTTAAAATGCACATGTAGTAAAGGCAATTATATTATGCCAGTTATTTTTCTATATGGCAATTTGTAAGACAAATGTAGCTAAAAGCAAAGTTGCATAAAATATTGTCCATTGTCGAAACTTAATAGTGAAATAATGATGAAATGGTCAAGACAGAAGCATGTTTACTCAAACAAACAAACACACACACACACAGACTCACACACACATGCTCGCACGCATACACACCAAATGCATCATACTATAAAAATGCGCTGAAAAATTGTAATGATACAATTTGGGAATTCAACCATTAACATTAAAAATGTTAATGAAATTATGAAATATTTTTAATGTAAAATCTGAATGGATATTACTACTCTAATATTAATTGCCATAGTGTCAACTTTACGCCTTTATGCAATAATATCTTTGTGTAAGTCGTGGCTATACTATTAGCTACCTCATCTTTGGTGCCTTTATTTGGAATTGTGTTGTGTATTATGGTAATTTGGAAATAAGTTTAATTTATAAAATGAGTTACGGTACAAGAGGATGACGAATGCACTAACACATCACTTACGGCCTTAGCAGCATGTTCAGGACATAGAGGTAGTTCATGTTTGACATCAAACACTGGCACACAACACTGTGTGTTGTCAGAGAACTTGGCTGTGCAGTAGCCAAACATCTGCTGATCCACATTATACATGATATCTGCCATGCAGTCAAGGAAACTACAAACTATTGTAAACCACCAAATGTTAAGTGAACTAATAAAATATATGTTGGGGAAACTAGTGTATTTGACTTCTGAGACAGAGTAAAGGCCAATTTGTCATTACAGACCTGGGAATGGAAATGAACCTTCTCACAAAATATAATCTCACCCCTTTCAGATTTTGCATACTTAGGAGTTTTTCATTCAGCATGAAAATGTGTGATTAATTTAAAACAAAACATTAATAAAGCTGTAATTTCCGTTTTCCAAATTATAAATAATTCACCGATATTGTTTGTGAATTGGTGTCAGCAGAAGCTGAGAGATCAGAGGGTGACTAGTGACTACCCCTGGTTTCTACAACTACCCCCAGACATGAGCGATGATAATGACTGATGTGTAGCAAGGATACGTTTGAGGCAGTGATTGGCATAGGGGAGTGCAATTTGTCCACATGTCTTCTTGTCATCATCATCTTCCTTCTGCAGACAGCGGCGCAGTGGAGCTCGCTTCACCCTCGGCTTGCTGTCAAACACACGACATGACACATGTGTACTCCAGCAGACAGGGGCTAACACTAATTCACCTTTTTGCCTGCCTGCATCACATTCTGCTGCTCTGTGTTCAGCGTATCTTGCTGGTAGGCTTGTAGCTAACCAGGTTTCTGGTCTGCTCTTGGTGGTTTACAAACATGCTGATCACAAATGAACATGAACATTCAATTTTAATTTTTTTCTGCACACAACAAGGCTGTCCTTGTAGCTACACATATAACAAAGCTGACCCATTTCATTTTGTATCAATACAATATTGTATGTACTTACAGCATAAAAGCACAGATCAACAATAAAATTTCTACAATGGGAAAAAAGCCCCGATATCTTTTGTACTATTTTAGTCAGTTGGTAATTATGAATGAAATGTATTTTGATGAATCATAGTCACTGCCTAGTTTCTTTACCATAATCACCTAAATGACATTTGCTCTGGTTATTCATATAAATTGACAAGAAACACAGCCACATTGTGTGGATGCGGCAGACAATATCAATAAACTGTATCAATTTGTATTATACAGTTGTCTGGAATGTAAATTTTCTATCTTTTGTCAATTGTCACTTACAGATGACAATATATCTTTAACCAGTGGACACCAGTCACATCAAAATAAACACAACTTGCAAACAAAATAAGTAGATGAAATAAAGCTATAGTTTATAACATGCAGGCAAGCACACTGTCCAGTTTAACAGGGATTTACTGGGTTATTGAATAATGCAGATCCTTTTACTGAAGTAAGTAAGTAAGTAACTTTTATATCCATCTCTATCTAATAATTAATCAATGTGCTTATAAAAAGGTCAGTACTGTGAACGTTGAGTAGAAGATTGTCAACTCACAGTTTTCTTTGATTTAGTCCTGGGACTCGTTTGATCTCCAAGAGGGCATTAGCAGTCGATGCTGGGCCATGTCTTGCTGCCAGTAGAAATGTACGCAGTTCCTTGTTGTGTGTGCCATGTACAACAGCGTTGCTACGACGACATCGCCGCAGCTGTAGGAACTGTCGGCGCAGCTTTGACCTCAGCAGTGACTCCTTAGTGTGGCGAATCGCTGATGGTATCCCATAGTCCAGACTACCACAAGGCACACACACAGATGGTGGTTGACAGATGTATTGACATCATTTTTTATTATGTTTGATTTATATCATTAACATTATAATCATACATTAAAATTACAAATTCACAATACAGCTGTAAATGGAAAACTTCAGTAAATATTGGGAGTGAAACAAATTTCTTCTCAAACTGAATTGTTGCCTCATATAATACTGTACTTGACTGCTAAAACTTGAAGGTGTAACAAGATAGACCCAATAAGAAAAAGAAAACTTTTTGACTGGTGTGTATTACATAAAATACTACAATAGATCATTCACATTTTTGTATCATGTCTGTCACTGAATCGTCTTCCAAAACATTCTACAATGATAATTCTTTCTGTCGTGATGGTAATGACCAGACATAAACAGAAATATTACGTTTTCCATCAAAAGCATCGAATAATAATGTTGACATTGCAAAAAAGTTCCACCTAAATTAGTCTTTTTTTTAATATATTTAACTGTCTGGGTCTGCGTTACACATCACACCTAACTCAGCATAGCTCTCATATGGAGCTGATTTTAACAGGTCGCTTCTAGATGAAGATTTTGACATATAATTTTTTTTCTGTTACAACAGCATTGAACTTATGATATTGCAGAAGAGAAATGTATAGTAATAGATTTTTATAGCTGTTTAAAGTAAGATTTGCAAACATTACCAAACCATCTGTGAAAATAACTCATCACCATGATAATCTCTTGGAAAGTGATGAAATTCCCAAATAGCAAATAAATATAATTTAACAGTGGCTGTCCTCAGATGGCAAGATCAAGTGAGAATATTGACTTGGACAAAGCAGTTGCTGAAAGATTGCCAGCACATTTGATATTCCAGTGAGATTTGCTGTGTGTTATTGTTGGTTCTTCTGATCAGTGAACAAGTCTTAATAATTCAGGACACACAGCACACTTTCATGACACACAGCACACTTTCATGGAAATTCATTATGCCAACAAATGCACATAAAACAAAACAGATAAGTTAGCCTTATTTGCCATGCACTATTGAGTAGCATTTATTTCACCATTATTCACAAAACACATTAAAAGTAGCTCTTCCTAAAATAATTGTTTATGTGCATGTGTGTTACAAGTGAAAAAACAATCATTGCACTTCAATGTTGACACTCACTCGTCATCTTCGTTATCATCATCTGATGATGTGACAACCCACTCTCGTTGCCATGGCAACTCTTCGAGGTCACTGTTGCTTTCACTGTCTTCATCCGAACTATCAACACCTGGTTATGAGCAACAAAATGTTTGCACTTATTTTAACATAACAAGACAAGAACATACTTCCTACTGAATCTTACACAATACACTGATGCCGAGTTATGCAATAAGTCTGTTGGACCTTCGGCCCAAAGAAGTAAAAATCATAATTGCTATATATATATATATATTATAGTTTAAGCTGTATATATTATATACTCATATATATATATATATATATATATATATATATATATATGCTCAAGTATATATATATATATAACATTAATGTGCTGGTTGAATAACAGTTTCATTTGTAAGTTACAACTAAAAAAAGGTACAGCTTAACGTTTGACACATCAATCATGAACACTTTGTGTTTTGTTGCAATACATCAATATGTATATAGGATAAAGGACCAGCTTAAGACTTGTGTAACTACCTATGTGTGATTAGCAGAAAAAAAGAATGATACATGATGGTTAATTGCTAATTGTTGTTGTCATATTCACTCTTGTACTCACCTACAGGTAAAACGTGGTCATTTCGGCGTCGACACTCTGTGTGTCGCATATAGAGGTCAAGCGCATTGCTGTCGCGCAACCGACCTTTGATTTGCTTGCAACACTTATCACTCTGATGGTTTTTTCGTTGTCGTATGCAGGTATATTCTAGTGGCGTGTCCAACAGAGTGGGTGTGACAGGTGAGAACTGTGGTGTGAAGGGAAGGTGGAGTGATGGAGGCAGTGATGAGATCAGTGGTGGAGACATTAGTGGGACCTGTTGCCGACACTGCACTGGAGCAGGCAGTCGCAGTGGAGATTGGGGTACTGTCTGTGTCAAGTTCATCCCAGCTGGTGGCACACAGCTAGAGAGGGGCAGGTTCTGGATAGGTAACTGTGGTCTGGGTAGTGGTGGTGTAACCAATGGCAACTGTTGTCGTGACAGTAACGTCACAGCAGTCCCCTCTTGTAGACTATTGCTGACGGAAACATCACTGGTTCCAAGTTTCTTTTTCCATCCTGCACAGTGGTTGCGTCGCTGAGAACCAACTGATTTTGTGTTTGATTTTCGTTTGTTTGGCGTGCATTTCTTCTTCCGTGCACCCACTGGTGTTGAATCACTGCATCGTTCAGACAAGTCTGTACTGCCTGTATTTGTCACTAATGGCACAATTTCACGATGCCGTGGCATGTCCCCTGATGCTGTAACATCAATACTTTGGGGCAGGACATATGATGTCAACTGACTGCACAGCAGCTGGTTAGCAACACTTGGAGAAGCCGCCTGCTTCGTAGTTATCATTGCACTGTCCCCAGATGTTCGATTCAACAGTACATTAGTTGGCCCTCCTACACTCACTGTCTTTTCCATTCTGGAGAGCAATGATGAAAATGGTGTTGGCGAAATCACAGGTGGGACCGGCTGAGATGAATTACGGGAAATTATCATACGGTCACGATTCTTATTGCGTTTAAGCCGATCTTTCAGTTTGTTCTGTGCTATCTTGGTCTGCAGTCGATTCATTGTCCGTGAGCTCTTATTCAAAGAACCCTTTGCCACTTTATTATCTGACTTGCTGCTACGAACATGTTCCAGTTTCTCAGCCAACTCGGGATACAGTTTCGCTATAGCAGTCGGGCCAGAGGGAGCTGATAATGACGTGCTTGGCACTCTGGTGGCCATCTTCACAAGCAGATCGTTCCAATGGCAGTTGTTAACTACCGGAGCGACAGACGGCACTACTGATGAACTACCGATGTTTGGAGTTGGCTTTGTATCAGCAGGTTTCACATCGACATCAGTGAATGCATACGGGTCATCATCACCGACGTCTGTGGTGGGTTTTGTAGCCATGACCCCACGGCGAATCGTGTTGAACTTGTTCTTGAGTCGGGCCTCAAGTGACAGGTGATGGTCAATTGTAGTTACATGACTCAAGACAGGATCGTCTTGCTTGCCCCCTCCAAATGCCCTCTGTGGCTTGCGCTGCTCCTCCACATTACTGTTTCTCAAGCCAACCAACTGCATATGGTTGTTGCTAAACCTGCATCAATGAAAAGTAACACGGAATGCACTCAGTAATGGTATAAATGTAAATTAAAGATAAGAAGTTCTTGTATAGTGAAATATCTGTCCTCACCACTGTCGTACAACAATAGATTAGTTGTACACAAACAGCTATCACTGTCATATACCTATTAATGTCATACATCTGAGTGAATCTGAACAATGTAGAGTAAATAAACTGTCCCAAAACTGCATTCCAAATAAGCACAAATGGATTAAAATGCCAGCTTCTACAGTCAATAAACTTATTTAATGTTGGCAATTCCACACTATATGGTTTTATTTGGATCAATGGTTATTTACTGTTGTTAGTGCCACTCTGTACATAAAGCTTGAACAGCATACAAGGAAAATATGATCTACTAAATAAAATATATAGCAATAATATACATTAAATTAATGTATGTGCCCATAGTATCACATTAAGGGAATAACAACACCTAATGCTCGAATTTGTATTATATTACATCTTTTTATATACTTCCATACAGAAATAAAAATGCCACACTTTATGCAATGTCAGTGAATTTTTACGAATACGCATATTTTTGCCCCGCTTTCTGGATGCCCAGTTGTGGAATCAGACAGGACACATACTGGCCTCAGGCATACTGTTTCTTTGCATTCAGAGCATTTTATAAGGATAACTTTTGGGTTGAAACAGGCATCAAAATTAATTATTGTGCGATATTCCGATGTACACTAATACAAGCTGTACATCATTCATTGATTTAAAATGATTCTGTTTATAATTTAGTGAAAATAGATAACGAAAGTGTAAAAAATATTAATGGTTTTGTGTCAGGTTCGAACCGGTGTCCTTCTGACTGTAAAAGCGAAAGCACCTAATGAACACGTTTATCAACTGAGCTATGCAGACGGGCAGCAGACCAGCAAGATTCAGGTCCCGGATTTAAAGTGTAACATTAAATTTACAACTCCTCCTTCATACATCGGCATAGTTATGATATTAATGTATTGTACAACATTTCTGTCTGAAGTTTGTAATGTATGTGTCCTTGCTTGGATTATCTGTGATACAATTACTCAGAAAACAAAACTGAAGGTGGCAGCAAACCCGATGCTCAGTCAGGCTTCTGCGAAACCTCTGGCTTCAATTTTATAAAAATAATTGATTCATGAGGAACCGTAAGATAAACATTTGTTCCCTGTGATGACTAGTGTTTGTACTACATCGGAATACATAAAGGGTCCCTCAGTCAGTATGTGTCATCTTTCATGCCACGATACCATGTGATAGCCTTGTTAATTAAGTTTCAGCTTTCCGCAGGAATCGCTATGCTGATGGGCTTAAAACCAAATGTTTTACAATTGTATTTTTTAATGTTGTCAAAGGTTACATACACATTTAATCTCTATGTATACAGTCGCGCCTCATCATAACGCGCCTCGTTATACTGCGAATTGGATATAACGCAGTCAGTCGCGGACCCCGAATTTCTGCCACCAGGGGGAAAATGGGCGCTACAGCTAACAATAATGCTGTAATTAACTGTCACTTATTTTATGAAGTCGTTATGATTGTCTTGTACAATTTAATGATATTAAGAAATTTAACACAGAAGTACAGCTGTGTTGTTGAGAAACAATTTAATGATATTAAGAAATTTAACACAGAAGTACAACTGTGTTGTTGAGTTTGTTGTTCCCCTGGCTTGTGCTCTGCCGTCGGCATCGTGGCACCAATCCGATCGTTTTTCAAACTGATCTATTGTGTAATTAGCTCTTGGTATGTGTAGTGATTTTCAAAGTGTTTGTTTAAAACATCACCAATTCCTTTGATTGCATTTAATTAACTTTAGGCACAGTAAATTTGGTTCAAAGCATTGTTTGTTTGTGCCGATATCAATCATGTTTGTCTCCTGCCAGTTTGCTGTGGCTTCCGCAAACGGGCGCCTTGCCTGGCTTGTAAAATGGCAGTTAAATTGCTTACGAATCGTGACAATGATGAACAATAATTATGATACTGAAATGGTAGGCTAACAGTTACGTCACATTTTCACTACGTCTACGAAAAAACATTTACTTGTCTGCAAATATACGAATTCGTCAACTGTGTATGAACCGCAGTAGCCTCGAACCACAGTGAATTGCATTATAAATTGGCATGGTAAATGTGCGATATAAATTTATATTTTGGGATTGATTGAAAGATGAAATCAAGCCAATAGTGAGCATAACTAGTATAGGTATTAATATTTGACAGATTTCAGCAACATTTCAATTCATTTGTGCCAAGTTCAAGGTGTTTTAAACCGTGACAGCAGTACTATTATCGCTCAGCTTACATCACCAGATGAAGCGCGTTGGTTCTTAGTTTATTTCAAAACTGTACACCATTTACAAGTTTTACTCAATTCAACATTCAACAGTGTATATTATTTTAACGTAATACACATTTACATTGGTTGCCAATTAGTTTTATAAATCATCCATAGACCGCACAACCAGCACATTGGCTTCGGTTGCTGTTGTGGCATTTTGGGCGTGGTGGGGGACTGCTGTGCTGCCCCTGGCGGAATATAATGTATAACGCACCTTATTTATAATGCGGTTCCATTTCGTGGACCCCAACTACCGTGTTATACAGAGGCGCGACTGTATATGGAAAATGAATTTTTTGGTAAAGCCTTGTTTCTATTACTTATAAGTACATATTTTATGGGGGAGGCCTGAAATGTTTTAACAAAGATTGTCCAAATGTAAGAACATACAGTTTAGAGGATATATGACCATGATTTAAACAGCAAGGTGCCATGGTATATATCTTTGACCATATTACGTTCAAGCTGCATTTAACTAGTTCCTATCTACGGAACATAATTTTGTTTTTTTATTTACTTCATCAATAAAAATTTCTGCATGAAAACAAGACTATGGTGCCATATTATATATGGTAAGCATTACATAGATTAACACGTGTTCAAAATTTAATTACAGCGATTTATAACAAATGAAAGCCTTTTCAATGGCACAGTGTGGTACTTGCAGAATAGGGAATTCTCCTAAGTTTAGGCATTTCCTAACCGATACGTTTCAAATCGCTACACCAAAATTCAATTTGTCGAAAAAACAAGTAAAAAAAGTCGTTCGATTGTCTCCACGTACGCATATATTTGAGTTTGGTAGAAAATAAAGACAGTTTCACCAATGGACCACATACGAATATGCTCGTCATTACTTCATGAATATTAATGAGGACCGATATTAGTATGGCATTTGAAATTATTTCATTGGTTGTAAATCATTGTAATTTTTTTTTAAACAAATGATTTGTTGACCTGTACACTTATTTGGAATGCAATAGTACCACAAGAGTCACACAGGTTCTCTCGATGAAAAGTTTGATGCTCTAGCCATTCTTGGCTTGCAGGCCACTATCAATGTTATACAGGACACTGAGGACAGGGAAAACACTTGTAAATGTACAGTAACTAACACTTGTAATTGTACCGTCAACACACAGATGATCATGGGATTAGCTGAGGTGAATTATGAGAAATTATCGTACTATCGTACTGGTGAATGTTTTAACACAGCTTCAGACTGAGATAAGTTTCTATGAATACGTAAAACATTGCAATTCCAAACTTCTGATATACCACAAAGAAAGAATGACTTACGCCACATTTCTAGGCACGGGGGCAGTGCTGAGTTCCTGGGTGTTTGACATGGACAGACACTGGTGGAAGGATGGCGTCCACTTATGAAGAACTTGGTGCTGTGAGAATGTGTCACTGTGCAGCTGCGATTCTTTACAGTTTTTTGTGCTGTGAGAACACAGGGGCTTCTGGTCGACCAACGAGTAGCGCACGTTCTTGCCGACAATCATTGCACCAGCATTGTGTAGCTGTAGCTACTTTTGGCTCTCTGCAGCAACTATGATTTGCCACAGGTACTTCCGAGTTGGTGCTGCTGTTTCAAACCCATGTGGTGTTGACTGTTCTTGGTCTAAGTTGTCCAAAATGTCATGGATCCGGTGTTGACAGTGACAGTGGATCACAGCTACCTTATATTTCTATCCTCCATAACAACCTTGTCACCAGCACCTAGGAGATATGAAAAAACAAATTATGCACCAAATTTACAGAAAACAGTGTCCCCTGCTATATGATGAGGGAAGTGAGCCACCTCGCTGTTCTTCTAATCCACCTCGCCCAAAATATGCCAAAATTGCCACCCCCATAACCATTTCTGTTGATTATTTATGTACAAGTAATGCTATAAACACATGTTCATACTGACTTGTAATTTATTTCCCCACTTTATGCCCTAGAACAGGTTAAAACTGACTTTGTGATGAACCATTTTGAAATTATTTTAAAATGCAGTTCCAAAGATAATCACATATGCCTTCAGTGCTTGCTCAGTTTACCTTTTAGACCCTACCACCTCACTCATCATTATACCCAAGGGAAACACCCGAAAGGACAGGAAATATGTGTCTCAGAGTACATAAAATTATTTCCCAAATAAAAAGTTACTGCATTTACAGTACGATATAAATACATAAAACAAAAAACAAGTTTTGTATTCCTGCAAACATACGACAAGAAAATGTCACATGCAATAGAGTGATCTATAAATGACAGCTGACACCATGTGTCCACTTACAGTTTAAATACTTCTGCATAGAATAGCACAAACATCAGGTGTTATTTTATATTATAATATCGGGTCATGTAAAATTGACTCAATTTTTCCAAACGTTTCCACTGTTAGTGTTACTAATGGCACCGACAGTGTAGTCTGTCAAGATGTTCAACTACACCGCCAGGAGTAGCACCAACAACACAGTTGTTGATCATTACAGGGTTTAAAGTAGGACCTTGGACAAATTCTTGTATTGTTCTGTGAATTACTTAAACAATACAATGGCCTTGGTCACCTTTAAAAATAATAAACTCTTACTTTTTAACTGTTGTTAAAATAATTTATATTGATGTTTGGGTATAACTTTATAATAATTATCATAGTAAATGTCATCATTAGTACTATTAGGCATTATGGTTTACATGTACGCAGCCTAATAATGCACAAGTTGCAGAAATTTCACTAAAATTTTATGTTTAACATGATTTGCTAGTTTTGTTTGGTTGGATGTTGATTTGTGTTGGACCAAGTAAACATGAATTAGTTTGTCTGGTTTATGTTTGGCTCTGATATGAACTAAAATTTGTGTCTATAATTTATTAAATAAAACAAAACATGATTTATTATAAGTGTAAAATAATATTCATGAAAAAATCTTGCAACATGTTAACTGATTACAAATTGGTATATGCAGTTACCAATTAAGATAGAAGTCCCTAAAATCTTACTTCACCAAAAATTTCCAGTGATCTCCATGGTCCCATTCCATTTAGATAGGAAAAGTAAAAAACACTTGAGAAAGCTTTGATTTAGACGTACACAGCCATAGGAAAACTCTAGGCTTACTAAAAAAAAATTACCTACAAATCGTTTCATTATTTTCATTTCAGAATGCACTGTTCTGACATGATAAGGTTTAGATGAGTCTTCATGAATCGGATCAACCCTCCACCCCATTATACGCTTATATCTAGATAATAACACACCACGGACGTGTTCACTGACAGTGTTGCTGTCAAAATAATAAAAACACGCCTTTGAGCTATTCCTATAGCCTTGAAGAAAAGGACGAAGTGAAGATAAAAAACTACACTAAAATACTAATTTGGAAACCAAACGTTGTAGGTTTGACGGTTATGTTTACCGGAATCCGTGTTTACATCGAATTACAATAGGCCCAGGTCAATAACACAAACCATCACATCAACCCCGATTTTATTATTATACGTAAACAACATATGATTACACCGTGACCATCTTATTTTCAATGTGTTGCATGTGCGAGTTCGTATATAATTTGCTTAATTTTAGGACAGGCCGTTTCATTTTAACGAAACAACGAGAGAACACAAACGACAATTTTTCAATTTACGGAAGTGGGCGAAAATTGGGGGTGAACAACAATAGGCTTCACAACGCTACTTTCGCGATTCTCCGCCAGGCCAAAGGGGTAAATTTGACAACTTACCGTATGATTGACATGCGTTGTCGCCTGCTGCGGATTACATGTCGCTAGAGTAATTTCGAAGGAAGTATAACGTCCAAAATAAAATTACAAATGTCTCCCACAAAATGGCTGCTGGATTTCAAGCATCGCTGTTATTTACTGGTGCGTGACCTCATATCACTCCGACATCTCTGGATACGGTCACCAAACGGAGCTTCGTTTAAATAAATTTGGCTCCCATGTTGGAATCGCTAGCCTAAAGTGACCCAGTTTCGACAAACTCCCATTATGACTAAGCACACAATGATCCAAGCAAAACACTAAACAAGGACCAAACATTAAAATTACGATTATCAAACGCGCATCAAAAATAATCATTCCGCCGCCCAAATTTGATTGTGCCTTCACCGGCCCGTATGGTGATAATTTCGAAAAGATCCGGTAATCGGCCATTTTTATGTTGTCGATACGATTTGAGCATTGCGTCGAAAAGACACAAGTTGACAAATATTACACATTGGCAGAAAATGTGAACATGCCTAGTGCACAAGTAGTACCGGGAAGGCGTGAACACTGCGGTGGATTGGTGAAAAGCTAGCCGAACAAACTGTGTGTGCATATCGCCACGAAGCCATGTTCGGGGTGCTGGAAAATCACATGATTTTACCATACTTTTTAACAAGGTAGCTATTTCCCATGAACACAGTTATTCAAATATACATTGCACATTAATTTGCCGGTGAATATTTCACTAAACAGTTTATGTAGAGTGTGTTCAATGCCATTTAATTTCATCTACTCGGTGAAAATGAAAACATCCTCTTGACCTATAATAAGACTTTCTCGAACTGGCTTTTAATTGGTGGAGAGAAGAAACTTTTGCCGGTGATTGGTCAATTCCTAATGAAAATGACCTAGTTAAAGGCATGTTTATTTTGCGATGAGTGGGTATTTCTGGTTGCGCCGCGACACCTCGCCTGAGTGAGTGCAAAATATTCACCTCGTAGCGTTCTTGGACACTGTAAGTTGCACGTATATTTCTATGTTGTAAATATATTGTGCCGATAGCGTGTTATTTTACGAGGTCGTGGTGCAATTTTTTATAGAGAAGTCAGATAGATGACAATCTTGCAACACGGCGTGCTGTAGTCACGAATCAGAAGACCTCAGGCTCCGGAATCAGAATTGGTCAACAAGTTATGTTCGTCTGACTTTGAGTGACTTGAACTTGGTGAGCACATCGACATGATACAGCCAGCCACAGGGCTCGACGTTAACATTCTGAGCTTCATACAGCATTCTAAATGTTCATCTTTCATTATGCTGCGTTTTGTTTGTAATAACTTCTAGATACTGTTAATGTTATGTCATTGATCGTTAGGGGCCCCATCGACATCGTTACTGGCTTAGTTACTCTCACTCTGTGACTGTCAGTATCACTGACTACAACCCTACTTCAGAGTACTTCTAGCCATGCATGCTACTACCTGATTTTTTGGGATATTTGTATACATTACTGCTCTGCGAATTAGGAAAATAGTTGCAAGTAGTAGTATTCACAGAGCATGTAGGTGGAAAGGGTGTTTATTGGATAATTAGAACGGAGTGGCTATACGTCCGGATACGGACGAATAGCCTTGGGGACTATACGTCCGGATACGGATGAATAGCGTATGTCGTCCCCCAGGCTATTTGTCCGGACATATTTCTCGCGAGAGTTCAATTCAGATTTGCGCAAGCGGCACAACTGAGATGGATGAGCTGGACGTTGAACGCGAATTCCCAGACATTCAATGATTATCAGCAGCTGTTGAACACTTTGAACACACCAATTTCGTGCAATTTTATAAAAGGACAGCAGAAACATAGAGGCAGATATACGTAGAAATACACGAAAGACGTACAACACGGCCATCGAGTATGCCAATATTACGTATGCTTGCGTCCACGGGGGAAGAGCATATAAGACCAACTCCAAGGGGATGCGACCTCATCAAAGGTATTATTACGCTTTCTGAATTAGTTACTGTCAATTATTTATGCTACGACTATACATACACTATTGTGATATCCCCCACTGTATAGCTAATGTTTCATTATGCATTTTACACGGCCCTTTTTATGGTACCAGGCATTATCAACATGTATCGAGCGATATTAGATGCAATCAACAACAAGAGCGTTCTAGAAAGGGACGGCATATGGACTTTATGTCACATAATAATTATGTCCTAGACGTTATGTCCTAAATTTATTAAGTTTTTCTGTGTTTTTTTGCACTTTTTTCTTAAATCTGTTGATATATGCCAGGCCTAGCACTGATGATGGCATTCTTTGTAGATTTTTTTTGCATTATTTAGCATCTTGTTTTGGGGACATCATACAAAATATTCACGGTCACCTGCAGCCACCCAAATTCTCACATGCTTTGTTAGAGGGTGTTTCAGTATATGCAGCCACCGGAGTTTGTGAACATTTTCTTTTACTTTCAGTTCATTCAAGAAAGCATGTCCTGCGCAAATCAAAGTCATCGCTACGAAAGATGGACAACAAAGTTCTCAAGAGAGGGCGACCAAAAGGAGCTGAACAGACTGTCATTGGTCTGCCAGCCAAGTGGAAATGTTTCACCAAGCCAGTGGCATTCTGCAAGAAAGATCCTCTCCAAAAAACCGAAAGTAAGAAAAAACATCTGGTCTGCTGTCAACCTGGAATTGTATATAATTTGGATTATATTGTATGTAAAAGTAAAGGTAATTTTTTATATAGTGCAGTATCCAGTCTTTAAGATTAACCAAAG
Organism: Ridgeia piscesae; assembly: GCA_025642075.2. Lineage (NCBI taxonomy): Eukaryota > Metazoa > Annelida > Polychaeta > Sabellida > Siboglinidae > Ridgeia > Ridgeia piscesae. Next base: position 213,078 of record JAODUO010000257.1, read on the forward strand.
CAGTTTACGCTTTACTGGTAGACCTGTTTAATAGTACACCATTTTATATAATTCATAAGATACAGCCTGTTACGGTTACTAGACATGTTCATGCAATGTTGTTAACATGGTGTTTCAGTCATCCTCAGCTGGCTGGTAGGGAACAGGGAAGACACCGCCTTGACTGGCACTTTGATTGAGGGAGATGATGTTGAAGTCCGTCCGGAGCATCTTCCAGCTAAAATAACAGATCCAAGCATTGATGTGTATCGTGACGGTTCGGTTGATGACGGCCACACCTCTCTGGCATGCGATTCGTGTCTAGAATGGTACCACCTAGCATGTCTAGGAAAGAAGTCTCGGCCATAGACAAGGACGTGGATTTGTGGGAGTTGCCACACAGCTGCTCATACGTAGGATGTGATAGCTGTGCCTTTATAGCACTACTAAAACAACTTGAGTGAATTATGGTGTACAACATTGCCCCTCATGTTAACCCTGCTGTGTGTGAAAGTTTGATGAATCAGTCGTAAATTGTCCCAGTTTCTGTTTTATCGGCAGGTCTGGCATTGTGAGGACATATAGAAACATTCCAAGGCTGTGTTAACAAGATCTCTGGTTGAGCTATAAGTTTGGGACTTATGTGATCGTTTTTTTATAAATGGAAATAATTTGTATCTTTAACATGCTTTGTGTAATTATGGTTTATAAGGTTTGTTTACTTTGGTAATTGAAGCCATTGGTTCTAAATGGTGTATTTTTTATGTTGTACGTTCTGTATAATGGTATTGCATATATGTAAACCCAATACTAAATGTGTTAGATCTTATAGTGTGTGTGCACATGAGGCTAGTGTAGATTATACATGGGAACGTGTGTTTAATTTGAACCAGTATGTTTATTACTTTTCAAAATTAAGATGTGGGTGGATTTATGCATATTAGGAGTAGTTTATACAGAGGCCTTTTATTTATGTATTTTACTTATTTATTTACGTTTATTACCTTTGTAAATGAAGATGTGGGTGGATTTGTGCACTGAGGCTAGTGTAGTTTATACATGAGAATGTATGTGTGTAATTTGTATCTCCTGTTTTATTTATTTGAACCAGTATTAAGAACACAAATTAAGATGTTGGTGGATTTATGCATATTAGGTGTAGTTTATACAGAGGACGTGATTAACTTGTATTGTATATCTCGTTTTATTTATTTGAACCAGTGTTTGATTGGTCTTTTATTTATGTATTTTACGTATTTATTTACGTATGTTTATTACCTTTCTAAGTGAAGATGTTGGATGATTTATGTACATTAGGCTAGTGTATGAACTTTCTGTGTCATGAACTTTCTGTTTTTGATGTTCAGTATTAAAGTCATCTCTGTTTACTCATGTGTTTGGTGTTATAAAATAGGCCTCCTAACGAAAATATTACAACTACAGATAGTTTATACAACAAATGATCATCATTTTCATTACTTCTTGATATAACGTACTGCAATAATTATATTTTAAATTTCATAGATATATTATTTCGGACCACAGTTTATAAACGGTATTTGAATTCATTATTTCGCTTTCGTAATTTTAATCATGATTAAAAACTAGTAGTGATGACATCTGGCGAAGCTAAATAGATTTTGGCGGAACGTACAGCAAACGAAATTTACATGGGTTTTGCCATATTTCTATTAAAAAAAAGGGAAACGGACAATTAAAACAAAGGCCGAAAATGAAACAAAGTTCAAGTAAGTCGCTCGTGTTGTGTAAGTGACATACTATAATGGAACATGTGAATAAAAACTTGCCGTATTGTGATTATTTAAGAAGAAGCAGTTATTTAAACATAAACACACACATGCCTTCTTAATCAATAGTATAGCACTTACGTTCGGTCACGTAGCACATGGCGCGATGACGGGCTATTTGTATATATTTATCCGGTCAAATAGCGCATACGCAAACATGTCATGGGCTATTTGTCCGTATCCGGACGAATAGCGTATACGCAAACATGGGCTATTTGTCCGTATCCGGACGAATAGCGTAGACGCAAACATGGGCTATTTGTCCGTATCCGGACGAATAGCGTATATGCAAACATGGGCTATTTGTCCGTATCCGGACGAATAGTCCACCAGGCTATTCGTCCGTATCCGGACGAATAGCCAGGGCCTAATTAGAATGCAGTGCATACCCATAGGTTTTAATAGCTGCTTACTAACTACAGTTGGCGTGTGTTCATATCAGTCTTTCTAAATACTACACTGTCCTAACAGTGTCGAGAGGCACCGATAGTGTAGTGAGAGGTATGGATAGTGATGTGGTTACCATTTGCCAGGTTCAATCATTGGTCATGGTCTTACTTGCTCTACGAATACTGCAGAGCAGTAACGTCACTGCTCTGCGAATACCGCAAGTTTGTCCCATATTCACCGAGCAGCGATGTCACTGCTCTGCGAATTGTCTCATCCAATGTAATGGGCTGTCATATAGCAATAGTCAAGGTTTCAAATGTAATAGGGATGTAGGTGCCTGTGGTGTAATTACCCCAGGCCAGGATATTTTACTGAATTAATTATTAAAGTTGACAATGTTTATGAGCTGTGTACACTGAAGTGTCATTTAGCTTGATATAAACAATGAATAAATAAGATTTTTACCACATTTTGATAACTTTTGGGGTGAAATCAATCTGGATCTAACCATATTTTACCATGTGATTAAAACCACCACAATGTTGACCATTCAACAAGTGGACCTTGGGTATATCATATAATGCAGTACATATATGTATTAAGCATAACATTTAAAATTCCATTCCAGTCACTTCTGTGAAGTGGTGTCTGCATTCTGAGGATTAAAGTTTATTAGAATTTGGCTTAACAACAATTCACTGTATGTACTAATTAGCTGGGTAATCTAAACTGATTGCTAGCAGCACATATTCAATATATAACACAATATTGCTATAATTACTCGACCCAGTCACAGACTGTCAACCTCCCTATATTAAAAATGTCCTATCATTGCAGCTTCTATCATATAAAAAATCTTCTTTGTAGTAATGGGGAATGTTTGAGAAGGTTTTGAGATTTTTCACTAGATAATATATGGAACATAGAGGATCCTACAATCAGAACCTTTCTAAGGTAAGGTAATAAATATACCCATGGATGACAGAGTGACTCAATAGAACTACAACAATGTTATTCCTACAAGTTTCCTCCTTAGATTGCTTTTTATAGTAATCTCATTATAGCCTATCCATCACACCTCCATATATTTTCACTGTTTGTTCACTATTAAACATGTTTACACTGTTGGTGTTTTGTGTCAGTAGATCATTTTTTTTAATTCCATTTAGTATCGTTCCTTGCTGAGAATGTGTATAATGTTATGTTCTATACATCAACACTACCTGTTTTTACTACATGGAAGACTGACAAGAACATTTCCAGGCTTCCAGCTGCAGTTTAACAACACAATTGATTGTTTTGTCAACAGGCTAAAGGGAGCCCATAGGGAATGTCACAAGATCAGTAAAGACATGGGCAGCTTGACCTAATTATTTACGCCTCAGTGAACACTTTCTTCTGGTAGCATTGGGTTTAAACACTGCTGCCAGTGACAGTTGTTGTCCTTGAGCAAGTTGACTGTCACTCCCTACCTGGCTGTCACTCGTGGCATCTGTGTTGGAGAATATGGATGGCACAACAAAGTTCAAGTCAAAGAGAGCGGCAAAGCAACGAAGACACACGTCATCAGAGACTCGCGCGTCTGACGTAGAGGCGGAGGGGTTGTTGCCCCATGCTCGGCGGTAGGAAAACACAATATTTCTAGAATTAATTGACCCAGTCACAGGCTGTCAACCTCCCTATATTAAAAATTTCCTATAATTGCAGCTTCTATGGTATACAAAAATTCTTTATAAAAATGGGAAATTTGAGGTTTTGTGATTTTTTACTAGAAGCTTGTATTTACTTTATAAAGAGTGACCAATGTCTGGATATGATTGTTTTACATTATGAAAGCCACATCATTATGACATCAGTAGGTGTTATGACATGATGTTGGTAATTTGTCTTAACTTGACCCAGGAGGTGGATCATGAACTATTCCTATATTTTGTTAACCATTTCAGTGCTACAGCCCTCAGATGCTGTGATCACCGAATACTGCATCATATATATTCTGAAAGTTTAATACTCAGCAAGTAATGTAGTTAGGATATATTTTAATTTAATAATCATAATCTGTGTTAGTTGCAGGATTGCCTGTGCTGGTAATGTTTACAAAGTATTATCGCCAGTGTTATTTATTTTAAATGATCGCCACCAGCTATATCTGACAAATTACATGACTAATATTATAAAAACACTCTGTCTAAGTAAGTTGTTACTTGGTAAATCGTCATCAAACACATCAGTAATGTCAAAGATTTTTGCAATCGGTTACAGAGAAATAAAAAAAATCAACAAATCCATGATTAGCACAATTGCAATGCTAAGGCATCAATCTTAAAGGCTATATAGAACATGTGGCTCCACATAGCGGATAATTGTGGGTAAAATATTATTCGAATAACAGACTTTGTCAATGCCACCGAAGGGGCTTAACATATTCAAGTGTCGTCACCCTCCATGTTGCCACTGAATTGGCTTATTGTACTGAAATCGATAAAATAATTAATGTTCCTATCTCATTCTTGTAATTTTATTTCTGAATAACTATATTTCCGGTACATTTGAGAGTAGTTTAGTCCTGGACATGTTCTGGTCGAATTGACTGTATATATTTTATGACACTATTTTTTAAAACTATTTTCCTATAATACAAGCATCTGTTTTTTATTGTATATACATTTTTAGAAACTTTACTTTAGTTTACACTGATAATGATGTCACCGTTTTTATTAATACCATAATGAATGGTAAAATTTTATTAACATTAATACTTAATAGTATTGTTTTAACATGATGTTTTATATACGGTGTCTGATTAGCATAATGATGTAAAAGTGCCATGAGCGCCACCATATGGCGGATACTGGCGCTATAAAATTGCCATTATTATTAGTTTAATGGATTTGCAAACTGCAGTGCCCTGCCCATGTCTATGACAGAACAGTCTCACTCTTGTTCCCCAAAGGTTGACAATGACCTGGATTCCTGCTGTTAATAATGTGTTGTAGCTGTTGGTAGAAACTCCCAGTTCATTTAGAGTAATTTTGCTGTCATATGGATATGTGTATGATATGATCATTATCATATTAGTCACCATATGTTGACTTTTTTGATGAACAAACATGAGAGCATAGATGTCAGTTTCTGTCTGTGGCCACATCATATCTTATGTCTGTTTCATAGGCAGCATTTAATTGACTCCCCGATAGCCCTACAACCTGTTAATAGCACAAAGCTTGTTTGCCTGTTTTCCTTCATGTTTTGTATTTGTGTACAGTTTCTTAATTTTGCAGGTCACGTTTGTACAATTTGTTTGGCCAGATTGAGCGAGAATTTGAGCAACTGTATGCTGACAATTTAGCAAGTAAGTATGTCTACCTAACAACAAACTTCTGTTACCAAGACTTCTAAATTATTACAATCTACATTGTGTGTATATTTATGTGTGAATATAGTTATACGTATAAACACAATCACGTACGCATGCACATACTCCAGGTACACACTAATTTGATTAAAGGTGGATTGTGGGTAAATGATGTGCTTTGGTGCAGTTGTAAACCGTTATGTGTATGTTCAGTGCAAGAGAAGCTAGAGATCCTCAATGATAGACTGGAGCAAGTGACAGGGACAGAGAAAGATGCAGATGATGGCATGGATGGTGCTCAATCCATCAAACAGTCAGTCAAGAAATGTAAGTGATACTTTAGTTAATTAACCCTTCCTACCACAGCCGTTCTTCTGCGTTTAGTCCTTTGGGCAGAAGGTCCAATGGACTAACGGTATAATTCTGCATCCACCATGCTCCATTAACTCCCATACTCAGAAACTATTTAGGATCTATGTTTCTAATTTGGTGTAGATGTATATTGCAGCAGTATATAGTCCAGTATATTTTAATGGGCCACTGGTTTCACAACAGCTGTAGACCAAACAGTAGACAAGCCACCTTTGTGAAGCAATAAACTATCTAGTGCAAACAAAAGCTCTCTGTGTCGATAACATATCAAGCTATGACATGTAGTACGTGTCTATTATCTAACTATAAGCTATGGCATGTAGTACGTGTCTATTATCTAACTATAAGCTATGACATGTAGTACGTGTCTATTATCTAACTATAAGCTATGACATGTAGTACGTGTCTGTTTTCTAACTATAAGCTATGACATGTAGTACGTGTCTGTTTTCTAACTATAAGCTATGACATGTAGTACGTGTCTATTATCTAACTATAAGCTATGACATGTAGTACGTGTCTGTTTTCTAACTATAAGCTATGACATGTAGTACGTGTCTATTATTTTAACTATAAGCTATGACATGTAGTACGTGTCTGTTATTTAACTATAAGCTATGACATGTAGTACGTGTCTGTTTTCTAACTATAAGCTATGACATGTAGTACGTGTCTGTTTTCTAACTATAAGCTATGACATGTAGTACGTGTCTGTTATTTAACTATAAGCTATGACATGTAGTACGTGTCTGTTTTCTAACTATAAGCTATGACATGTAGTACGTGTCTGTTATCTAACTATAAGCTATGACATGTAGTACGTGTCTGTTATCTAACTATAAGCTATGACATGTAGTACGTGTCTGTTATCTAACTATAAGCTATGACATGTAGTACGTGTCTGTTATCTAACTATAAGCTATGACATGTAGTACGTGTCTGTTTTCTAACTATAAGCTATGACATGTAGTACGTGTCTGTTTTCTAACTATAAGCTATGACATGTAGTACATGTCTGTTTTCTAACTATAAGCTATGACATGTAGTACGTGTCTGTTATCTAACTATAAGCTATGACATGTAGTACGTGTCTGTTTTCTAACTATAAGCTATGACATGTAGTACGTGTCTGTTTTCTAACTATAAGCTATGACATGTAGTACGTGTCTGTTATCTAACTATAAGCTATGACATGTAGTACGTGTCTGTTTTCTAACTATAAGCTATGACATGTAGTACGTGTCTGTTATCTAACTATAAGCTATGACATGTAGTACGTGTCTGTTTTCTAACTATAAGCTATGACATGTAGTACGTGTCTGTTATTTTAACTATAAGCTATGACATGTAGTACGTGTCTGTTTTCTAACTATAAGCTATGACATGTAGTACGTGTCTGTTATCTAACTATAAGCTATGACATGTAGTACGTGTCTGTTTTCTAACTATAAGCTATGACATGTAGTACGTGTCTGTTATTTTAACTATAAGCTATGACATGTAGTACGTGTCTGTTATCTTTAAATATAAGCTATGACATGTAGTACGTGTCTGTTTTCTAACTATAAGCTATGACATGTAGTACGTGTCTGTTTTCTAACTATAAGCTATGACATGTAGTACGTGTCTGTTATTTAACTATAAGCTATGACATGTAGTACGTGTCTGTTTTCTAACTATAAGCTATGACATGTAGTACGTGTCTGTTATCTAACTATAAGCTATGACATGTAGTACGTGTCTGTTATCTAACTATAAGCTATGACATGTAGTACGTGTCTGTTATCTAACTATAAGCTATGACATGTAGTACGTGTCTGTTATCTAACTATAAGCTATGACATGTAGTACGTGTCTGTTATCTAACTATAAGCTATGACATGTAGTACGTGTTTTATTGCTATGCATTATACGTGTCTTTATCTAACTATAAGCTATGACATGTAGTACGTGTCTGTTTTCTAACTATAAGCTATGACATGTAGTACGTGTCTGTTTTCTAACTATAAGCTATGACATGTAGTACGTGTCTGTTTTCTAACTATAAGCTATGACATGTAGTACGTGTCTGTTATCTAACTATAAGCTATGACATGTAGTACATGTCTGTTTTCTAACTATAAGCTATGACATGTAGTACGTGTCTGTTTTCTAACTATAAGCTATGACATGTAGTACGTGTCTGTTATCTAACTATAAGCTATGACATGTAGTACGTGTCTGTTTTCTAACTATAAGCTATGACATGTAGTACGTGTCTGTTTTCTAACTATAAGCTATGACATGTAGTACGTGTCTGTTATCTAACTATAAGCTATGACATGTAGTACGTGTCTGTTTTCTAACTATAAGCTATGACATGTAGTACGTGTCTGTTATCTAACTATAAGCTATGACATGTAGTACGTGTCTGTTTTCTAACTATAAGCTATGACATGTAGTACGTGTCTGTTATCTAACTATAAGCTATGACATGTAGTACGTGTCTGTTTTCTAACTATAAGCTATGACATGTAGTACGTGTCTGTTATCTAACTATAAGCTATGACATGTAGTACGTGTCTGTTTTCTAACTATAAGCTATGACATGTAGTACGTGTCTGTTTTCTAACTATAAGCTATGACATGTAGTACGTGTCTGTTATCTAACTATAAGCTATGACATGTAGTACGTGTCTGTTTTCTAACTATAAGCTATGACATGTAGTACGTGTCTGTTATCTAACTATAAGCTATGACATGTAGTACGTGTCTGTTATCTAACTATAAGCTATGACATGTAGTACGTGTCTGTTATCTAACTATAAGCTATGACATGTGGTACCGGTACCTGTCTGTTTTCTAACTATAAGCAGGGCCTCAACCAGGATCAAATTTTTGCCTGTCCAAATTTGTTTCAATGCAGCGCGATCGACACGCGATCAACACACCTTTGCGATCGGCATGTTACAAAGGACGACTGGACATGAAGCAAGGCTAGGCATATACTAATGCACAATCTCACATGTGATTAAAAATGTAATATTATAACAACCCAAGCATAATTAAACTATGTACATTTATTGACATATAGGAACTAAAGAAGAGATCATTCTTAAAACAAAGCAGCAATACAATAATGGATACATTTACTTGCATGTTCAAACATGTAAGTATTTACAATATAGTTCAACAACCAAACAATTGAAATCATACAATTAGAATCACTTACAGCTGAGATATAATTAAAGAAGAGTCAGTTATTGTATCATTAAATAACGGCAGATTTTGCAGGATTGCACTGTGTTGTGTTCTATGAAAATATCAATTGCCACAGAGAAATGGAAGTCCTTAGCTGGAATCTTGAAGTAGCTGAAGCTGATGTGTTGGCCGAGATAACTGGTGGTGAAGTCAGGGTGTGGTGTTTGCTTCTGTTTCGGTTCCTGCCTCTGCATTCACAGCAGTGGTGGAGAAACAGCAGATCTCTGTTGAAAATTATAAATTTTACTAGCTTATCTGCATACAGGTTATACATTTTGCATTAAGGTGATTCGCATGCCATTTGATGTTATATCAAGTCCAAATAATGACATTGTTTGCATTCAGTTTTGAACAGTGTCCATCCTGGAAACAGGGATTGTCCTTGTAATATTTTATCATTTATAATAACAATTATGTTCTTAATACCAATGCTTAAAAGGAATATAAATAGGAATACTATTATGTTCTATAGCACCTCCTGTGCACTACATTGTAAAAGTTAAAACACATTGTTTAAAAAAACCTTATAAAAGTACAAAACATTTATTATTTAAAACAATCAACTTTTACTTACAACAAATGCATTTCTGAAGAATAATGCAGCAGTTATAGATTTATTTGTACGATAATGTGTATATTTTAATCAATTACATTGTGTTGTTATTTTTAATAAATTATTGATAATAATTATATCTTTATATAAATTCTTGGCTGCCGATGAGGCATTAGTGACTTTACTTAATACACTGAATGAAACATATGTCATCCCATCGTTGTTCTAATATTTCCTTGTGTACTGTCTGGCCTATATTTAGTACAACTGAATTGCTCAGAAAGTTGACCTTCCAGTACTAAGGAAGCGCAGAAGACCTAACTGGGACATTGTTTTAATGTGCCTGTCAATAAAGTCAGTTAAATCCTTCCACCCAATACAACAAGTGGCATCAGAGGTGGTCTGCAAATGGGAGTCTGTTTATTACCAGAGTCTGAAAACCAAGGCGTCGCAATGATGACTTTGAAGTAGTTACATTTGTTGCAATTGATTGGAAGCCGCAGTACGATGTTTTCCCACATACTTGGGACGACAATTGCCCCATTTTAACTGCAGCAAACAGAAATTATTAGGCATCATTGACCTAGATTCTGTTTACAGCACAGCTGGTCTGCCACGTGAGGCGATTGCATACTGCTGCCCTCGTGAAAGAAATCACTAACAATTTTCTGGGACGGTGCCCCAGAAAACATTAAACGTTGATTAATGGAACATATTCTATGTGCAATTAATTTACAAAGACTCGATTATACTATCATTCTTCACAAACTAGGATGCTTAAATGACTTACATGTCGATGGCTCGCTCGTACAGTGAATGCTAAACTGATTGCTTTGACATTTTTTGAAAATTTCTGATTAAATGCTAGCCTGTAGCTAGAAAATAAAATGGCCGTCAGTTTCATCAGAACATATTAGTATCTTATCCATTTTGGCTTTTTAAAGTGCGGATGGCATTAAAGTGGACTGGTATGAATGGATTTTCTAAATGATCTATGAAAACATAAATAAACAAAACCTCGAACTTTGACCTTCTAAGTTCTACACATGTAGCCATTGTAGGGACTGTGTTGAATTCTGATTAAACTGACCCAATAAACCAAAATAATAATCGGTTTCATCAGATATTATTTTGTTATCAATTTTGGTTTTCTTAAAGGCAGATGGCATCCAAATAAAACTGAAATCAATGGATTTTAACTGAAAATATGCATGTCAACATCAACAAATTATTTCCCAATTTTATCTTACGACCACGACGATCCCGACCCACATTTATTTCTGATTAAACTGAATCAACAAACCAAAATAATAATAAATTTCATAAGACATTATTATTTTGTTATAAATGTTGGTTTTCTTAAAGGTGGATGGCATCCTAGTAAAACTGATATAAATGGATTTTAACTAACAAATATGCACGTCAACATCAACAAATTATTTCCCAATTTTATCTTACCACCACAACGATCCCGACCCACATATTTATTTAAAATAGCTATGTGGATGACTTGAAATCTGCAGTGACACTCATTGCATTCCTGAACAACAACGTGTGTCACTGGTCTCATTCCCCATTTCATCTGTGTGTATACTTTCTGTTAGAACAGTTGTATCGGTATAAAGGGCTCATTATTTCTTAATAGTATTGTTATTTTGGCTAACGTGCCTAGATTTTGTGCATGTTTCGTGCAATGCCAAACTGTCTGGGCATAGTAATGATGCATGGTGACATATTGCTAGCTTGTGATCAATATTTTGTTGGTTAGTAAACTAAGTACAGCTGTACAAAAAATGGTGTGAAATATTTCATTACAGTCAGCTGCTGCAATAGACAACTACATGCTAGCTCTGAATACCCTTGTGGCAAACTTACACATGCAGTTACATCTATGTTATAGTAAATAACAAATAAACAGGTGTTTTCCATCACAAAATGTATCACATCAATCATGATGCGTATAACATCGTGTTTTCTGTATCGCGATACACATCGCATCACAAAGTAGTGTATCAGTATGGCCCTAATGAGTCAATTTTTCTCCATTATGTGCTGCTGTAAGCCTAATTCATCCAGGTTATTAAAACTTTATATGACATTTACACAATGAACACATATCCTGGATTATGTTGTGATGGAAATGTTGATGCTGTGTTTTATAGGTAGACAGACAGACATATAGATATCATATTGTAATATAACATTGTAAATATGTTAAATATAGTCAGTATATATGCTTTATATACATGAACTTCATGATGTCCGTCCTTGTCAGCTGGCAGCCAGATCTCACAGAAACTTAAACTCACATACAAGACATCAACAAGCAAGATCGTGTCAAGTTTCCGGGCATCAACATCGGCGAGTCAGGTGGTGCGAGATTTCCGTGGTCACCGTGACGGTGTCTGGGAGGTGACAGTGTCACGAACAGAACCGCGAGTCATCGCGACAGCATCTGCAGGTGAGGTGCATTCTTTACAGTATTAGAGGACATCTTTTGTAGAAATTCCCAGAAACAAGACAGCAGGGTTGCTCAGTAAGTAATAAGTTTTCAGTAGATGGATTAAAGGGAACCAAAAGGAAAAAGTTACATGCTATGCACATGGAAGAGTTAATACAAATGAACTATTTTGAACGGTAATCACATTTTTAACGTCAGTGGCTTACTGGTAAAATCATTTCAAAGTGGAAAATTTTACTGAAATCAGCAACTCCATGAAGGCCTTCATCAATGGCTGACAGCGCACTGATCCCTACTTCCTGACAAATCAGCACACAGAACCGACCTTAAAGTCACATGTCCGTTGACGAATCCAATGAGTTATAAACACAATATTGTGAGATATGTGCAATCGGTCTTTGCGTGATACACTATATTATATTGCTTGGCATATGGTTGTAACAGTACAAATGTATAAAAAAAGAGCTGTCATAGTTTCACTCCGCGTTTGTGTGACCAGAAGAGGTGGCTTCGTAACTGTAGCTGGATCATGGATGGAAGCTCTCAAAATACAGTTCACATTGTTTGGCACACTTCGAAAACAAAGTTCGAGAAGTTGCTTTGAATAGGATGTTTCTCACCGTGTAGTGGGTCAAGATCTGCAGAAACATCGGCAACATCGAATTTTGAAGCATGGAGCTGTGCAAACGATATTGGCACGATATTTAGTCACCGACGACAGTCATTGAAACGGGTTAGCGGTTGAAAGCTACATTGCAATTTAGATCACCGCAGAACTGTACATAAATATATCTACATTTGTTATAGTTTAGAATATTTTTTCTGCTAGTTGTATTACTTTTATCCAGTTCAAATGGTTATTTTTAAAAGAGACATTCCACTGTACATATATTTCAGCTAAAAAGCCTAACTTTATTATTCAGCATGAAGTCAATTTCATAACGAACATGGGCAGTGATTGTCTTTCTTTATTTAGCCCTCCAGAATTATGCTACAAACCCTCCCTCTAAATACCCCGCCTATTAAAAGAACAATTAATACTGACACATATCTGTTTCATAGCTGCATAGGTCATGCTATGTCTATAATACAAAAACATGCCATAATTGCTAATGTTAATATAATAATGTCCAGTATTTGAAAAACAACAATTAATCTGCATTTTCTGTCACAATTGTGGAAAATTTGGAACTTGTTTCCTGAAAACAGTTTTAAGCTAGGGCGAAGGACCGAGCCTGTCACTGAGTGTCAGGCTGAGATAAATCGGAGTGCCATGACCCCATATGTGTTTCAAATTGTGTAACCCCAAATTGTGTATGACATGTCCGACACTACACCACTGACCCGGAGAATAATATGTGGCTGTTACTAAGTAGGAACTGTCATTGAATCCCGGGACTGAATGCGAGGTGGCCATCGACATACCGGGATATCCGTGATATCGCCGGTGTCACCGACCCTGCGACATGGTGATCAACTCACTCTGTTGGTGTTGATATTTAAAATATTATTATCCTGCCCGGACTTCATAATGAACATTTAGGCCAACATTTCTTATACTAGACACATAAATAATTACCTTTACCGACAGGCTCTGTGTGCAGAATAGCAGCTATTCCTAACAGCATACATACTCCTTTCGGTGAGTTTCGTTGTTCACCAAAACAATAAACTTTGCACTGGCACTTGTCAATGTCGCCTCGGTTTGTTACTCGCCTCTGCATTTCGGCTTCTGGCGGGTCTTCTTTACCAAGTTTACTAGCACGTTCAGTTCTATCTTGAAAATGTTGGCCTGTATCGGTGCAACCGAAATTCAGCTATTTCTGAACAAAAATAATGTTTGTTTCCCCATACGAAGCCATTTTAGCACATGTAACACAGCGCCACCCAGCAATTATTCTAAAGATCAAATATGTAGATCTGCAGTAATATTGACTGCTGTGTGACGTAGCCAAAGTTACAATGGCACAACTTACGAACTTCAATAGAATAGGTGTTCAGATTTCTGTACTAATAAACCACTGACATTACAAATGTGATTACCGTTCAAAATAGTTTGTTTATATTAACTTTTCATGTGCATAGCATGTAACTTTTTCCTTTTTGTTACCTGTAATATTCCAAGGAGTGATGGTGAGTAAGTCAGGTCACTAACTGTGTCACTGCTACAACCCTCACAGGTAGTGATCACTGAATACTGCATTCCCAGTGACTTCACATGAAACTTGACTGCATCACTTTAACTCAAGATTTTGGCTGCAGTGACGCAATAGGAACATCATAGGTGTTCTAAAAGTTGAATACTCGACAAGTAATGTAGTTAGGATATATTTTAATTTCATCATAAATGTAAACCCGACAAATATGTCATTTTCTATTAGCATAACGACCAAATATACTGTCGCTGTTAGTTGCAGATTTGCCTCCATCAGTAATGTTTACAAAGTCTATTATTGCCAGTGTACTTACAATGATAGTCACCGGCTAATTCTGACAAATTACATCACTAATATTTAAAAAAATCTAAGTAAGTTGTTACTTGGTAAATTACGTTTGATGATGTTAGTAATGTTGTTCCCAATTACTGCAGTCGAAGATTTATACAATCAGTTACACAAAAATGAACAAATCTGTAGCACTGAAATGGTTAAATTCAATAGGATGATAATCCATTTATTGCAATGCTATAGCATCAGCAGTGATGGAATGATTTGACATGATTTGTTTCCATCACGTCCTTCTAGATCACACAGCCTGCATTTGGTGGATTCAGACAGGAACTTGTCTACTTCAGTACCTGGGCCACAGTGGCTCTGTCAACTCTGTGCGCTTCCATCCGACACTAGACGTTGCTGTGTCTGCCTCTGGTGACCAGACCTGTCACATATGGAAGGCAAACATTAGTGCCCCACAACACGTTGAAAACTTGGTACGTGTTTACATGGATAGTTAAGAGAAAGGGGTGCCTTGATGACTGCATTATGTGGATACTTTGTGTCATCAGGCACCAGGAATAGGTACAAACACAACCATGTTGTGTATCATATGATTTCTGGCACTTACTTGTACTGTGACTAAATACAGTTTATAGGGACCATGTTTCTGGACTACAAAACTACACTTTTTGTATTCTATGTTATCAGACAACTGAGTGAAATGTTTGTTTGAATATATATTTTTTTAATGATGCTAGTATCATCATCAAAGAATGGCCCATTGTTGAATTAAAATAAACATCATTGTGTATTCATGTAATTACCCATGGGTTCCAAGGCTGTCCTCTCAATCTGGCTTTGGAACTACCTTGGCTGTTCTTCATCTCTCTCTTATGTATTGTTCTTAGTACTAAAGCAACAGGTATTTTGACAATGCCAACCAAATTGCATTTACTAAGCCTGGAGCCTTGTTTACAACTTGAAAACTGTGTCATGTCAATGGAATATTTAAACATATACAAAAACAGATGAAAACTAAACATGAGTTATGGCCAAGCCAGACTGAACTAACTGCAAATGTCTACACCCTGTATCTTGGTTTGTGCAATGAACACTTGAAGTGAGACAAAGTATATCTGATTCAGCAAAACTTGTGACAGTTACCAGCCCCGGCGTCACCTAGCTACAGGTGACACACAGTCTGACAACTTCCTACCAGTGTAGTTGTGTCACATGCTCTTGTATTGACAACTTCCTACCAGTGTAGTCCTGTGTCACATGCCCTTGTGTTGACAACTTCCTACCAGTGTAGTCCTGTGTCACATGCCCTTGTGTTCTGCTGCAGAAGGCCCTCTCATCAGGGGAAGACGACTTGGACGGCTCAGAAAAGGAATATGTGGAAAGTAAGCTGAATTTCAAAATTACATTGTTATAGAAATGCAATATGGTTGGGGCAGATTGTATTTTCTGTTACATTTAGTGTAAACATTAAAATCTATATTTTTTTAATTAAAATATGTATTTATAAGTAACATACTTACCTGGCTCCGTTGCTTCACAAGGTGCAATAGACTTGGCCGCGCCCAAGTTGCTCGCCATAATTAATAAAATGAAACAATGACCTATCCCCACAGCTCCCACCACTCCATCCAATCACTGAGTCTCTTCTCTTCGCACTTGGCAAAAAGGCTCATATTGTGATGGGTAATCTCCCTATAGCGGGGAAGGAGGGAGGGTGATATGGTGAAGCGACGGAGCCAGGTAAGTATGTTACTTATAAATACATATTTTTATTCTAAAAATATATAATTTATTGCCTAACATAGACTTAGCCTGGCTCACAAGGTGCAGAATCTAGGTGAATGGATGGTGGGATATAGACAATGTTACCTCTAATGATCTCTAATGTTGGGTGCAGAATTGATTCTGCAACCACTACCGGTCCTAGTTGAATGAGATCGGCAGAATAGAGAGATATGTCCTTGAGATAAAGGTTGGTGAAGGTGTTATGACAGCACCAGGTATCAACTCGCAGAATCTGTTCCATGGAGACCTGTTTGTGGAATGCGAGCGATGCAGCCACGGATCGTACCTGTTGTGCCTTAACCTTGTGGGACTCAAGGACAGGTGTAGGGGAATTTGTGTAGCACTCCAGAATCGTTTTACGGATCCACCCGGAGATTGTGGATGGTACAATGTCTTCTTTATGCCCTGGTATGAACGACACAAAGAGGAGGCGCTTGTGCTCCCTCCAAGGCATGGACCTTTCTAGGTAGAATCTTAGTGCCATTATTGGGAATAGGAGTCGGTCTTTAGCTATGCCATAGCGTGTGTTGGAATTGAGCATGAAAGCACACATTTCGGGCCCTTGCCCAAAACTTGCGTCTTTGATGAATGACAGGTCCGTTGTAGTCAGGCTTGTTCAAAGGCATGGATTTCGCCCGGACGTTTGCCGGAAGCAAGCGCGATGAGGAAAACTGTCTTCCATGTAAGCAGCTGATCCAATGTTTGGTCTAGAGGTTAAAAAGGTGGTTTTGTCAATGCTGACAAAGCTAAGGTGAGATTCTACTCTGGCAAATGATGTTAACAAGATGATGGAGCTTGTTCCATTTTGATATTTTGAAGTAGCGACTTCAGTGCAGGATGTCGTCCTACTTTCGCACTGGAAGTGGCACGAAGAGTGTTGGCGATTGCCATCTGATAGCCTGCCATGGTCGAGATAGCCAAATGTTTCTCCATGTGAAGGTGGAGAAGAAAATCCTACACTACACTCTCAGTAGCCGAGAGTGGATTAATGTGTTGTATGTTACACCAAGCAGTGAAGATCCTCCACTTGGACTCATAAATCGCCAGAGTAGACTCTCGCTGGGGTCTACTGACATGGGAGGCAACGTCTATCGAACGGTCTCTGTTGCAGAGGGTATCCCGGATACTCTCCACGTGTGTAGCTGGAGATTGGATATATCTCGGTGGATCTGGCCTCAAGGCTGGGATAGTAACCGAGGAATGTTGGGTGTCCGGAGTGGAGATTGTACCAACATCCCTAATAGTAGTGGCAACCAGATCGCCTCGGGCCAGTATGGGGCAATGAGGATCAGTTCGCACTGGTCCTGTTGGGCCTTCTCGAGCACCCGTGGTAACAGAGCTGGTGGTGGGTATGCGTATGCCCACAGTGCATTTCAGCTCATTAACAGAGCATCTACTGCCATGGCTAATGGATCTGGAACAGGGGACACAAATAGTGGAAGTTTGTGATTCCACTCGTTGCACACAGATCCAATAATGGGATTCCCTATTCCCGTGTCAGTGCTAGGAAGACAGATGGATGTGGAGACCATTCTGTACCTGACATCTGGGAAGGGCACGACAGGATGTCTGCAAGGACATTCAATCTCCCAGGGATGTGTCGTCCCCGGAGCACTATTTGGTTGGCCTGACACATGAGGAGTAGCTTCTTGGTCCATCTGCACAGCTGTATTGACCGTGTTCCGCCCTGCTTGTTGATGTAGGACACTACAGTGGAGTTGTCTGATGCAACCAGGACTGTCAGATCCATAAGCTTCCGCAGCCAGTGGAGCATGGCTCTGTGTATGGCTTCTAACTCGAGTACGTTGATGTGAAGTGTTTTCTTGGTTGTTGTCCATATACCGGACACTGTCAATGCATTCCAATGTGCTCCCCAGCCGATGTTCGATGCATCCGTGAACAACTGAGTGTCTGGTTTGTCGGGGTAACTGGGTCTCCCCTCAGAACATTGTGTGCTGACTTCCACCATTGGAAATCTTCCTCCACCGTGGGGGAAAGATGTATCCACAAGTTGCTGGTTAAAACATTGAAATCCCAATGTTGAGAGATGCAATGTTGGGCTTCGCGGGTGTGCAGCCGTCCCAGAAGAACCATTTTTTTGTGGACGCAAATAGACCGAGCAGGATCTGCCACGTATGTGTACATCCTCCTTGGCTTAGCAGGAATGAGCAAATCAGTGCTTGATTTGTGATATCGATCCAGAGTTGGAGTGACCTGGAAGGAAACCAGGTCGAACTGGTATCTCAGAAAAAAGGAATTTCTGTTTTGGGATCAGTTCCGACTTCTTGTCGTGAATGAGGAGGTCCCTCGTGTGGCAGAGATTGAGCACTTGTACAGTGTCTCGGAGGCACTGGTCGCAAGATGGTGAATAGATGAGCCAGTAGTCCAGGTAGTGACAGAGATTGATGAAAAAAGTAGGTCAGATTCCGAAAAATGACAGGGGTGTCCGTTTTTGGGCGTAGGTCTTTTATTATTGAATTTCCATTATTGCAAGTTAACATTATTTTAAAGGGCATATAATTATCTTCACATTGGATGTAGATATGCTTTCTCATTAATTAAAAAAGTTGATCATAATACAACAGGTGTGCCAGTATATCAATGTTTTACTATAACATGATATATTACGTAACGTAGCTTTTTAAGGCTTCATTTCTTACTGCTACATGTTGTGTTTATTTGAAAGACTGTAATTACCTACACATTGGTACCAATATTATTATAATACGTTATATAGTAATGTTGCATATACTCGAATATAATGGAAGCATACTCAACAACATGAGAAGCTAGTGCCCAGTCACAGTACAGCGGCCAAGTGTTTCCGCTACCACCCCGGCCAGCCTCGGTCGAAACCTCAGCAAATAAACAACAGAACAGTCCCGCAAGTTACACCATTTATAAATACTACAATAATTATAATACAACTACCCGATCATTGTATTATATCCTAGTTGAGCATACTGTCTTTGTGCAAGAATATAGGACACCGAGTATGGGACTCATCTCACATAGACGTAGTGTGTTTACAAAATGAGCTCGACCGACGAACTTCCCCGACAACAACAACGATCTTCGAAATGAATCATCGACTAAAGTCACATATTCGATGCGTGAAACGGCTTGAATAGCAAACACTTTGGAAGACTTCTTCTGCAATCAAATGAATCGGCCCAGCCGACGCCATTTTGCTAACCCAAAAAATAGGGCACTTCGAAAAAATGCATGAAACTCTGTAAACTTGAATAGCACCGGTAGCCATAACTACCCACAATGCATTGCCGATATGTTAACCCTTCAAGTTAAATGTGTTTCAAAAGTATCCCCCAGAGAGCGCCTCTGGAATAGATCAAACTCGGATGCTAATATGTACGGCCGGGTACAGCCGACTTGAGGAGTAAACAGCCGGCCGTCTACGGACGACTTGAGGTCTAAAGGGTTAATCTCCTTGATTACGGCCACGTTTACAGAACTCTTACCACTGTGCCACTCTCTCAGACCTCTTACCAGTGTGCCACTCTCACAGACCTCGTAGCAGTGTGCCACTCTCACAGACTTTGTAGCAGTGTACCTCTCTCACAGAATTGTAGCAGTGTGCCACTCTCACATACGTCTTACCAGTGTGCCAACCTCAAAGACCTCATAGCAGTGTTCCACTCTCACATACCTCGTAGCAGTGTGCCACTCTCACAGAATTGTAGCAGTATGCCACTCTCACAAACCTTGTAGCAGTGTGCCCCTCTCACATGTCTTACCAGTGTGCCAACCTCAAAGACCTCATAGTAGTGTTCCACTCTCACATACCTCGTAGCAGTGTGCCACTCTCACAGACCTCTTACCAGTGTGCCACGCTCACAGACCACATGTCAGACTGCCACTCTCAAATATCACTTAACAGTGTGCCACTCTCACAGACCATATATCAGACTTCCACTATCAAATATCCCTTACCAATGTACCACTCAAATATCCCTCACCAATGTGCCACTCTCACAGACTTCGAAGCTGTGTGCCACTCTCACTCAACACATGTTTTCAGCGGTCGATTCGTCAGATGACAGACACGAGCCAACATTCATCCACCAGGCAATGGTGGAACTGCAAGGTCACTCTGGGGTGGTCATTGCTGCAGACTGGATGCCAGGAGGAAGTCAGGTGATAAGTGCATCATGGGATAGGACAGCTAATTTGTACGATGCAGAGACTGGTGAACTCATAACTACACTGACGGGTGAGATTTCTTATACTTCTTTCAACAGTCAACAAACAGATTGACCAGAAACAGTTGTCCCTAGAACAAAGGTTTACCTTGCTATTTGATGGAAGGGTAGTGCCCCCCTCCAATTCTGCCAACCCCTCACCCCACCTCGGATGAGGGGTCATTACGCAAATTGTTTTTGTCAAGTAGGCAGCCCTGAGGGCAAAGAGCTTCGCCTACAATAAACACATTACTGATGCGACAAAATATGAATTTGTCAACCGCATATGAACCGCAGTGAATTGCAATACAGTGTATAGTTCAGCATGGTAAATGTGCTATCAGTAATTCTGTATTTACGTTTTGGGATTGAGTGAAAGACGAAGTCAAGCCAACAGTGAGCATAATCGTTATAGGTTTTAATAGTTTACTGACTTCAGCATCATGTCAGTCCATATGTATGTTTTGGCTGCTGAGAGCAAGGTTATAATTTTACATCAACGGTACTTTATTATCGTTCAATTCACATCATCAGACAGTATGTAATGTTTTAATATAATATACATTGACATTGGCTGGCAATCTAAATAAGTTTCATAAACCACACAGAGACTGCGCAACAGAACATAGGCTTTGGTTGCTTCAGTGGTGTTATTTGGTGGAGCCCCTGGATGAATAATTTGTACACGCCCTACCTATAATGTGGTTCTATTTTATGGACCTCAACTATTACATCATCATGAGATGTAACTGTAATAATAACCACCTCCTTAACAAATAACCTTATAAAGTATCTGTGGATATTGGTGTACTAGTGTGGACAGTCAGTGTTGGTGATGTGTTGCACCAGGTCATGACCAAGAACTCACCAATGTCTGTGCACACACGTCTCAGAAACTTGTTGTTACAACAAGTAAAGACACAACATTTCGCCTGTGGGATTTCCGTGACCCATCCATGAAAGTGAATGTGTTCCAAGGTCACACACAGTAAGTCACTAGTTCTGTGCACTCGGGTGGTTCTTGTGTAACTCATGTTTATGACATTAGCCTCATTGTAAGTTGTCAGTGTGTTTAGTAACTTTAATGCTATGCAGTGAGGTGGACATGTAGTAGTATCTCGCTGTCTCTCTTCATACACAATGTGTTTCATAATTTATGGTTTCTGAACTATTTAATGGTTTATGACATTAGCCTCATTCTTATGGTCTAGAATACTATGGAATTTTATTTATGGGAAACTATTACCAGGTACTAATTATGGAATTTATGTGAAGAAATAAGAATGTAAAAATGTTGCACTATAATTGTTTCAACAGCTTTCTGATAATGTTGGTAAATGTGGTAAATGTTCATTGTTGGTATGAAGATGTCACTGATTACATTTGATACATATGCTTCTGGACTGAGACAGTTTGTTTCATGAGATACAGGGCTATTTGTAATTTCCTATGAACATCAATTGTTTGAAGCCTAGATTATCAGATAGTTTTATGTTACTTTTTTCCTCTATATCTGGGCTGTGTAGGTTTATTAATTCTTTGTATCTACCCTGCTTCATCTAGAAATGCCAGATTTATGTTTAAACAATCTTAGTGTTGCGTCTGCTGTTGGGCAGCCGAGGCATGGGCTATGCTGTGTCACCTCTGAGGGGCTGGCGATCTGCTGCTGGCACAACGTCTCTTCTTTCTTGTGACACCCTGGTACAGGGGTGAGGTGTCGCACTGGACATGTCCTTGCAGTGCTTGCCAACCACCCCGTCTCCTTCATCCTCAAGGGTCTAGGTCCATAATAGCTACTTCCCGTTACAGCTACTTCCCATTACAGCTAACTTATCTTATTTAATTACACAATTCAGGAGGGGACAGCAAGAGGGAGCATTAACTATTTTAGATTATTGTAAGATTTCTACATGAAATATATTAATGAATGACACATTTAAAAAATCATAAGAATGATATATAAATGTAACTAAGTTATTTGAAATGGAAAATATACCATAAAACACTTGTGCAATTTTTTTAAAGACCTACATTAATTGTACAAAGTACAGAATTGTATCAAAAAGTAATAAAAATCATCAATTATTCTGGTTATGTGGTGGTGGGCACTGGAAGATGTTGGGATGGTGTTTCCCCACCACTTTCACAAACTTGGAATTCCATCCCTCAACATGGATGTTTGTTCATTTGTCAGTTTCTGTATAGACATTCTACATGTTCATGGAGATCTTTGAATCATCACCGAGCCATGTCTCCACAAAGTACTCGTTAAAAGTTATCAGTTGTGGAAATTCCTCAGTGGGACACACATCAAAGCCGTCCCCCCCCTCATGGACATCAGCTGGATGGAGATGAAATAGTTAATGCTCCCTTATCTTGTTACATTGTGAAATGGAGAAATAGAAAAGTAGCTATAATGGGACTAGTTCAACTGTCAAACTTAAAGGGAACCAAAAGGGAAATATTATGTGCTATGCACATGAAAGAGCTAATACAAAGCAACCATTCTGAACGGTAATCACATTTTTAACGTCAGTGGTTTATTAGTAAAATAATTCCAAAGTGGATAATTTTACTGAAATCATCGGCTTCATAGAGGCATCCATGATGCGCCTCTTCCTGTTGTCTGACCGTGGTCTGACCACTCATTACGCAGAACCGGCCTTAAAGTCATGTGTCCGATTACGTGCGTCAATGCTATCGCCGTTGTAAACACAATGTTGTAAGATACGCGAACTTCGAAGAAGGACATCCGTTCGAAGAACATTGCTTCGAATAGGATGTTTCTCACCGTATATACTGGGTCAAGATCCGCAGAAACGTCGGCGACGTCGAGTTTTGAAGTATGGAGCTGTGCAAACGATATTAGCGCGATATTTAATCACCAACGATAGTCATCGAAACGGGTTACCGGTTGAATCCTTCCGTCGCCGTAGCCAAGTCATCAGAGCGCGCAAGAAGGTTAGTAAATATTATTAAGTCTTCTGTATCTAAATTATTTGAATCTTGTACCATTAGACACATTGCGATGTCTGTCGAGATGACTTATGTACATACTGATATTGTTCGTAAACGTCCACCACAGTTAACGTTCTAGAAGGTATGCACATGGGATCATGGAGCCGCTAACTAGGTCCAAGCGAGTTAGGCCGTCCGATATTGTTATTCATTATTATTAGTTTTATGTTATCCTACTTTGCATGGTATATATCACGTTTGCATGAACAGAGGCATAAAAATAAGGTAAAGCTTAACACAGAAAAACAGCTGAATGCAAGCCAGATCATAGACGTCATAGTCAATTCGGATGAACGATAATATAGGCACTTTGATATCACTCGCTAAATAAGTTTCAAAAGTACTGCCTTTCGAGTTTCGTAGCTACGCATGCAGTTCCTATTTTCAGGTTGACCGCTCTGAAAGTGCCAACATGACTGCTATATTTTTCAGTAAACATATTATTCAAACATTAAAAAATAGCATTGCGAATGTTGTTTTCAATCATGTGAGAGAACAAATTACAAATTCTGTGTGCTGTATCAGTTCAGATATTCATACAACATTGATACTAGGACATGTTACAGGCTTACAGTAAAGGATGAATAATTAGCTATGATGAGATATAACTTATGTACTGTAAATAATCACTGCAAATTTGCAAAATTGCCTTTATTGGTAGTTTCTTGAAATATTGGGGACACACTGAGCAAACAAGAAGAAACATTAACAGACTAGCATAATATACTAGATGGAACGTGGACTTGTAGATATCCCACAAGATCACTCTATCCAATACAACACTATATCTTCAGGTAAACACTCGGTAAACATTTGGAACCAGTTTCTTCTCCACCACAATGAGTGGAATTCTCTACCCTCAACCACTGTGTCGTGCAAATCACTAATCTAATTCAACAATAATTTAATCCAATAGTTTAGCAAGTCAGATAATCCACCATGCACATTGGCGTGATGTCTCAATATGACATTTTTCCAGTTAACAATATACATTGTCATAGATATTCCTGTTCGTTTAATATTTTGAGGGGCAAACGTTTGTGTTTATTGGATAATATAAATTAAAGCAATTAATATAAGATACAACATGACACAAACAATGTAGCGATAAATGCTATTGTGGTCATTTTGTGAGAGGAATGTCACAGTGGAGTGAAATGTTTGTAAGACGCAGTATTATTTTACCAATTATGTATTCAATACCACGTTTACCAACATTAGGAAATTGCATGACTGAGCACTGTCAACTCTAGTGCATAAACACTAAGTGATCATGTAATCAGTTATCATACCTTAGTTTATGTAATATGTATCACCACACAAACATACACACATATCTATTCAATGAAGACAGCAGCTGGAGCATAATCACCATCTATCTATCTGTGCAAGCACTGTGCAATAATATGAATGCAGTTCTAGTGCATGCAACTCAGTATCTGTCACTCCTGTCAGCTGTCAAATTAAGATCTTGGTGAGTGTTTGACATCTGCCAGAAACCTTCTGTACTCTATCCATGACCCGTTCCATCCTTACAGTCCCATTTGCTTTCTTGATAAACGTATCTAGCCTAATCCTGTCCTGGTTGTTGATATTGCCATTTCCAACATACTGCACCAAACTAAAGGACACTGTTCACTATTACACTGTAACATATATGCTGCTTATTTGGCGCACATTGAATGATCTTTTTTCATACAAAAACAGTCAATATTTAGAACTACAGCATGTCCTGTTTATTTATAGGGATGGAACCATGGCTCTAGCAAGAACGTCCGGCCACGTCCTAGCGAACCCTGACAACATGGCTGTTTTCTGGTCAAGACGCAAGCAATTGGAGCTGCGGAAGACACTATAGCTGTATGTTTACCTGCAGATCCACCATCCCATGGCAGACAGAAAGAGTGAATGGTGAATTACATCTTTGTCAGAACTCTGGCCGCTGCCCACAATGACTGTCCATGTCGGAATTGCAGTCCTTGGTACAGATATGCCCAAACTAATGAAACAAGATCTGCTGGTGTCAAGAGTCAGTTGATTTGTTCATAATCAATCCAACTGCTTATTTACAAATCAACTGATAATTTGTAAGGGCAGCAGTCAACAAGTGCTGAGTGTTATCCCGTATCTTGTTCTCCGCTGAGAGCACAGAAGTTCCATCTTATGGCTGGTATACACTGGTATGACTCTCTGTACCCTTCGACCAAGCCTGCCATGGATCCACCAGGTAAAACTCTCTGTATATGGCCGACTTGGACACCTGAAATAAAATAAGGACTAAATAAATATATCAACTATGTATAGTGGCGCAGTGGTTTAAAGCTTTGGTACTGTGTCGAACATTGGGCAAGTCTGTTCACCCGTCATTGCTCCAATTCACTCAGCTGTGTAAACAAGTAACTGGCTATAGACAATGGTGGATATTTGTACACAAACCGTCTTGATTAATTAATTACAGCTTGGCTGGATGCTTTCCACAGTCATGAGATGGTGTTTAATCAAGTAGGTCTGCCAGGGAGTAAAGTGTAAAGCACTTTGACAAGGACAATGCTAAGCAGACATTGGGTCAAATACATTGAAATTTATTTAAATACAAATACTCTTAATGGATCCAAATACTTTTTATTCCTAAACATCAATTACAGATACTTAAAAAGCATTTAAATACTTTCAAATACAAATGTATTTGACCCCATGTTTGAGGATTGGATACTGCACTATATAAGAACTGTGTTGACAGGTGACATATGAAAATGGAGGTAACTCAATCCATTATCATTGTAGAATACATGTTGTGTTTTAAAAAAATCATTGGAACTTTTTTTTAGTTCTGACATAGTGGACAACTGGGCATGCTACTCGAAATGTTCTAGAATGATCCTACATCAGTTACTGTTAAACATGAATTGTTGGGTATATTTCTACTATAGAATAATGTGTGGTGTTTTCATTGTATGACATATCATTTGTATTATATAAATGTTGTATCATGTTAGTTTGCTTGGTGTTCTGGTTGCTCTAATGTTATTTTCATTGTCAATAAATTGTGAGCAACACATTTCACTGTTTATAATACATGAACATATACTTACATTTTTGTTGGCAGATACATGTGAAAGTTGTCTAACCGGTTACATTTGGAAGCACTGTCTGCTCCAAACACAGAATATAAAATCCATGGCCATTTGTAATATATGATGGCACATCTGAAACAGAACCAGATGTTTAAATTAGTTTTTCATGAATAAGAAATATTAGTAGCACAATGTGGAACCTGGCAGCTACTATTATGGTTACCTCGCCACTATTATGGTTACCTCGACAACAAAGTTACATTGCAATTAAGATCACCGCAGAATATACATAAATATATCCACATATGTTATAGTTTAGAATATTTGTTCTGTTAGTTGTGTTACTTTTACCCAGTTCAAATGGTTATTTTTAATAGAGACATTCCACTGTACATATATTTCAGCTAAAAACAACTATTATTCAGCATGAAGTCGATTTCATAAAGAACATGGGTGGTGATTTTCTTTCTTTCTTTAGCCCTCCAGAATTATGCTCCAAACTCTCCCTTTAAATATACCACGCCTATTAAAAGAACAATCAATATTGACACCACATAGTTAGATAATTAATCTTTCCTCTATAGTTCTACTGGTGTGTTCTATTTATATCTGTGATTGACACACATCTGTTTCATAGCCGCACAGGTCATGCTATGCCAATAATTCAAAAAACATGCCACATTCGCTACTGTTAATATTTGTTGTCACAGTTGTGGACAATTTGGAAATTGATTCCTGAAAACAGTTTTAAGCTAGGGCGAAGGACCGAGCCTGTCACTCTGTGTCAGGCTGAGATAAATCGGAGAGCCATGCCCATGGCCATGACCCCATATGATATTTGTTTCAAATTGGGAAACCTCACATTGTTGTATAACATATCCGACACTATACCACTGAGTTGGAGAATAATACACGGCATGGCTGTGACTAAGTAGAAACTCGCCGAATCCCGGGATCGAATGCGAGGTGGATGGATCCCCATCAACATACCTGTCAGTGTTTCGAAGTTTCAGCGAGTTTCGACCACTTGTCAATGTCGCCTCGGCTTGTTACTCGCCTCTGCATTTCGGCTTCCGGCGGGTCTTCTTTACCAGGTTTACCAGCGCGTTCAGTTCAATCTTGAAAATGTTGATCCTTATCGTTGCAACCGAAATTAAGCTATTTTGAACGAAAACCATGTTCGCTTCCTACACGGGTACACGAAGCAGATGTACACATCGTGAAGCGCCACCTGGCGATTATTTTAACGGAATTTTAAATACAGATTTGCCCGATCTGCCGCTCATCGCGCCAAACATTCGACTACGTCACACATCAGTCAAAATGGTGCGACTTACGAACTTTGATAGAAAAGGTGTTCAGATTTTTTTACTAATAAACCACTGACTTTAAAAATGTGATTACCGTTCAGAATAGTTCGTTTTTATCAACTCTTTCACATGCATAGCATGTAACTTTTCCCTTTTGGTTCCCTTTAATTAGTAGCTATAACGGGAATAAAAAGTAGCTTTAACAGGAAGTAGCTATAACTGAAAGTACCTATAATGGGAAAACACCTCTCACAGTACACCCATCTTGTGTGTCCACTTCTTGTTTACCCCCCCCCCCCTCCCAACACCAAGTCCCCTCTACATATTCTGGTTCCTTCCTAATTTTCTGTAAGATTAATTGAATCCTGATGTCCTCAGATCATTCCAACTTCTGCCCATCACCTGTGGTCAGTTGTACTCACACACTTGTACCTTGTCTAGGTGTGGTGTCAGTGACAGTGACCTCACTGGCAGGACTGACTACTGTTTTCTCCCATCTCTCACACACCAGGCATAGGCAGTACTACCAACAGTTCTTTTCACAAATAAATGAAGACATTGTATTTAAAATATGGTGATTATAATTGTAAAATGCTGTCTGGCATGTGTCAGAGAACATTGATGA
The DNA here is from genome assembly GCA_025642075.2 of Ridgeia piscesae. NCBI lineage: Eukaryota > Metazoa > Annelida > Polychaeta > Sabellida > Siboglinidae > Ridgeia > Ridgeia piscesae. The sequence continues at coordinate 241,703 of JAODUO010000257.1, forward strand.
CAACACTAAACCTAAACAGTAACCTCTGTCAAAGTGGCTGCTGTTTGTTATCTCTTGTAAATAAACAAATTATTTCTATATGCAGTGTATTATTAACATTTGTAGTATTATATTGTGAGCTGTAGCCTGACTTAATGTGATTTGAGGGAAAGAATAATTATTTACGGTTTGTGGAATATATTTGTAAAGACCTGTGGTAATTTGGGACATGACTTTGGCAGACACGTGACGTCAGCAGTGTTTGCGGGTGGAGACAAAGTGATCTCTGGGAGTGACGACCGTACAGTGAAGGTGTGGGACTTGAAGAACATGCGGTCTCCACTCACTACCATCCGCACAGACTCCGCAGTCAACCGGTGAGTCACCACTAGTAGTGCTGTATGGTACAGTGGCCAGTCTGGCACTGGACAGTAGTGATGTATGGTACAGTGGCCAGTCTGGCACTGGACAGTAGTGATGTATGGTACAGTGGCCAGTCTGGCACTGGACAGTAGTGATGTATGGTACAGTGGCCAGTCTGGCACTGGACAGTAGTGATGTATGGTACAGTGGCCAGTCTGGCACTGGACAGTAGTGATGTATGGTACAGTGGCCAGTCTGGCACTGGACAGTAGTGATGTATGGTACAGTGGCCAGTCTGGCACTGGACAGTAGTGATGTATGGTACAGTGGCCAGTCTGGCACTGGACAGTAGTGATGTATGGTACAGTGGCCAGTCTGGCACTGGACAGTAGTGATGTATGGTACAGTGGCCAGTCTGGCACTGGACAGTAGTGATGTATGGTACAGTGGCCAGTCTGGCACTGGACAGTAGTGATGTATGGTACAGTGGCCAGTCTGGCACTGGACAGTAGTGATGTATGGTACAGTGGCCAGTCTGGCACTGGACAGTAGTGATGTATGGTACAGTGGCCAGTCTGGCACTGGACAGTAGTGCTGTATGGTACAGTGGCCAGTCTGGCACTGGACAGTAGTGCTGTATGGTACAGTGGCCAGTCTGGCACTGGACAGTAGTGATGTATGGTACAGTGGCCAGTCTGGCACTGGACAGTAGTGATGTATGGTACAGTGGCCAGTCTGGCACTGGACAGTAGTGATGTATGGTACAGTGGCCAGTCTGGCACTGGACAGTAGTGATGTATGGTACAGTGGCCAGTCTGGCACTGGACAGTAGTGCTGTATGGTACAGTGGCCAGTCTGGCACTGGACAGTAGTGATGTATGGTACAGTGGCCAGTCTGGCACTGGACAGTAGTGATGTATGGTACAGTGGCCAGTCTGGCACTGGACAGTAGTGATGTATGGTACAGTGGCCAGTCTGGCACTGGACAGTAGTGATGTATGGTACAGTGGCCAGTCTGGCACTGGACAGTAGTGATGTATGGTACAGTGGCCAGTCTGGCACTGGACAGTAGTGATGTATGGTACAGTGGCCAGTCTGGCACTGGACAGTAGTGATGTATGGTACAGTGGCCAGTCTGGCACTGGACAGTAGTGATGTATGGTACAGTGGCCAGTCTGGCACTGGACAGTAGTGATGTATGGTACAGTGGCCAGTCTGGCACTGGACAGTAGTGATGTATGGTACAGTGGCCAGTCTGGCACTGGACAGTAGTGATGTATGGTACAGTGGCCAGTCTGGCACTGGACAGTAGTGATGTATGGTACAGTGGCCAGTCTGGCACTGGACAGTAGTGATGTATGGTACAGTGGCCAGTCTGGCACTGGACAGTAGTGATGTATGGTACAGTGGCCAGTCTGGCACTGGACAGTAGTGATGTATGGTACAGTGGCCAGTCTGGCACTGGACAGTAGTGCTGTATGGTACAGTGGCCAGTCTGGCACTGGACAGTAGTGATGTATGGTACAGTGGCCAGTCTGGCACTGGACAGTAGTGATGTATGGTACAGTGGCCAGTCTGGCACTGGACAGTAGTGATGTATGGTACAGTGGCCAGTCTGGCACTGGACAGTAGTGATGTATGGTACAGTGGCCAGTCTGGCACTGGACAGTAGTGCTGTATGGTACAGTGGTCAGTCTGGCACTGGACAGTAGTGCTGTATGGTACAGTGGTCAGTCTGGTACTGGACAGTAGTGCTGTATGGTACAGTGGTCAGTCTGGCACTGGACAGTACACATCTAGACGGCACTTTATAGTCTTACGCACGCACGCATGCATGCACGTATGCACGTATGCACGCATGCACGCACACACACAGACACACAATTCTATTGCACTAACAAGAGTATAATTTGAGATATACTGCTCCGTGACTGATGACATCGCTGGTGTCTGTTGTAGCTTGTCAGTGTCTCCACACCAGAACCTCATGGCTATACCTCACGACAACCGCCATATTCGTCTCTATGACCTCAATGGTGTGCGCATCGGGCGCCTTCCAAACAACAAACGTCAGGTATGGTCATTGTAGATATAAACTGTCACAAGTCCTTACTTTGTCTTTATAATTTGCATTGTCAGACTAAGTGCACCCTCTGTCGTAGACTAAGTGCACCCTCTGTCGTAGACTAAGTGCACCCTCTGTCGTAGACTAGGTGCACCCTCTGTCGTAGACTAGGTGCACCCTCTGTCGTAGACTAAGTGCACCCTCTGTCGTAGACTAAGTGCACCCTCTGTCGTAGACTAAGTGCACCCTCTGTCGTAGACTAAGTGCACCCTCTGTCGTAGACTAAGTGCACCCTCTGTCGTAGACTAAGTGCACCCTCTGTCGTAGACTAAGTGCACCCTCTGTCGTAGACTAAGTGCACCCTCTGTCGTAGACTAAGTGCACCCTCTGTCGTAGACTAAGTGCACCCTCTGTCGTAGACTAAGTGCACCCTCTGTCGTAGACTAAGTGCACCCTCTGTCGTAGACTAAGTGCACCCTCTGTCGTAGACTAGGTGCACCCTCTGTCGTAGACTAAGTGCACCCTCTGTCGTAGACTAGGTGCACCCTCTGTCGTAGACTAGGTGCACCCTCTGTCGTAGACTAGGTGCACCCTCTGTCGTAGACTAAGTGCACCCTCTGTCGTAGACTAAGTGCACCCTCTGTCGTAGACTAAGTGCACCCTCTGTCGTAGACTAAGTGCACCCTCTGTCGTAGACTAGGTGCACCCTCTGTCGTAGACTAGGTGCACCCTCTGTCGTAGACTAAGTGCACCCTCTGTCGTAGACTAAGTGCACCCTCTGTCGTAGACTAAGTGCACCCTCTGTCGTAGACTAAGTGCACCCTCTGTCGTAGACTAAGTGCACCCTCTGTCGTAGACTAAGTGCACCCTCTGTCGTAGACTAAGTGCACCCTCTGTCGTAGACTAAGTGCACCCTCTGTCGTAGACTAAGTGCACCCTCTGTCGTAGACTAAGTGCACCCTCTGTCGTAGACTAAGTGCACCCTCTGTCGTAGACTAAGTGCACCCTCTGTCGTAGACTAAGTGCACCCTCTGTCGTAGACTAAGTGCACCCTCTGTCGTAGACTAAGTGCACCCTCTGTCGTAGACTAGGTGCACCCTCTGTCGTAGACTAAGTGCACCCTCTGTCGTAGACTAGGTGCACCCTCTGTCGTAGACTAAGTGCACCCTCTGTCGTAGACTAAGTGCACCCTCTGTCGTAGACTAAGTGCACCCTCTGTCGTAGACTAAGTGCACCCTCTGTCGTAGACTAAGTGCACCCTCTGTCGTAGACTAAGTGCACCCTCTGTCGTAGACTAAGTGCACCCTCTGTGCAGTGAGTAACTAATATTTGATTGCACCCTCTGTCGTAGACTAAGTGCACCCTCTGTCGTAGACTAAGTGCACCCTCTGTCGTAGACTAAGTGCACCCTCTGTCGTAGACTAAGTGCACCCTCTGTCGTAGACTAAGTGCACCCTCTGTCGTAGACTAAGTGCACCCTCTGTCGTAGACTAAGTGCACCCTCTGTCGTAGACTAAGTGCACCCTCTGTCGTAGACTAAGTGCACCCTCTGTCGTAGACTAAGTGCACCCTCTGTCGTAGACTAAGTGCACCCTCTGTCGTAGACTAAGTGCACCCTCTGTCGTAGACTAAGTGCACCCTCTGCCGTTACCTCCCGTATCTCAGAAACCATTTGGGATATATTTTTCTAATTTAGCATAGACCTTATGGTATGTTAGGGCACTGCCACTATGCATGAGAAATTAATATTTGATTGGATCGTTTTAATGGGACTGTAGGGCCTTCAATAGCCCAAATTCCGATACGTTTTCAGTTGGCCTTTTTTAACTGTTTACTTTATTTTGATGCTTATTTGGTTCTCTTTAAAATGGTGTGACTAGTATAGTGTCACCTAAAACATAAAAGACTAGGCAGCTACTGTGATTCACCAAAACACATCATTCATTGCCGACTCACTATATACAAAAGACTTCAGGACCTCTTGGCCCATTTTTGTCCTTTGGGCTGAAGATCCAGTGGACTTATGGCATCACTATGCGTGCGCCATGCACCATGCACCATGCACCATGCACCATGCACCATGCACCATGCACCATGCACCATGCACCATGCACCATGGTAGTGATCTCAGAAACCATTGAAGATCTATTGTTCAGATTTTGCTTAGACGTTTCTTAGGGTACTGTCACTATGCAGAAGTTTCTATAACCTAAAACTGGTACACTTAGTATGCGTCATTGTGTCTTGTAGGGTCACAGTCGTATGGTGTGTGCAACAGCCTGGGCGGAAGACTTGTCGGAGACGAGTGTCGTCAACCTCTTCTCCTGTGGTTTCGACCGCCATGTCTTTGGTTGGCACATCAACCTGCTGCCAAAGGAATAGTTTGCTTTCAGTGTTTTGTGGGCCAGTGTAGGTTTTCCGCTCCTTGTAAATGTCGTCCCCCTTTTTCTACAGGGGTTTTACCCATTTTCTTTGGTTGCGTTAAAAATAATCTGAAAGGTAGTAATTGAGTGTCAGTTGTGACTGTCCCCGGGATGCGGGCCGCTCTTGAAATTTGGTTTATCAGATTGCTCAAGAAGACCCAGGGTATTCTTAGTTTGGGTTGCTAAATAACCCAATTGAACACTATGATAATGAAAACTTTGATGTCGAACAACTTTTAGCATTTTGGTTTATCGAGATATTTCAAGAAGAGAAAATATATACATAGTTTCGGTTGCTATGTGCAATGAATCCAATATGGCACTATGATATATGCAAGCAACTTTCATGTCTACAACTTCCATATTTGTTGCGTTGATGGACCTTGTGCTAAGCAACATCAGCATCCATGTTGATGCGTTGATGGACCTTGTGCTAAGCAACATCAGCATCCATGTTGATGCGTTGATGGACTTGTGCTAAGCAACATCAGCATCCATGTTGATGCGTTGATGGACCTTGTGCTAAGCAACATCAGCATCCATGTTGATGCGTTGATGGACTATGTGCTAAGCAACATCAGCATCCATGTTGATGCGTTGATGGACCTTGTGCTAAGCAACATCAGCATCCATGTTGATGCGTTGATGGACCTTGTGCTAAGCAACATCAGCATCCATGTTGATGCGTTGATGGACCTTGTGCTAAGCAACATCAGCATCCATGTTGATGCGTTGATGGACCTTGTGCTAAGCAACATCAGCATCCATGTTGATGCGTTGAGGGAAATTTTAAATGTGGCTAAGCAACATCAGCATCCATGTTGATGCGTTGATGGACTATGTGCTAAGCAACATCAGCATCCATGTTGATGCGTTGATGGAACTTGTGCTAAGCAACATCAGCATCCATGTTGATGCGTTGATGGACCTTGTGCTAAGCAACATCAGCATCCATGTTGATGCGTTGATGGACTATGTGCTAAGCAACATCAGCATCCATGTTGATGCGTTGATGGAACTTGTGCTAAGCAACATCAGCATCCATGTTGATGCGTTGATGGACCTTGTCCTAAGCAACATCAGCATCCATGTTGATGCGTTGATGGACCTTGTGCTAAGCAACATCAGCATCCATGTTGATGCGTTGATGGACCTTGTGCTAAGCAACATCAGCATCCATGTTGATGCGTTGATGGACCTTGTGCTAAGCAACATCAGCATCCATGTTGATGCGTTGATGGACCTTGTGCTAAGCAACATCAGCATCCATGTTGATGCGTTGATGGACCTTGTGCTAAGCAACATCAGCATCCATGTTGATGCGTTGATGGAACTTGTGCTAAGCAACATCAGCATCCATGTTGATGCGTTGATGGACTATGTGCTAAGCAACATCAGCATCCATGTTGATGCGTTGATGGACTATGTGCTAAGCAACATCAGCATCCATGTTGATGCGTTGAGGGAAACTTGTGCTAAGCAACATCAGCATCCATGTTGATGCGTTGATGGACCTTGTGCTAAGCAACATCAGCATCCATGTTGATGCGTTGATGGACTATGTGCTAAGCAACATCAGCATCCATGTTGATGCGTTGATGGAACTTGTGCTAAGCAACATCAGCATCCATGTTGATGCGTTGATGGACCTTGTGCTAAGCAACATCAGCATCCATGTTGATGCGTTGATGGACCTTGTGCTAAGCAACATCAGCATCCATGTTGATGCGTTGATGGACCTTGTGCTAAGCAACATCAGCATCCATGTTGATGCGTTGATGGACCTTGTGCTAAGCAACATCAGCATCCATGTTGATGCGTTGATGGACCTTGTGCTAAGCAACATCAGCATCCATGTTGATGCGTTGATGGACCTTGTCCTAAGCAACATCAGCATCCATGTTGATGCATCGATGGACCTTGTGCGAAGCAACATCAGCATCCATGTTGATGCGTTGATGGACCTTGTGCGAAGCAACATCAGCATCCATGTTGATGCGTTGATGGACCTTGTGCGAAGCAACATCAGCATCCATGTTGATGCATCGATGGACCTTGTGCGAAGCAACATCAGCATCCATGTTATGCGTCGATGGACCTTGTGCTAAGCAACAGTAACATGATTCAGTGGTTAGTTGTAGTTAATCAAAGCTATCACAATAATGTTATGTTCATTTTGTTTTAGAATATGTTCTTATAAAACTAATATATATATATATATATATCGTAGATTGTATTGTGATATGCACTATGCAGGCTTGTTTGTGTAATTATGCTTTTTAATTTTGAAGAATGCATTGAACAAACATTACGTTGGGTAATTTGGAGAAAACAAACAGTTGCCTGCCAACGATTGGTGTTGAAACAACTGAACTAGTAAAGTGGCTTCTGAGAAAGCAAAGAACATCACACATTCATTTTCCGTGTTCAGGCAAATGTTAAATAAGTGTAAAATGTGTGGTGAATTGATCACGTTTGCATAGAAAGATTGCACAAGCAAGTTGGCATATTGCAATGGACATTTAAGTCAGTTTGCTGTCTTATAAAATTAATCTAAAATGAGATGAAGTAAAAAACAAAAAGAGGAGGTACCTTTAAGTTGTTGCTTGAATGTTTATTTATTTAGAAGGACACCTGTTGAAAGGTGGAGGAACTAGATGTAAAGGATGTAATTTCACATACTTGTGCAATTGTACATTGATATGGTTGAATTATAAGTTTAAGTATGTTTTCCTTGAAAAGAAGAATTATAAATGGGATGATGTGCAAAACTCTTGGTAAACTTTTCCTCAACAATTACAAATGTGTCGGATGAATTATGTGTCGGATACATAATGCGCAGCTGTGTATTACCCAGTCTTCTTGTGTAGAATGACGGTTTGGAACAATGATTAGTTCATTAATGTTTGACAAGTGACAGTCACTGATGGCATCTACCAGGTACTGGACCTCTTTCAATGGGTGTGTTTTGAAGGAGAGTTTCGATGTAACTGAAGTTACTGAACCTTGTGTTATTCTGTAACATTTCAGTTTAAGTTATTAGTACATTATACAGATTCTTTAAAATGGTGCAGTAATAATACTCATGTTATTTGGCTCTATCTTGTTTTATTAGAATTGGGACAATGAATTTGCCAAACACATGGCCAACATTCACTTATAGCAAAAATAGATCAGCGAACTCATCTTTTTTATAATTGTAAAGATAAGATAATAATCACAACATTTTGGAGTCCCAAAAAAAGTTTTATATAACAGTAGTTGTCACAATATAATATAGAGAAAATAAAATACTACACTAGGAGGAAGCAGTAGTGGACTGATGTGACTACACTAGGAGGAAGCTGTAGTGGACTGATGTGACTACACTAGGAGGAAGCAGTAGTGGTCTGATGTGACTACACTAGGAGGAAGCAGTAGTGGACTGATGTGACTACACTAGGAGGAAGCAGTAGTGGACTGATGTGACTACACTAGGAGGAAGCAGTAGTGGACTGATGTGACTACACTAGGAGGAAGCAGTAGTGGTCTGATGTGACTACACTAGGAGGAAGCTGTAGTGGACTGGTGTGACTACACTAGGAGGAAGCTGTAGTGGTCTGATGTGACTACACTAGGAGGAAGCAGTAGTGGACTGGTGTGACTACACTAGGAGGAAGCAGTAGTGGTCTGATGTGACTACACTAGGAGGAAGCAGTAGTGGACTGATGTGACTACACTAGGAGGAAGCAGTAGTGGACTGATGTGACTACACTAGGAGGAAGCAGTAGTGGACTGATGTGACTACACTAGGAGGAAGCAGTAGTGGACTGATGTGACTACACTAGGAGGAAGCAGTAGTGGACTGATGTGACTACACTAGGAGGAAGCAGTAGTGGACTGATGTGACTACACTAGGAGGAAGCAGTAGTGGACTGATGTGACTACACTAGGAGGAAGCAGTAGTGGCTGATGTGACTACACTAGGAGGAAGCAGTAGTGGTCTGATGTGACTACACTAGGAGGAAGCAGTAGTGGACTGATGTGACTACACTAGGAGGAAGCAGTAGTGGACTGATGTGACTACACTAGGAGGAAGCAGTAGTGGACTGATGTGACTACACTAGGAGGAAGCAGTAGTGGACTGATGTGACTACACTAGGAGGAAGCAGTAGTGGACTGATGTGACTACACTAGGAGGAAGCAGTAGTGGACTGATGTGACTACACTAGGAGGAAGCAGTAGTGGACTGATGTGACTACACTAGGAGGAAGCAGTAGTGGACTGATGTGACTACACTAGGAGGAAGCAGTAGTGGACTGATGTGACTACACTAGGAGGAAGCAGTAGTGGACTGGTGTGACTACACTAGGAGGAAGCAGTAGTGGACTGATGTGACTACACTAGGAGGAAGCAGTAGTGGACTGATGTGACTACACTAGGAGGAAGCAGTAGTGGACTGATGTGACTACACTAGGAGGAAGCAGTAGTGGTCTGATGTGACTACACTAGGAGGAAGCAGTAGTGGACTGATGTGACTACACTAGGAGGAAGCAGTAGTGGACTGATGTGACTACACTAGGAGGAAGCAGTAGTGGTCTGATGTGACTACACTAGGAGGAAGCAGTAGTGGTCTGATGTGACTACACTAGGAGGAAGCAGTAGTGGTCTGATGTGACTACACTAGGAGGAAGCAGTAGTGGTCTGATGTGACTACACTAGGAGGAAGCAGTAGTGGTCTGATGTGACTACACTAGGAGGAAGCAGTAGTGGTCTGATGTGACTACACTAGGAGGAAGCAGTAGTGGTCTGATGTGACTACACTAGGAGGAAGCAGTAGTGGTCTGATGTGACTACACTAGGAGGAAGCAGTAGTGGTCTGATGTGACTACACTAGGAGGAAGCAGTAGTGGACTGATGTGACTACACTAGGAGGAAGCAGTAGTGGTCTGATGTGACTACACTAGGAGGAAGCAGTAGTGGTCTGATGTGACTACACTAGGAGGAAGCAGTAGTGGTCTGATGTGACTACACTAGGAGGAAGCAATAGTGGTCTGATGTGACTACACTAGGAGGAAGCAGTAGTGGACTGATGTGACTACACTAGGAGGAAGCAATAGTGGTCTGATGTGACTACACTAGGAGGAAGCAGTAGTGGACTGATGTGACTACACTAGGAGGAAGCAGTAGTGGTCTGGTGTGACTACACTAGGAGGAAGCAGTAGTGGTCTGATGTGACTACACTAGGAGGAAGCAGTAGTGGACTGATGTGACTACACTAGGAGGAAGCAGTAGTGGACTGATGTGACTACACTAGGAGGAAGCAGTAGTGGTCTGATGTGACTACACTAGGAGGAAGCAGTAGTGGACTGATGTGACTACACTAGGAGGAAGCAATAGTGGTCTGATGTGACTACACTAGGAGGAAGCAGTAGTGGACTGATGTGACTACACTAGGAGGAAGCAATAGTGGTCTGATGTGACTACACTAGGAGGAAGCAGTAGTGGACTGATGTGACTACACTAGGAGGAAGCAGTAGTGGCTGATGTGACTACACTAGGAGGAAGCAGTAGTGGCTGATGTGACTACACTAGGAGGAAGCAGTAGTGGCTGATGTGACTACACTAGGAGGAAGCAGTAGTGGTCTGATGTGACTACACTAGGAGGAAGCAGTAGTGGCTGATGTGACTACACTAGGAGGAAGCAGTAGTGGTCTGATGTGACTACACTAGGAGGAAGCAGTAGTGGCTGATGTGACTACACTAGGAGGAAGCAGTAGTGGACTGATGTGACTACACTAGGAGGAAGCAGTAGTGGACTGATGTGACTACACTAGGAGGAAGCAGTAGTGGTCTGATGTGACTACACTAGGAGGAAGCAGTAGTGGCTGATGTGACTACACTAGGAGGAAGCAGTAGTGGTCTGATGTGACTACACTAGGAGGAAGCAGTAGTGGACTGATGTGACTACACTAGGAGGAAGCAGTAGTGGCTGATGTGACTACACTAGGAGGAAGCAGTAGTGGCTGATGTGACTACACTAGGAGGAAGCAGTAGTGGTCTGATGTGACTACACTAGGAGGAAGCAGTAGTGGTCTGATGTGACTACACTAGGAGGAAGCAGTAGTGGTCTGATGTGACTACACTAGGAGGAAGCAGTAGTGGCTGATGTGACTACACTAGGAGGAAGCAGTAGTGGTCTGATGTGACTACACTAGGAGGAAGCAGTAGTGGTCTGATGTGACTACACTAGGAGGAAGCAGTAGTGGACTGATGTGACTACACTAGGAGGAAGCAGTAGTGGCTGATGTGACTACACTAGGAGGAAGCAGTAGTGGCTGATGTGACTACACTAGGAGGAAGCAGTAGTGGCTGATGTGACTACACTAGGAGGAAGCAGTAGTGGCTGATGTGACTACACTAGGAGGAAGCAGTAGTGGACTGATGTGACTACACTAGGAGGAAGCAGTAGTGGACTGATGTGACTACACTAGGAGGAAGCAGTAGTGGCTGATGTGACTACACTAGGAGGAAGCAGTAGTGGCTGATGTGACTACACTAGGAGGAAGCAGTAGTGGTCTGATGTGACTACACTAGGAGGAAGCAGTAGTGGCTGATGTGACTACACTAGGAGGAAGCAGTAGTGGACTGATGTGACTACACTAGGAGGAAGCAGTAGTGGTCTGATGTGACTACACTAGGAGGAAGCAGTAGTGGCTGATGTGACTACACTAGGAGGAAGCAGTAGTGGACTGATGTGACTACACTAGGAGGAAGCAGTAGTGGTCTGATGTGACTACACTAGGGGAGAGTAGTGGCTGTGTGACTACACTAGGAGGAAGCAGTAGTGGCTGATGTGACTACACTAGGAGGAAGCAGTAGTGGCTGATGTGACTACATAGGAGGAAGCAGTAGTGGTCTGATGTGACTACACTAGGAGGAAGCAGTAGTGGACTGATGTGACTACACTAGGAGGAAGCAGTAGTGGCTGATGTGACTACACTAGGAGGAAGCAGTAGTGGCTGATGTGACTACACTAGGAGGAAGCAGTAGTGGTCTGATGTGACTACACTAGGAGGAAGCAGTAGTGGACTGATGTGACTACACTAGGAGGAAGCAGTAGTGGCTGATGTGACTACACTAGGAGGAAGCAGTAGTGGCTGATGTGACTACACTAGGAGGAAGCAGTAGTGGACTGATGTGATACTAGGAGGAAGCAGTAGTGGTCTGATGTGTACTAAGGGCAGTAGTGGACTGATGTGACTACTAGGAGGAAGCAGTAGTGGCTGAGTGACCACTAGGAGGGCAGTAGTGGTCTGATGTGACTACATAGAGGAAGCATAGTGGATAGTGACTCTGAGGAAGCGTGTGGCTATGTGACTACACAGGAAACGTAGTGGTGATGTGACTAACTAGGGGAGATAGTGGTGATGTACTAACTAGGCCCCCCCCGATGTGACTACACTAGGAGGAAGCAGTAGTGGTCTGATGTGACTACACTAGGAGGAAGCAGTAGTGGCTGATGTGACTACACTAGGAGGAAGCAGTAGTGGTCTGATGTGACTACACTAGGAGGAAGCAGTAGTGGACTGATGTGACTACACTAGGAGGAAGCAGTAGTGGACTGTGTGACTACACTAGGAGGAAGCAGTAGTGGCTGATGTGACTACACTAGGAGGAAGCAGTAGTGGACTGATGTGACTACACTAGGAGGAAGCAGTAGTGGCTGATGTGACTACACTAGGAGGAAGCAGTAGTGGACTGATGTGACTACACTAGGAGGAAGCAGTAGTGGACTGGTGTGACTACACTAGGAGGAAGCAGTAGTGGTCTGATGTGACTACACTAGGAGGAAGCAGTAGTGGTCTGATGTGACTACACTAGGAGGAAGCAGTAGTGGACTGGTGTGACTACACTAGGAGGAAGCAGTAGTGGTCTGATGTGACTACACTAGGAGGAAGCAGTAGTGGACTGATGTGACTACACTAGGAGGAAGCAGTAGTGGTCTGATGTGACTACACTAGGAGGAAGCAGTAGTGGACTGATGTGACTACACTAGGAGGAAGCAGTAGTGGACTGATGTGACTACACTAGGAGGAAGCAGTAGTGGACTGATGTGACTACACTAGGAGGAAGCAGTAGTGGACTGATGTGACTACACTAGGAGGAAGCAGTAGTGGTCTGATGTGACTACACTAGGAGGAAGCAGTAGTGGTCTGATGTGACTACACTAGGAGGAAGCAGTAGTGGACTGATGTGACTACACTAGGAGGAAGCAGTAGTGGACTGATGTGACTACACTAGGAGGAAGCTGTAGTGGACTGATGTGACTACACTAGGAGGAAGCAGTAGTGGACTGATGTGACTACACTAGGAGGAAGCAGTAGTGGTCTGATGTGACTACACTAGGAGGAAGCAGTAGTGGTCTGATGTGACTACACTAGGAGGAAGCAGTAGTGGACTGATGTGACTACACTAGGAGGAAGCTGTAGTGGTCTGATGTGACTACACTAGGAGGAAGCAGTAGTGGACTGATTGACTACACTAGGAGGAAGCAGTAGTGGTCTGATGTGACTACACTAGGAGGAAGCAGTAGTGGACTGGTGTGACTACACTAGGAGGAAGCAGTAGTGGTCTGGTGTGACTACACTAGGAGGAAGCAGTAGTGGTCTGATGTGACTACACTAGGAGGAAGCAGTAGTGGACTGATGTGACTACACTAGGAGGAAGCAGTAGTGGACTGGTGTGACTACACTAGGAGGAAGCAGTAGTGGTCTGATGTGACTACACTAGGAGGAAGCAGTAGTGGACTGATGTGACTACACTAGGAGGAAGCAGTAGTGGACTGGTGTGACTACACTAGGAGGAAGCAGTAGTGGTCTGATGTGACTACACTAGGAGGAAGCAGTAGTGGACTGATGTGACTACACTAGGAGGAAGCAGTAGTGGTCTGATGTGACTACACTAGGAGGAAGCAGTAGTGGACTGATGTGACTACACTAGGAGGAAGCAGTAGTGGACTGGTGTGACTACACTAGGAGGAAGCAGTAGTGGTCTGATGTGACTACACTAGGAGGAAGCAGTAGTGGTCTGATGTGACTACACTAGGAGGAAGCAGTAGTGGACTGGTGTGACTACACTAGGAGGAAGCAGTAGTGGTCTGATGTGACTACACTAGGAGGAAGCAGTAGTGGACTGGTGTGACTACACTAGGAGGAAGCAGTAGTGGTCTGCTGTGACTACACTAGGAGGAAGCAGTAGTGGACTGATGTGACTACACTAGGAGGAAGCAGTAGTGGACTGATGTGACTACACTAGGAGGAAGCTGTAGTGGACTGATGTGACTACACTAGGAGGAAGCAGTAGTGGACTGATGTGACTACACTAGGAGGAAGCAGTAGTGGTCTGATGTGACTACACTAGGAGGAAGCAGTAGTGGACTGATGTGACTACACTAGGAGGAAGCAGTAGTGGACTGATGTGACTACACTAGGAGGAAGCAGTAGTGGACTGATGTGACTACACTAGGAGGAAGCTGTAGTGGACTGATGTGACTACACTAGGAGGAAGCAGTAGTGGACTGATTGACTACACTAGGAGGAAGCAGTAGTGGTCTGATGTGACTACACTAGGAGGAAGCAGTAGTGGACTGATGTGACTACACTAGGAGGAAGCTGTAGTGGTCTGATGTGACTACACTAGGAGGAAGCAGTAGTGGACTGATGTGACTACACTAGGAGGAAGCAGTAGTGGTCTGATGTGACTACACTAGGAGGAAGCAGTAGTGGTCTGATGTGACTACACTAGGAGGAAGCAGTAGTGGACTGGTGTGACTACACTAGGAGGAAGCAGTAGTGGTCTGATGTGACTACACTAGGAGGAAGCAGTAGTGGACTGATGTGACTACACTAGGAGGAAGCAGTAGTGGACTGATGTGACTACACTAGGAGGAAGCAGTAGTGGACTGATGTGACTACACTAGGAGGAAGCAGTAGTGGACTGATGTGACTACACTAGGAGGAAGCAGTAGTGGACTGATGTGACTACACTAGGAGGAAGCAGTAGTGGTCTGATGTGACTACACTAGGAGGAAGCAGTAGTGGACTGATGTGACTACACTAGGAGGAAGCAGTAGTGGTCTGATGTGACTACACTAGGAGGAAGCAGTAGTGGACTGATGTGACTACACTAGGAGGAAGCAGTAGTGGTCTGATGTGACTACACTAGGAGGAAGCAGTAGTGGACTGATGTGACTACACTAGGAGGAAGCAGTAGTGGACTGATGTGACTACACTAGGAGGAAGCAGTAGTGGACTGATGTGACTACACTAGGAGGAAGCAGTAGTGGTCTGATGTGACTACACTAGGAGGAAGCTGTAGTGGTCTGATGTGACTACACTAGGAGGAAGCAGTAGTGGACTGATGTGACTACACTAGGAGGAAGCAGTAGTGGACTGATGTGACTACACTAGGAGGAAGCAGTAGTGGACTGATGTGACCACTAGAGGGCAGCAGTAGTGGTCTGATGTCACATTCATGAAATGACTGACTGCATAATGGATAGGACGCTCTTACGATTTTCCTCTGTATTGGAATTTACTAATCCCTGTGTAACCCACTGTCATGGATTCACAGGCAAGGTTTTGCTGCTAAGATTCAAACGATATGCTGCAAAATGACCTTGTCTGTCCTGTTCAAAATAGAGCCTGGATGATTTTATGGCTGGTGAGATGTACTTTGAAACTTATGGCTGGTGAGATGTACTTTGAAACTTATGGCTGGTGAGGTGTACTTTGAAACTTATGGCTGGTGAGGTGTACTTTGAAACTTATGGCTGGTGAGGTGTACTTTGAAACTTATGGCTGGTGAGATGTACTTTGAAACTTATGGCTGGTGAGGTGTACTTTGAAACTTATGGCTGGTGAGGTGTACTTTGAAACTTATGGCTGGTGATGTGTACTTTGAAACTTATGGCTGGTGAGGTGTACTTTGAAACTTATGGCTGGTGAGATGTACTTTGAAACTTATGGCTGGTGAGATGTACTTTGAAACTTATGGCTGGTGAGGTGTACTTTGAAACTTATGGCTGGTGAGGTTTAACTTGGCTGGTGAGGTGTACTTTGAAACTTATGGCTGGTGAGGTGTACTTTGAAACTTATGGCTGGTGATGTGTACTTTGAAATTATGGCATAAACATTACTTCTTTACTGTCTAGTACATTACGTTGAATATTCTAAGACTGGCCATAGCTGCTGTTACACCAGTGATAGACACCTTGATATTTGATATTAGGTGTCTTGGGGCTATTAATATGTTTCAGTATATTTCAGTGTTGTAACTCTAGCATGAAGACAATTAAAATTACTGTTGTTGTTAATATTCTTTGACTTGTTAGTTCTGGATGACAGAGGTTGTCTGCTGTGTTATTTGCATTCAGCTAATGTCATTATTATTTACATTTCTTGCAGGAAAACAAAACAGAATCCAAGTAAAAAAAACTGAAGTATGTTTTCCATCCCTGGACATGTTTCCTACTGGAAACAGATAAGCAAAGAGCGACTTTTGTTCATTAAAAGGATTTTTTTAAACTTATTTGAGATGTACTGTATAAAAACATGATAATTTCGCAAAAGTACTTTCTCTGGTACTTCTGGTAATTTGGGTGTTGTCTGCACAACAGGTTATACAACTCACTAAGCTTGCGGCCACGTGGGTGATTAATTATGCAGCCCAAGTATAATGAATATTCATGCATGCACAGTGAACCATGCAGTGACCATTTACTTTAAACACTGAATTTGTGAGATAATATGAAGCCTGGCAAAGTGAACCAAATGTCTGTGACCACGCCTTATACAGATAACAGCCAGAGCCACAACTAGAAACAGTGGACGGGGAGTTATTTTTTATATATTGTCAGTGCTATAAATAATTAATAAAACATTTGTAATTATATATAGACACATAATTACATGAATTATTTATGTGAACAGGATTAATTTTAAAATGCATACCTTACAGAGTTTAAAATTCTCAAAGAATTCCACAGTAAATCCTATGGACACTTGTGTGCTGTGTCATATCAGGGTAAGTTACTGGCCACCGAGCATCAAGTTGTACATTGGTTATGACCACCGAGAGTCTGACATGACAGTTTTACAGATAACTGTCAATTACATTATTAACATATTCGACAGCTAGCATTAATACAATCATCACTTAACCTGTTCCAGTTTATTGTCCACTGAGAGAATGATAATCTCATATCCAAACTGCACTGTGCCTTCACTAATTCTGCACTGTGCCCTCTGGTTATAGTTATACTGCCATCTTTCAACATCCTCCCCTCGTACATCTTAACAACTTCTCTCTTAGTCTCCTAGTTTCTAATGTTAGATGACCTGCATTCTAATATAGAGGTAGGCGTTTTTCATACCCAAATTCTTTCAGTTCAGGTGATGGCTAAGCTGCTCTTGATTGCACTGCACTCTAGCTTATATGTCCTTATGACATGGCCTCTATCTTATATACATACAATATTTATATGCCAGTTCAAGTTATAGCAACAAAGCCATTTATGCATAATTATATGTATTTACCTTATAAACTGCTTCACTTGCCGACTATGGTAAAATCGGTATCATATACTATCATAAATTACATAAAAATTATTTACATATCTGGTAATCAAGTGACATAATCAGCCGAGAAAATAATTATAATATTTGCAAACAAAACAAACTTGTCACACGAGCCTTCTATGAAAATGGTGCTGCCTATACAAATAAATTTATCGTGTTCCACACTTTTCTAGTTAACTACTATTGTATTTTAAAGCAAATGGTTATTTTTTAAATACTTTTAGATGTATAGACACAAACAATTGCCTTCTGTTTCCATTTGATAACTAACATTGCATTTATGTATTGCCAAGACTTAGTGGAAAGTCCCAAAAAATTATTCAAAGAAGTGAATATTTCAACAGAAAGAGACAAGAGCACCTCAACATTTAGAATTAATATACTGCCAGAGTACAGTACTCCAAGTTAGCATATTCATAGATGTGTACAAGGTCGGTGTTGACAGCTGTTAAACTATGCAATATTGCATCATTATTTCTGTATACCAAACAAAAACTAGATACTGAGTAAAATAATTCACCTTTATTTGGTCAGTTAGAATTGTATGCTTAAAAGGCATACAAATGGAATGCAACTATACAAGCAAATGCATATATATTTCAACAACAATGTTATGCCTCTATAAAGCTGCATTGAGGAAGACATTTGGATAGATAGATTGCATCGCCTTTGCTAATGCACATGATCGACTACTAATGATCAGCAACACTAACAATAGTTGTATCAAGTATAACAATTCACACATGCAGAATGTTTTAACCAGACATTCAGGCAACACGAGGTATGTGCATCATGTACTGGTAAATCATAACAACCATTCCGCACACAGATGATATTAACCAGCTATTTCATGAAAAAACAAGATGTGTTTTACTGAACCACAATGTTTTTCTATCATCCTTCTGTTTCAGAGTATCAACCCTGCCAGTTAGCATGCTCTGAATGATAGTCACGGATAAAATTAAATAGACCACGATCAGATTGCATAAGCAAACTGTCATTCATTAAAACATATATTGGCAATCAACTGTTACAAAATAATGATGTAGTTTACAGTTTCATAGTATTACATATTTTTGGTAATTTTGATACTGGAAGTTTTGATAGCACTGTCCAACTTACAATTTATCACCTGATGTCATCTGCTACACCAGACAGCCCTTCTGGTCTTACGGTCTGTCTTCATGTACAGGGAGGCCACACTGTATGCGGTGCAATTTAATATGGATTTGCTTCATGATAAAGTACATACAGTTTGTGTTGATAACAAGTACAAAAACAACTGAATAACAAACATAGAGCAACTGGCAAGAACAATATATTTGGTGTTACGCAGAAAGCCAACATAGCACAGCAATGCTGCAGACTGCATAACCACGACACCAGGCTACTTTGCGGATTTATGCAGAATTTCAAGTGACTTATACATATTTCAAATGAAAGATACAGATTTCACCCTAAAAATGTGGCATGTATACGAGTGCTTGGCAACTGTGTTTGCTGCTCAGCAAAAACAATGTATAGCATCAAGAGGACGCCAACAAGAAGAAAGTGATGGTCAACATGGTGTGGACTGAGTGTGGTTTGGAGGGCCATGATCACTGATGCCTGCAACAGACATGGCACGTAGAAGTATGCCACTATATGTTGCAGTAGTCAGAATAAAAAACATAATTCTGTACATCACACTAGAGCCAGACAAATAGATCAGCAGTTTATAAATATCAACAAGAGATCTCATTTGACATTTTATGCAAATAACCAATATAAAACAGTTGTTAGAAGTAATTGGAAAACGTGTGCATTAGTATTACTCATTGCATCAGTAGATTCAGTGTCATGTCATGTCATGTCATGTCATGTCATGTCATGTCATGTCATGTCATGTCATGTCATGTCATGTCATGTCATGTCATGTCATGTCATGTCATGTCATGTCATGGACAGTGTCATGTCACTGTCACCCAGTGTTATCCACTCAGGGTCAATTACTTGCTAAATGCCCTTTCTAACTGGCAGTGATTATCAAAATTAATATTCTCTATACTGGTATTAATCATAATCCAAATATAATATTTAACATACAACATTAAACCCACGTGTAGATACAAAGTTTTTATATATAAAAACCTTAGTCAATTTGTCAAATGCTGAGATTCACAACAAGATGGTATACTAGTCACGTTGTTCAACCTCACACAGTTCTAGAGTTCATTCCTTTTGTTACTGTATAAATCTAATGGCAAGTTGTGCTGGTGCTGCATTGCTGTCTTTCAGGATTAGCTCAGCATCACTATACATTCGTGAAAAAAATAGCATCAAAGACTAAGTGAAATTTATTTTTCAATTCCTTTCAAAGTTTGCATGTATATAAACATTTTACTCTTGTCAAGTAATTTGCCAAATATGAAAGGTGCTAATTTTAAACTCACATCCCTTTGTCCACTTAAACATTGTAATTTGTGTACCACAAAACAACCATCTTGTCAGATGTTGGTGTCATCAGAGTAAATGAAGCTGAGCATTCTTTCACATCATGTAAGAACTGCATTCAGGGAATTTTATTTTGTATCACTGAAAAAGAAAATGACCTTACCTACAAATTGGTCACTGGATGTACCGAAATGTTTTTTTCCTTTTGGAGTGGTTGCTGTTTGAATATCACAAATTCATGTTGGTGGATATTTGACACCTATGTCGCAATATACTGGAAGATTAAACATTAGTGATGTTCAAAGAGTAATTAAGTCCTGCATACATTCAGTGGCATATTTTTAGACAATATTACATTCCACGACCACTACTGCCATTTCACACACAGTAGTTTCACATGAAATTGCAATGGAATTTGATATTTTGCATTGTTTAAAAATGACAATAAATATTAAACAAATATAACTGTTTTTTCAGTGACAAAACTATATGTAAGAGTATGATATAGATTATGCGACTGCAATGTTTCAAACAGCCTGAAATAGGACACACAGCGGCTTGCCCTGCTCAGTGTCATCTACGTCAGTGATGTCACCAATACATGATAAATGCCACCACAACAAATTATACAGAACACTACCTTTAGGGTAAACTTAATTAGGAATACAAAGGGTTAATTTCACTTAGTGTTTAAATTACATATTTATATCCAGACATACAGTATCAACAACAAACATTTCAAACTCTTGCCATAAGATGGTTGTACAACACAAGAAAGATCACTGCAATACAAGGAAGTAGCTATATTAGTATAACTAGCTGATATATAGCAGACAGCACACCAACCACAATTATGCAGTAACCACTATATATATATATATATATATATATATATATATATATATATACCTACGTGGTATGTTCACATTCAGCAGATTTGTTGGGTGGTAAAGTCAATGTTTATATGTTATATGGCAGTATAACACACAGCTGAAACTGTATTGTCAGATGTAGTAAAGCAAAATGGCATATCAGTCACCCAGTACATTGTCTTGTTAAAACATTACATGAAATGGTCTGACTTGCAATTGTTTTAGAGTTGCCCTCTGATATGGGGCATGAGTATCTGCATGGTTCCAACTGTCAGAGTTACCTGCAATTGCAACTGGTTTATTATTTATTATTACTCTGCACAAGATATCTGCCACCCAGGGATTAGGTAGTCAAGTGTGGATAGATGGATTACTATAGTAGAAGTGCATAACCCCAGTAACTATTAGTTATACATAATAAGATTGACCATAAGCTTTAACCGCACAAAGCACTTGGCTAGATCCTATCCAGACCAGGTGCAAGGTTAGTCTAGTCCAAATATTATTTAATACAATTTTGACAAATCGACCAATATTATAATGCAGTATTCTCTGCTCAAACGAGTGTCTGTATATCTGACAGATCAGTGTCGACAGACATTGCCACCTCCCCAGTGCAGAAGCCTTCGAGTCGGTAGGAAACTTTGCACACTTCAGTCCCGTACGCTTCGAAGTCCTCCTCTGTCGGTACAATGATGGTGAAGCTGGGATTCCCACGAAGAATGTCCTCTACATTTGCCGTAACGACCTTGTTGGGTTTGCGTTTCTTCTGGCCCGTCGCTTTGACAGTGCCCCAGATGTGAACGTCGGTCGTGAAGAGGACTTCGTCGAGGCGACACACGCGCATCACAACTCCAACCCGCGTAGTCGAATACGGCTTCACCTTAACAAGCTTTTTCACGTTTAGCTCGCATTTCGTCCGCTGCGCTGTCTTGGGAATCAAAGTCGGAACAGCGTTTTCTGCTACAACCTTGAGTGGGTGCTTCCCGTCTTCGGCGACAGGGAACTCGAGTGCAATTTTCGTCGCCGGTAGCAGCGACGATTTGTAGCCCTTCACTAGCGTCCAAGACGACTGACAGGGCGACGAAAAGGTCTCCTCGAATTCCCATGTTACCGGGGATCCTTCGTTGTTGTCAAAGAACTCTTCGTGTACATTCTTTGTGGAAAACCAGTCCTTAGAGCTACAGTAGATGACGGACATCTGCTGAACTTGTACGCCGCTTACGTCCACCGCCGCCAACGTGTATCCGTCCGACATTTGTGCTTCGCCCCACTTTTGTAGTATCTGATCAATATCGATGCACGTCAACTCCGCCATCTTCGCGTTGCGTTCGCTTACCGTAGCCTAGGTGTAGTGTAATCGGTGTACTTGATTTGAATCGACGGCACGCCCGCGCACCTGCCAGGTCGATGGACAGTTGATACTGCGATTAGCTAAATAACACTCAGTGACGGTCACTTACGGCGGCTATCGTGGAGTGCTTCGTTCATCGCTGGGATCATTGTTACATCGCCAAATGAGGCACTTTCAAACGCAACTGTTTAATTGCAACGGTTGCCCTACACTGTCACCCGGACTACTGTCTGTCAACGATCAAGCGCACCGGTTGTTTTTAAGTGTGTCACATGGTGAGAATGGAATGCAACTAGGCGTGTGTACTGTGTAGTCTAGTCTGTGAGTCAGGACGTTGTGTTCCTTGCGTTCATTTGCTGCCGATAGTGGCGCTGTCGAGGGAACCACAACACTGTCAACAGCCATTGGCATGCCATAATTATAATAAGTATTACTGATAGTATGCAGATTTACAATAATTTGTGTTATGCTACCTCAAGCTAGCACAGTCAGTTATTATTGTTTCCCAGATTCAGACCGTCTCAAACGAGCCAAACTTTATTTTCGGTGGTTCTATCATCTATGTGACTGTGATGACAGATTCGTCAATATTGGCCGTTTCATTATGACTTAATTATGCAAGCTACTATTTTAAAACAAATTAACGAAGTCAAATAAATGTTATGAACGATATTAGAACAGTTATAGTCACTGCATGATTATGATATTGTTTGCCTCCAGAAAATTAACCTGGTTATAGCTAAACGACAGGAAGAAAAACTATGAAAGGGTAACAATGCTGTAGCCAACTCCCTCAGCTGGTTCAATGTACGTGACGATGATTATTCGGGTATAACGCGCTATATATTAGGCTTTAAAAGGGAAGGCATGGTGTAGCTATTCTGGATCGAATAATAAAAATCATGATGAATTTATTACTCCACATAAATATGATTTTGATTGGATGGTGGGTACTGAAATTGTAACTGGCACAAATTAAGAAAATGCATATTATTTTAATGTTAATTTACCTGATGATAAAAAAGATAATCGTGGAAGAATATCTTGACCTTACGATTAACTAAACTTCATAATTTGTTACATGAATGTGACAGCCCCTAGGCCTGTGTAAAGTACACTAACAGTAGTGGTAGATAATAATGCTAATGTGTTAAAATGCAAAAAAAAATGGTTAGAATTTTGTAGCCAATTTAGGTAAAAGTGGAGCAGCTGCCACCATAAAAAAAACACATGTAAGTGATGCGTAGGGCAGTCAATTCATGGTTGGATCACTTAATCTCAATTGAAGATGGCAACAATGTTATAACAAATATGTCTGTATTATATGGTGCCTTTCTGGTATTAAAGGTACTTTATGAGTATGATACTAACATGTACAACCAGAATATCTATTGAGAAATGTTGAGATACCAACTGACGTGTTAATAGTAATCTGTCTCTTCCAGATGTTATTGATGGTGTAACTAGGTCACACAATATTGTAAATATATGTAAATGCCATTATTAGAATATATTCAATTGTCTAAGTAAAAACAAAAATGTAAATACCATTTATAAAAAAGCTGAATATCAAAGGGATGTAAGTGTCACACTTGGAGATTATCGATCCATGCCATATAAGACTGGAAAAACATCAAGAGTTGTGGTTTAGATGGTATATCTGCAGAACATTTGAAACATTGCACTGATGTCTGTGTCCTTTACTAGCTTATTTGTTCATGGGATTTTAACTGAATCTATGATCTGTTGTACTTGTGCCCATTGTTAAAACAATTAAACCTGCTACCTTATGTAGCAAGACCTATTGCTTTAGCCAGCATTGTGTCACTGGTGTGCAACGTTTTTGAAAACATTATTTCTGACCGTGAGCAATAACATGTTAGAAGTGAACCATACCCATACCAAAGCTGGAGACGGCTCTTTCAGTGTCGCTGCTGCCTGCCTATGGAACAATTTACCAACGGTTATTAAGACTTGTATTCTCTCGCCAGTTTCAAACGTCTACTGAAGGCACATTTCTTTTGTATTGTATATTGGTGTAATTCGACATGAATATTAATTTTTTACTAAATTATTTATTACTATTATTAATACATACAATGTATATACTTATGTATTAGTATTACACAATTATTATTAATAATTTAGTTGTTTAACATAATATTATACTAACTTATTTATTACTTTTACCCATACATATTACGTATACAGTCATTTACCAGTATTATAATGTAATTATTTGCTAGAATGATTATATAATATATAGGTAATTTATTTATTTGAAATGCTACACTATTTAATAGTGTATTAATTTTTGGTATACCTATGCATGTTTTATTTATTAAAAATATTAGTATTCATCTTATTGTATGCAACTATCCTTTTATGTATTTTAATAGTAACATGTTGTGACTGGATGGATGCGGTACTATAAATATGGATGCGGTACTATACCAAATAAAATGTAGCAAGTACTATTATTATTGCATACAGCCCAACTACATGACATATTGTAATAATCAGTTTGGCTTCAAGACTAAACATACTACAGATATGCCTATAAAGAGGCTGTACTAAAACATAAGAGCTTAAATATTGATGTATATTCATGTTTTGTTATGCATCCAAAGCTTTTGATCATATAAATCATTCTGTTCTACTTGAGAACCTTAGATATATAGTTACAATAGTTTTAAAAAAAGCGAACACCACCCAAAGACTACTGTCAATTACTGTCAGAGGTATATGGAACGGTTTAGCAAGTGATATAACACAGTTGCCAAGTTTGCAACAATTTAAGAAAAGATTAAAGTCAACGTTACTTTCTTCGTATTTATGAACAGTTAACAAAAAACATTGTTGCTTTGTATCAATCTTATAACTTTTACTATAACTACTATGCATTTTAGTTGAAAAGGGCATAGCGCCCTACAAGTCATATGACTTCTGCTATCTCCCTTTAACAACAGCAGCGATTCACCAATCATGAAATTGTATTATATTGTATTGTCGTTACCATTATGTATTGTATTATTTCCCGTACTATGTTGTATATTCCTGTGTTGTTGTTAAATAAACTTTCATTCATTCATACAATGTAGTTACAATTTTAATATTTTCTATACCAATTAGATGAAGTTCTTCGTTAATTAACCATTTTATGTATGCGGACAATTTAGTGCTCATGGCACCTTAATCTATGGGTTTATCAATGTTATTATTTGTGTGTTCAGAATATGGGATAGAACATGATATTAAATAAAATAGTGCCAAAAGTAGCGTTATGACATTTTGTTGTAAAACTAAAAGATTCAAAGATATACACATTCCAAACTTTGTGTTAAATGGTGAAACATTGCCAAGGCTTAGTAAGTGTAAATATCTTGGGTATATTATCACGGAAGACCTCAGGGATGACAATGATGACATGGACATGTCTAAACAATACAAGATAATCTAAGCTCAGGGTAATGCCTTGATTTGAAAGCTTTACATGTGTATACACTCTGTAAAATATATTTTATTCTTATTGCACTTCATTATATACATGCCAGCTGTGATGTTGTTACAAAGCAGTCAGTGACATCTTTGTATTGTTAGGCAATGAACCTCGAGATTGTAGTGCAACTTATATGTTGTTGTATCAAGAGACTTACTCACATGTAAACAGTTTCTAGAAAGTTGATAGCTTTATGACTGTGTAGCTAGATCGGGCAATGCAGTATTACACGGGTAGTGACACTCAGTATCTAGCACCACTGTGTCGCCATTGACAACAAATGCTTTATGTAAATAGGTATTAGTCATAATCTAGTATGCTTTTTATATGGATGTAATGTTCCAGAATAAAGTTTTTTTGAAATGAATAGGCTGAATGGATGCAAAGGAGGCGTTTAGCTTACCCCAGTACCTCAAGACCAGTCAATAGTTGCCCAAACTGAGCACTGGTGACATCTCAAGGTTTATTTCCTCTATATCTATTTGATGCAAGAATTCTGCTTGTATTCAAGGAGTATTCTCATCATGGGTTGAAGTTGGTGGAAACTAAGAGGGTTGCAACTAGTTTTAATGCAGTTTGTCATTTTAACCCATTAAAAACAGTCACATTACAGACATGATTAGGTCACCAAAATGTATGAAATGGTGGGAATGACGGCACCACGTCACACGTGACAGGCCACACCCAGCACATCTTTTTGGATTTATAATGACCGATTATTCCCAAGTGAACATAATTATATACATGTATATATTATATATATATATATATATATATATATATATATATACATAAAAAATTACATATATATATATATATCAGTTGGCATATATGCAACTTACAACATATAACATATTTTGAATGGAATACCTATATTTTTTATTTATTCAGTGCCAAACAAACCAGCCATGTTTACAGTCACTGGTTACCAAATGTAATTTCAAATATGACCTGTAAAAGAAATGAACACGATCATAGTTTTTTACAACATATCCTCAAGGATGTGTCAAAGAAACAGGCTGATGTCTGAAGACAGTGAGACTATATGATATTGTTGAAAAAGAAATAGAGAAGTAAATCAAATGTGTTCACCAATTCAAACTACCTTTTAACATAAATTCTGGAATAAGCATTCTGGTTCCCAGCATTCTGGTTCCCATGTGATTTTTGTCTTAGCTAATTACGAGTATATCAAAGGCGATCACCAATTTGTTTAGATCAAGATAAATCACTGACAAGTTCAACATGTTATAAATATTAATTTATTGGCTGTACAGAAAAAACCACTACCCACCATATACAATGTTACAATCCAATGAATCCACCAGTCCCCCTATTGTTGTGCCTTCTGCACCAGCATTCGACACAAAATAGCATCATGCTGTCTCTGTATTCTTGTTTCAACAACGGTTTTAGCCACCAAATACAGAAGGTTCTATCCAAGCTGATTATATCCCGGTTATATCTGAAGACCTAATGTCATTCCAATATAATTTATATTCTTATGTTCATTTTCCAATGCGCTGAACGATCCACTCCTGCTGACAGAGGGGACACCGGTTGTTCTGCTTCACCCACAGAGACATGCAGCAGTTGTGGAAGGAATGGTTGCATTCTCCCCACACCACTGAAACAGCAAGAAATACACACTACTTCATGATCTGCTTGCCAGGCTGCTCATTACAGTGGCATGTTCTATTCTCTTCTGTTCTGTTCTATATTTGGAACCAGTGTTTCTGTGTTTGTCAGACTAAAAACAAACAGAAGAAATCCCATTACAGAGAAACAATCTGATGGTTTTGTAACCATAAAAATCCCTATGACTGTCTAAAGATGTTATAACGAACCATATTTTGCAAAAACGTTTATGATTCGAGGAGATTCAGTTTGTTCTCACTGCAGTGTGCTGTTTCTTTGAGGCATGCCCTGATTGGCTTCAGGTCCAATCAGAATCACTACTCAAAACATATGCATTGAAATCACAGATATTTCTAGGATTAGACTACACTGTATTCATATACTACCTCATGGTAACTGGTGAATTAGGCAAGAATTGATATATTCGTATAGTTTATCCATGACAATCAGGGCTTTATGCAGGACCAATTTATTACCAGTCATACATGTTTTGGTGGATGTTAACTGTTAAGCCAGTTTACATACTTTAAGATGTGTCTGATGACCTGAAATGGACTACAAACACACATATAACAACTTTCACTTGTAAGGCATAACTGATAATATCTATGGTTTTGGAAGACCTTTTTTTGCTCCTTCATTTTTTTGTATTTGTGTCATATAAAACATTTACAATGATTACTCAACAGACATATTTAGATACGGGTGGTTCTTGTTACAAGACCCATGGGGCTTCTTGAGAATTTCTCGAGTTACTTGTCACACCTATACAATTGTTACAATTTGTGATGACACTGTACAAAATCATCAAATAAACTTTTATCCTCCGTCCATCCTTCTGTCAATAGAAATGTTGCCAGTCACATTCTTTTGGTGGACACATGCGTGTTAACTACACATACAAGTCAGTTGAGATGTGCTTCATGACCTGAAATAAACTACAAACATACATGGGACACCCATTTTCAAGGCATAATAATCTATATGATTATGGAAGACTTGCTCCTTCCTTTTTTTCTGTCCACCACCCATCTACCGATATTTCTACCTGTCCACAACGGGGTTTACCCATCCATCCTGGTTTGGAAAAGGACAGGGTGCAGTTGACAGATGGAGGGCACTTTTATGCGTGAACGACATTTCTGAGAGCACATAATTGAAATGTTTTTTTTAGTTAACTCTGGTATTTGGTTAATTGTCATGAAAAGGAGCTTGTGGCAGTATCATAATGACCACTTACAGCTAGCTAAGTAACTCAGTGTTGCCCAGGGGAATGCAGTCATATGTACCAGTTATCCCAACCCAGCTCAAATGTATCAGCCTACCTACACTGGCAACTATTTGTGTCGCTGACATAGCCAGGGTTCAAATTGTGGGGTTCGCCCCACTGGCCCCCACATTTACTGTAAAGTCCCCAGATGTCCAACTCTGTGAGCCCGACTGGCCCCCAGATCAAACATATCGGACTACAGTCAATTATCATTTTAAAATAATGGCCTGACAACTTCCTATCCCAGAGGCCAAGGCAAAGAAATGTCATTATTCACTTTACCAGTAAATGATGCTGGCTGCTGCCTAGGGTGGGGGTGGTGGGTGGGGACAGAAGGTTGCTGCCCTTGTCAGCCAATTTCAGGCTTAAAATTTATTGACAAGGAGTTGCAAGGTGGACAAAAACCTGTTGACAAGGCCAGGGAAAAAGAATTAATGACCTAGGATTGTGTTACTAGAAGTAGACAGGTCTTATTGTATGTGTTTGTATTTTAATTGAAATATGGAAAAGATCCTGTATACTCATGTGTACTTTTGTACTCATAATATGTAGAAAATTGGCCTACAATGAAGCTGCTTGTCAAACTTTCGCATCAATGATTGAATGGGAAGCCAGTTGGGTACATCACTGTCCACAATCATACATGCAGGTATTGACTGCTTCAATGAATCCTACTGTCACCTCAATGTCATTGTCAGGGGCACTGAACATTATGGTAACATTATTATTCTTCTAATTCTGTTGTCTAGTAACATGAAGTTAGTTCTCTGCGTGACTTACCTACGCAGTCTTCCTGTTTATTCTCTGACTGGCACCGCAAACAGGCATCTACAAAATGAAATACATTTCAGATACAGGTGCAGTGTTCGACAATATTTTTGAGGGCACAGCATTGAAATACATTTTTAAAAAGTTTACTTTGGTATTTAGTTAATTGTCATGAAATGGTGCTTGTAGCATATCATACTGACCAATTACAGCTAGCTAAAATTCAGGAGCTTTTTCTCAGTTTGAATACATTACAACATTGATAATTAATTTAATTGAGCAATATTTACTCAATTACATGTGTACATTTACCCATGTTATTACTTACAAAACTATTGGGAATTATTCAATAGACTATTATTCCTCAAATTAGTCAAATATGCTGTATAAATAGAATAAACATTACTATTTATTATAATATAGATAGACCTTCATATTATATCCTTTTAGCACTTATTTTATGTGAACAGTTCTTTACAATTTCCCAGATAATTTACAAAAACGTTTGTCATGTACAACAGAAACAGTTTCCCCATATCTAGTTATAAGTGGTACATAGTTATTGACCTCCCAGTACTTGGAAGTGCAGCAGACTCCCTCGCTACAACTATCTCATTTTGTCAACAACATCAGTTTATTACATCGGTCCGTGTCTTTTTTGTTTTCAAATTTGTGAACGAAAAACCAATTCCTTTTACATTTTCAAAAGTGAAGTAACAAAAAAATTACAATAGTTTTTCACAGAAGGTTAGGTATAGTTTATTAAATTGTCGGAACATAAGAAGCGGCGCCGAAACAATCAACGTTCATTATAGGTACTTAGATATACCACATCGCTGATGCAATTTCTGAGTTTGTTTTCAAAATGCCGCCAGTGCGACCACAGTATCCCGACAAAACTACCAACTTTTACCGGCCACCTGAAGTGGCTGTGTGGCCGAAGCATCCTAAATGCAAAAAAGAAACATGAATTCGGTTTTTTTCGTTCGCAAATTTGAAAACAAAAAAGGAATTCGTTTTTCGTTTGAAAATTTGAAAACGATAAAGGAAAGACAGTATAGTATATACACGGACCTACATCACCCAGTAGAGCCAATAGGCAATAGGACAAGCAGCATCTAGATGCCTAGTTTGTTGACATTGTCCCACAAAGAAGTCTTTGAACTAGTTAACTGGAGCTGTCTCAGACACTTTAACCCCACTGGCAATTGCACTGGCAATTTGGCTACCAGGATACTGCTAAAGGACAGGGCGCTAATAAAAGGCACAGGGAGCAAGATAAAAGGCACAAGGTGCATCTAAATGAGGGCAGAGCACAGTGACCTTGGGAAAAGGCCCAGCTGGAACACTGACCTGTGTACACTAGTCATACATGCTACTGTTTGTTTTAACACATAGCTGATTGTACTTGCTATGACTACATAGTATGTAGTTGCTATGACTATGTAAATGCTATGACTATGTAAATGCTATGACTGTATACTTGCTATGACTGTATACTTGCTATGACTGTATACTTGCTATGACTACGTAATTACTATGACTGTATACTTGCTATGACTATTTAATTGCTGTTACTGTATACTTGCTATTACTATGTACAGTGTAATTGCTATGACTATACTTGCTATGACCATGTAATTGCTATGACCATGTAATTGCTATGACTGTATACTTGCTATGACCATGTAATTACTATGACCATGTAATTGCTATGACTGTATACTTGCTATGACAATGTAATTGCTATGACTGTATACTTGCTATGACCATGTAATTGCTGACTGTATACTTGCTATGACAATGTAATTGCTATGACTGTATACTTGCTATGACCATGTAATTGCAATGACTGTATACTTGCTATGACCATGTAATTGCTATGACTGTATACTTGCTATGACCATGTAATTGCTATGACTGTATACTTGCTATGACCATGTAATTGCTATGACTGTATACTTGCTATGACAATGTAATTGCTATGACTGTATACTTACTATGACCATGTAATTGCTATGACTGTATACTTGCTATGACCATGTAATTGCTATGACTGTATACATGCTATGACTATGTAATTGCTATGACTGTATACCCAGTACTTGCTATGACCATGTAATTGCTATGACTGTATATACTTGCTATGACCATGTAATTGTTATGACTGTATACTTGCTATGACAATGTAATTGCTATGACTGTATACTTACTATGACCATGTAATTGCTGACTGTATACTTGCTATGACAATGTAATTGCTATGACTGTATACTTGCTATGACCATGTAATTGCTATGACTGTATACTTGCTATGACCATGTAATTGCTATGACTGTATACTTGCTATGACAATGTAATTGCTATGACTGTATACTTACTATGACCATGTAATTGCTATGACTGTATACTTGCTATGACCATGTAATTGCTATGACTGTATACATGCTATGACTATGTACTTGCTATGACTGTATACCCGGTACTTGCTATGACCATGTAATTGCTATGACTGTATATACTTGCTATGACCATGTAATTGTTATGACTGTATACTTGCTATGACCATGTAATTGCTATGACTGTATACTTGCTATGACCATGTAATTGCAATGACTGTATACTTGCTATGACAATGTAATTGCAATGACTGTATACTTGCTATGACAATGTAATTGCTATGACTGTATATACTTGCTATGACCATGTAATTGCAATGACTGTATACTTGCTATGACCATGTAATAGCTATGACTGTATATACTTGCTATGACCATGTAATTGCAATGACTGTATACTTGCTATGACCATGTAATTGCAATGACTGTATACTTGCTATGACCATGTAATTGCTATGACTGTATACTTGCTATGACCATGTAATAGCTATGACTGTATATACTTGCTATGACCATGTAATAGCTATGACTATATATACTTGCTATGACCATGTAATTGCTATGAATATGTAACTGCAATGACTGTGTACTTGCTATGACCATGTAATTGCTATGACTGTATACTTGCTATGACCATGTAATTGCTATGACTGTATATACTTGCTATGACCATGTAGTTGCAATGACTGTATACTTGCTATGACTATGTAATTGCAATGACTGTATACTTGCTATGACCATGTAATTGCTATGACTGTATATACTTGCTATGACCATGTAATTGCTATGACTGTATATACTTGCTATGACCATGTAATTGATATGACTGTATACTTGCTATGACCATGTAATTGCTATGACTGTATACTTGCTATGACCATGTAATTGCAATGACTGTATACTTGCTATGACCATGTAATTGCAATGACTGTATACTTGCTATCAGAGATGGAGCGAGTACAATACAAATGTACTCGAGTACGAGTACGATTACTTTGAACATGCATGAGTGCGAGTACTCAGAAAACAAATGTACTCGAGTACGAGTACGATTACTTTACAATATACTCGAGTACGAGTACGATTACTTTACAATATAAGCATGATTACTTTCATGATTACTTTAATGAATATCCTGTTTCTAACATAAAGGCGACTTTCATGGAATCCCTAGGTGTCATTCTTGTTCAGTTGTTGTGTCACTCATGTTCTAACTGATTACTGCTATCCACTATCCAGGTGTTATTGTTATTAATAATTAGACGACTTTCTCAGGTATTGGATGAATCATTTAATGCTGGATAAATAATTTAATTTATGGTTTCTGAATCAAATACAAATAGGAGGCATTTAAAAATTTCAAATACACATGATCAAATACATTACAATAACAACACTTCAAAACCAGGGGGGGCATATTCAAAAGAGTAGTATATCAGATGGGTCCAGACATGGGGTCAAATACATTTGTATTTGAAAGTATATAAATACTTTTTAAAATATGTGTATTTGATGTTTAGGAATTAAAAGTATTTGTATTTAAATACTTTCCTAAAGTATTTGACTTGTTCAAATATTTTTTTGGAAATACATTGTCAGTATCAACATTTCTTTTTCACTGTCACATGTAATGCCTGCCAAACTGATTACCTTAATGCACTGCAACTTCACCCAACAATGCTAATTACTGATGAAGACACTTAACAGCAGGCTTCCCCCTGGCCCTGCAGTGACCACAACTTGTGTTTGCTCAGAGCCAGAGGATGGACCTAGCAGTGACCATAGGTCAATATCCCCTTTTGTTCTTTAGTCAGGGTTCAATTTGGCACCAGGTTATTCTGGTTTCCTGGCTGACTTTGAAGTTGAGCCTTCCTCACAACATCCTAGCAATGATTAGCAGTGTCTCTTCTGAGGGCAACATAGGCGTTATATTATTATGGACCTCCTGGCGTAACATACAAACAATATATTTTGGCCTTTACCTCTTTCAGTCAGTTGTCACTGTGATGCAGTTAGCAATAACAATACTCCCTAGCACTGGTCTGCCTGTCATCATATGAGCAAAACACCAATTATGCCTATAAACTAGATATCTCAATATATGTGTTGCTTTTCTTTTACCTACATAGTAATACAAAATGAAAAGTATTTGAAAAATATATGAACAAGTATTTGAAATACTTTTCAATGTATTCATATTTAAATACATTTATATTTAAAAAGTATTTGTAATCCCTCAAGAATATTTGTATTTAAATACATTTCAATGTATTTGACCCCATGTCTGGATGGGACAAACACAGAATGGTTGTGGATTTAGACAGGTTTACAGTTTGCACTTAATTAAACATAATAGACAGGGATTTAGCTGCTAACCGCCCAGACCCAGTCAGGATTCTGGAAGTTGGAAATATGACCAGTCATTCACACCATACTGACAGAGCAAACAGTACAGGTGGGGCTGAGGCCTGGCTTCTAAAATTACAAAGCAAGATGTTAGGGGATGATTATCTCCTGCAGTACTTCCCAGGGACTGTCACAATATAACTTGCACTTTGTACTAAGCAGGAGGGTGAGGAGATGTTGCTTCTCTGGGAAGAGAAGGTATTAATTAGAGAAATCTGACTGAATATTTATTTAACTGAAATGCTCAACAGTAATAGAAAATGAATACCTTGATTATTATTACATTTATTAGATTACTTAGATTACTTCTAATATTGCCATTTTATCTGTCTAATATATTTGCTTGCAACTGTTCATATGAAAAAAATGTAATCGTGAGAAGTAATCGTGAGTACGATTACTTTGGTAATGTACTCGAGTACGATTACTTTCCTTCGTACTCGAGTATGAGTACGAGTACTCAAAAAGTACTCGTACTCGAGTACGAGTACAAGTACACGAGTACGATTACTCCATCTCTGCTTGCTATGACTATGTAATTGCAACGACTGTATACTTGCTATGACCATGTAATTGCAACGACTGTATACTTGCTATGACCATGTAATTGCTATGACTGTATATACTTGCTATGACCATGTAATTGCTAAGACTGTATACTTACTATGACCATGTTATTGCTATGACTGTATATACTTGCTATGACCATGTAATTGCTATGACTGTATACTTGCTATGACCATGTAATTGCAATGACTATGTAATTGCAATGACTGTATACTTGCTATGACCATGTAATTGCTATGACTGTATACTTGCTATGACCATGTAATTGCAATGACTGTATACTTGCTATGACTGTATACTTGCTATGACCATGTAATTGCAATGACTGTATACTTGCTATGACCATGTAATTGCAATGACTGTATACTTGCTATGACCATGTAATTGCAATGACTATGTAATTGCAATGACTATACTTGCTATGACCATGTAATTGCTATGAATGTATACTTGCTATGACCATGTAATTGCAATGACTGTATACTTGCTATGACCATGTAATTGTAATGACTGTATACTTGCTATGACCATGTAATTGCAATGACTGTATACTTGCTATGACCATGTAATTGTAATGACTGTATACTTACTATGACCATGTAATTGCTATGACTGTATACTTGCTATGACCATGTAATTGCAATGACTGTATACTTACTATGACCATGTAATTGCAATGACTGTATACTTGCTATGACCATGTAATTGCAATGACTGTATACTTGCTATGACCATGTAATTGCTATGACTGTATACTTGCTATGACTGTATACTTGCTATGACCATGTAATTGCTATGACTGTATACTTGCTATGACTGTATACTTGCTATGACCATGTAATTGCTATGACTGTATACTTGCTATGACCATGTAATTGCTATGACTGTATACTTGCTATGACCATGTAATTGCTATGACTGTATACTTGCTATGACCATGTAATTGCAATGACTGTATACTTGCTATGACCATGTAATTGCTATGACTGTATACTTGCTATGACCATGTAATTGCAATGACTGTATACTTGCTATGACCATGTAATTGCAATGACTATGTAATTGCAATGACTGTATACTTGCTATGACCATGTAATTGCAATGACTGTATACTTGCTATGACCATGTAATTGTAATGACTGTATACTTGCTATGACCATGTAATTGCAATGACTGTATACTTGCTATGACCATGTAATTGCAATGACTGTATACTTGCTATGACCATGTAATTGTAATGACTGTATACTTGCTATGACCATGTAATTGCAATGACTGTATACTTGCTATGACCTTGTAATTGCTATGACTGTATACTTGCTATGACCATGTAATTGCAATGACTGTATACTTGCTATGACCATGTAATTGCAATGACTGTATACTTGCTATGACCATGTAATTGCTATGACTGTATACTTGCTATGACCATGTAATTGCAATGACTGTATATACTTGCTATGACCATGTAATTGCAATGACTGTATACTTGTTATGACCATGTAATTGCAATGACTGTATACTTGCTATGACCATGTAATTGCTATGACTGTATACTTGCTATGACTATGTAATTGCAATGACTGTATACTTGCTATGACCATGTAATTGCAATGACTGTATACTTGCTATGACCATGTAATTGCTATGACTGTATACTTGCTATGACCATGTAATTGCAATGACTGTATACTTGCTATGACCATGTAATTGCAATGACTGTATACTTGTTATGACCATGTAATTGCTATGACTGTATATACTTGCTATGACCATGTAATTGCTATGACTGTATACTTGCTATGACCTTGTAATTGCAATGACTGTATACTTGCTATGACCATGTAATTGCAATGACTGTATACTTGCTATGACCATGTAATTGCAATGACTGTATACTTGCTATGACCATGTAATTGCAATGACTGTATACTTGCTATGACCATGTAATTGCTATGACTGTATACTTGCTATGACCATGTAATTGCAATGACTGTATACTCGCTATGACCATGTAATTGCAATGACTGTATATACTTGCTATGACCATGTAATTGCAATGACTGTATACTCGCTATGACCATGTAATTGCAATGACTGTATACTTGTTATGACCATGTAATTGCAATGACTGTATACTTGCTATGACCATGTAATTGCTATGACTGTATACTTGCTATGACTATGTAATTGCAATGACTGTATACTTGCTATGACCATGTAATTGCAATGACTGTATACTTGCTATGACCATGTAATTGCTATGACTGTATACTTGCTATGACCATGTAATTGCAATGACTGTATACTTGCTATGACCATGTAATTGCAATGACTGTATACTTGTTATGACCATGTAATTGCTATGACTGTATATACTTGCTATGACCATGTAATTGCTATGACTGTATATACTTGCTATGACAATGCAGCTCCTCTGAATGGATATTATCTACATTTATGGTGCTTTATAAATGTTCTTCTTATTATTACATGACTACAATAATGCAGAACGTGTAGATTGTATCTGAATCAAATTGTTTACATCGTAGATTCAATATTAGCTACAATTTATGATGAGGTGGATGTGTACGCATGTACTAAATGTGTTAGTCATAAGTTAAGCATCTGAAATAAGTTATAGTTTCAGTCTAAACTTGAGATTCATTTTTTTGTTCCAACTAAATTTGTATCTATACAAATTAAGATTCCTAAATAAATAAAATTTGCTATTGTATATTATGGGTCCTCTGTAGTATTAGTATATGGTGCTGTTGCCTTGTTGGTTTGTCGGATATTGTACGAAACCACTTTAACTCATCAAATTATTACAATTGTACACTTGCTACATGATAAAAATAAATACAATTTGTCTCACTGATCAAAATTACCATAAAATTTGCTCATTTTTTTATTAACATACGTTTTCACTTGGTATGTGGCAATAATTCAGGGTTCACTGCATGTGGATGTGAATTATTCAGATGTAGGTTAACAAGATTTACATTCGATGTTTACATACATTTTCATTGAGGGGGTAGCAAAAAAGACCTACAGTGTTGCAAAACCGTGTATTTATGTACAGTTTGATCGATAGAATACGGTAATTTGGTTGATCATATAAAATTCACAAGAGTATATTATTATCATGTGCATTGAAGGTTTAGTAGATGTATAATGTGAAATTTGATGACTAAGTGGCTGTTTTCATGTTTTTGAGGTGTAGGCCTAAATTGCAAAAGTACACAACTTCCACGGTTCTTGCAACCAGGAAGTTTTTATTAATTATTTATTGCCAAGTTTTTTGTTTAGATTAATCATTAATCGATGCTTGATATGTTGATCCCAGAGTTAGATCATTAATCTTTCCCCTCTAGATTAGAGTGACAAGCTAGCCTGCTGCACTGAAGCTGCTGTGGACCACTGGCTGCCATCTACTTGCACGGCACAAATTGCTGTACCCAGAGCCGTAATGTAACGAAGTACATTTACTTCATTACTTTACTTAAGTACACTGTAGAAAGGTTTACTTTTCTTGAGTAACGAAGTACATTTTGTTAAAGTACTTTTACTTGTAGCGAAGTATAAATCCTTGCTTTGACCAGACAAGAAAAAACAGCTGCCTTACTATCTTCTTGTGTCTTGTCTGTTATTGACACAGTTTGTTAACTTTAGATGATCCTTGTGAATGGCACATGCTAGATGTATATCGAGGGTTCCCCATTATCGCCCACCGCAAACCTGTCGATCTTTATAATCTGTGTCTATCTATAATATAGATCAGTAGGTGTAACTGAGTAAAATCAGTTTCAATATATTTACAATAGTCTCTTAAAATAAATGTTGCAATTACACATGAAGGCATAATTATTATGAAAAGAATCCTGTAACCACTGAACCTCCTAGAGAAATGACAAAATTCTTCACACTTACACGATCATAATAATTTTAAGAACCCTATAATAACGTGTATATCTTCTTCTACTTATGAATACAATGGTTACTGTAGCCCAGTTAGTAATCAAACAGGATGTAGGTATTTACAGCATGTATGCAATGCTGTTTGCACTGTAATACTTATATTTCACACTGTTAAAAACATTTATTTATTATGCAGAGAACAAAATATTACTAAACAAATTATATCTGGTTGGAGTATATACACTAAATGATATTGTGAATATTTTGTTTCATTCACAACAGCTCGCTGCATCGGTCATTTTAGATAATTACAGGAGAAAAGTATGTTTGTGTTTATTTCAAGTACAGGTTTTTACTTGTACTTCAAGTACATTTTTCTAGAAGTACTTTTACTTGAGTAGCTTTTTCTAGAGTTACTTTTACTCAAGTACCAAAAAAACTTGTTACAGCTCTGGCTGTACCCACTAGCAGGATGTATAGAATAGAACTGTTGAACAATGTAATAAACGCAATAAATATCTGGCAATACAAAATGTGTAACTCGAACGTTCCCCCTAGTCCTGGATTATGGATGAGACAGTCGTGATTAATTTCTTGAGTCAGCCAGCAGGTGAGTGGTTTGAGTTGGTTGGGGTAGGGATTTAAAGATGTGTTACTGTGGTTCCTTGGTAAAATGACTGATGATTAATTAATGTGGTAAGCTGTAGCCTCCAGCTTAGTCATTAGGGGAAGGGTTGTGACCTGGAAATGACTTTAACCTGATGTCAATATCCCAGGTGGATTATCCCACCCAAACTGTGGACAGTTCGGTGGTTGACACTGGTGTGAGAAAACGTTAATTATGAGAGTTTCGGAGGGTACAACAAATCTGGAATTAGTGGTTTGGGATATCTGTTTACATGGATACCTGGTTATATTCATCAGGGTTTTGTTTGAATTTCCTACATTTTGGAGGCAAGGTGATGATATGTTGATGCAATCAGGTTGTGGGTTTACGGCAGGAAAAAAGGTTATTAGTAAACGGTTCACTCAGCCATCCATCTTACCT
Source organism: Ridgeia piscesae (assembly GCA_025642075.2). NCBI lineage: Eukaryota > Metazoa > Annelida > Polychaeta > Sabellida > Siboglinidae > Ridgeia > Ridgeia piscesae. The sequence continues at coordinate 281,328 of JAODUO010000257.1, forward strand.
CGCGCATGCGCATCTGCCCTAATAATGTGATAATTATATAGAAAACTTGGTGCAGTGCTATGCACGTACAGGGACTGCAGTGACTTTCTACCGTGCAGTAATATGACTGTCACCAACCTGTGTTGACTTCGAAGTCTACTTCTATTTATGGTTCATCCCTGGCTTAGCTTAGCCTTACCTTACGCCCCCGTTACTCGTTAGGCTAAGTTAGGGCTAGGCTTTACAGCTGTTCACTGCTAAACTGGCATACGCAGTAGTATCTATGATCAACCTGAAATTTTTTAATCTGGCTGGGTCCAGCACCACCTCTGAATTATATAAATATTCCATCCCCATTCCTCCCTTTCAAAATTCAACAGAAAGTAAATAATCAAAATTTCCCAAATATCGCCCGAAGAAATCGCCTTACCCATGACTTGAACTCGACATATTGCACATGTATCGCATTCTACGTCCCAACTCCACATTGCTACGGCGTTCCATTTCTTGAGCGTAAACAGTTTATCACCAGTTCGCTGGGCATTCTTGTCTATATTCATCGATGTTTCCGACGACGTTTGATCCATTGAGATCGTCTCTTGTGGTTTCGGATAGTTTCGGCCTAGTACCCGGACATGCCATACAACACCAGGTTCAAGCGGTGTCGAAACCTAGCTGGGCAGTTTCGTTCACTCTGCATTGCATGCATGCGTCTTTCCGAACTATAACAGTTTGTTTCCTTCTATCTAAAGTCTATGCTGGCGGATCTATAAAAATGCTGACAGAAAGTAAATATATCATATCATTGGATATTTTTAAGCTAGTAAACATACTATAATCTGTATAGTACACTTCCGAACTTTAGAAGAAGAAAAAACGTTTGAAAATAACCGAGGACAATAATGGAATGAGCGCTTCATGATATACAATGAAAACATATTACACTGCCCATATGTCTTACTCAAACCAGAAAATGGTCATTTGGTCACACTCTGCGACAGTAATTAAGCTAGCTAGCCGACAAGAATGTTCCTCCACGTTATACAGTGGTTCTAAATTAACCAGTTGAATTAAGACAAACCACACTAAATAATTCAATTAGCTACGGCATGAGGAGGAACAAGGATATTTCAGATTTTACTTTTAAAAATATTACAATATATTGAAAAGAGCTATAGTCTATGTATTGAGATTGATCATTCGCTAACATTTAACACACACACACACGCACGCACGCACAAACACACAAATACACACACAATTAAATATAATCAGCATACATATATATATATATATATATATATATATATATATATATATATATATATATATATATATATATATATATATGTTTAACAATCTCGATCTTTACTCAACGAGGGAAATTTCCAATTGGCAAATCCTTCATAGCATCAAACTTAATTCAACTACTGATGAGAGCAGAATGGACGAATTGGGAGTAGAGATTGAAGCGAAGAAAAGTTTAACGAAAACATGGTGAGGAAGGTGTTGAGATAGGCCGGTCATGTGGAAAGAATGGGAGATGAAAAGCTAGAAAAGAGAACCGATGCCCAGAAAGCGGAGATAAAAAGAAAGCGAAACAGTGCGATATTGCGATGGGAGAACTATGTTAAGAGACATGGAAAGAATGAAAAAACACTGGAGAACAAATACAACAGATGAAAAGATCGAATTTGAGATATTGAGAGAAAACTTAATTGGAAAGTGAAAAGGAAGACAAAACGATGGAAACGGGAACCATATGCCATTGCGCTAACATCACCCCTGATGACAGGAATGCCAATAGGAGAATGATGTGCAGCTTGATCTGAAATTCGTCTAGTAACAGGGCAAATATTGTTTTGATTCATTGGGTTGCCATTATGCACATTGAGAAAAAAATCGTTTACATCTCTTAATTGGGCCTGCTACGTATGTGGGAGCTTATTTATTGCCTACGACTGAAGTGCATGGAGGATTTTACCACTTTGGGTAGAGAAGTCTTGCACAGACATCCCTAACAATTTCGATCATGCGACAGCGGCTCTTGGCTATAAAATTTATATAAAATAATAATCATTACAATATGTGGACGTAGTAACATAATTTGTGACTGTGACATTCACGGCCGGATCCATATTTGAAATAGGCTTAATAACGATGTTTACAATACAAGCAATTTAACACACATTGAGAGCTTTCCAAAATACTAATTAATACATATTAATGACGACGTTCTGTATCATTAGGACTAGAGGACATGGAGTTACATTAGCAAAGAAGCAGTGTAGACTAGATATTAGAATTTTTTCTCTCCACAAAGAACAGTAAACGAATGGAACAGATTATCAGCTGATTGTGTAGGTGCTAGTAGTGTTAATATATATAAAAATAAAATCGACATATACCTAAGACGGGCGGGGTATACTAAGATAGATAGGTTGGACTCTCGATAAGCCAAATGGCTTCCTAGTCCAATTGACTGCCATCTAGAGTTGAATCTCTAGGTGGCAATCTTGTTAAATCTTGTTAAAAATTATGTCAGTGGCAGGTCCGAGTTTTTAGTTTCTCCTCGAAGGATGCGCGCGCATAGGGGATATGAGATCACTTCCGAAGCGCGCTAGCGACACCTTCTGGGGAAGCAGTTAAATGCCGAAGTGAGACTTATCTTGTTCATCGTGAAACTTGTTTTGTTTTGTTATGTTATGAGTGGGTAATTTGGAATGGTATAACAACAGTGCGCCGAGTTCACACGCGTAGCATGACTTCTGGAAGGTAAGAAGCATTATTCCCACGAACGCAAGAGCTCCATGCGTGCAGTTATTGTTGTTTATATAATGATAATTGTCGAACTTTTCATGGTACTGGTGCTACTAGTACTAGTACTACTACTACACTAGTACTGGATTGGATTTATTTAATATAAAATGTAAAACATTGTACAGATATACATAAGATATAAATACAAAGTACATTAAATAAAAGGATAACACAAAAAAAGTGCAAGCACTTATTTCCATTGTGGTCCCAGGCAAATATACAGATAAGATTACAGACGGATAGTGAAATACATGATAGACATTGAGTGATTGACACAATATGACAAATGTAACAATATTAAAACAGCAATAATAAATCAAATGTGATAATGACTGTATATAAAAGACATTGATAAATACAATTACAAAAAGGCAGAAATAATCTCCTGATTTGAAACAACATAGGTCATTTATAAAATCCAGTAGTTTAAAACAAAAGTAGTAGTACTACTACTAGTAGTACTACTACTAGTAGTAACTAGTACTACTAGTAGTATACTCTAGTACTACACTAGTAGGTACTACTAGTAGTAAGTAACTACTAGTAGTAGTACTACTAGTAGTAGTACTACTAGTAGTAGTACTACTAGTAGTAGTACTACTAGTAGTAGTACTACTAGTAGTAACTACTACTAGTAGTACTATAGCTATACTAGTAGTAAGTAGTACTACTAGTAGTAAGTAGTACTACTAGTAGTAAGTAGTACTACTAGTAGTAAGTAGTACTACTAGTAGTATGGTATGGTGCATTTAATCCCATTTATGTGAATACATTATTAGGCTTTTTAAAATTGGGAGTGCTTGAACTTCGAATATGTAAATTGTGACAACTAAAGATTTGATGTTTTTACAGTCTGGTTTTAGTTAGATCAATGAAGTACTCGAGTCAAAAATAGCTCAAGAAATCCCAGCGTCGTGGTATAAAATAGGCTGTTGCTATTATTCCAAACCCAGATATATGTTAAAGTAGCTGTAGCTCCGGCACTTCAACTGCGCATGTGGCATGTGAATCTACCAGTACAACAGTGCCTCATACCGGACAGTGACCAGCTCCGATAAAGTGCCGGAAGCCTAAACAAATTGACTAAACTCCGGCATTGACTGATTTTATCTTATTTTTTAATGCCGGTATTGTAAAATATTTGTGCCTTTGAGTTGACTCCCTGTGTGCATCATCCAAAGTCTGCGTGTACCATCGTCTCAGTTGAACATTGTTTTCTCATTCGTATGCCCATACAAACTGTTCTGAACAGAAAAAACTACTAAGCACATAATTTTCCTGTTTGTACACTCATATAAAATGTTCTGAATAGAAAAAACCTACTAAGCACGACACCGACTTTACGTAACATGATAATTGCCATGAACTGATCGAAACGAAGATGGTTACCTGCATGCGTTTATATGATGTGGCTTATATGCCTACAGGCTTACCAGGTACTGCACATACAATGCGGAAAGGTGCCAGACAAATAGCTGAGTCAGGCCTGGGGCTATAGTCACTATAAAGTATTCCATAGGGGCTATGTATGTTATGTCCCAAGCTTTTAAAATGTTCATACATTTTTTTGCATTTAAATCTTAATGTAGAATAGTGGATATTAGCACTAATGTTGGCACTCTATTGAACATTTCAAGTGATTTGCACATTTTAAACATTAATTTTCATCTGTTTTTGGGGACATATTGTCCACAATTTTTTGGAACACGGGATTACACGGGTGACTTAGAACATAATGTCCATACTCGTCCGCAGTCCAGATCCGTCCCACAGCAATGTCCACTTGCCTCTTTCTTTTCATGGCCATTCACTTTGTTGGCCAATATGCCGCAGACATGCCAAGCTACATTTACATTTATTACTTGTGTGTATACTCTATAGACAAGTCGTGATGCCACGTGGGTAGTATCATATCACACATAAAACATGCCCCCAGTAGGTTGGGTGGATGTAAGGTAGTTTTTTGTATTAAATTTAAGTTATGTAAATAATTAATGTATATAATTTGTTATTGAATGTTTTTAGTTTTGGCCACATTTAATTCCGACAATAAACATTGGCCAAACTGTCCAGTTTAATGGTACTGAAAATGTCTGTGAAATGGGACAAACCTTCCATCTGTCTAGGTAAGAATAAATGGGTTGATACATAATATGTCAATGAAAGCCAAATGATACCAGGGGAAGTAAAATATCTGTTGCACTGGGTAGATGTGTTCTTTGTTGTCAACTAACAACACCCAAGGCTAAAACAGAAACAAACTGACAAATTGAGCTCTGAAAATAAAAAGCACTTGGGTCATGTCTGTCTAAAGCAGGCAGACTGTTTAGAGTAAAAGTTATAGTTAGGCATGTTTACACACATTACCTGTACAGATTTACAAGGTAAGATACAACTTATGCAATATTTTTTAGTTACCTTTAATCATTTACAAGTGGCAGTCTATGCAGTCTAATGTAATTTGACAGTGACTGTGTTAATCATTGTATCACAATGTTCACTTGTGCCCCTGTGTCTAACTCACTTTCTGTCTCAGTGAAATGAGGAAACTGAATGATACGGACTTGGCCCGTGGTCCAGATGAAGTCTTCACCATCATTGATAAAATAGGCCGGGGGTAAGATGCTTCAAATGTCAGTGATGGCCACATCTGATTGGTCAACTGCCTTTTGAGTCTGCTGTCATTGGTAGCACATTGGTCATTGTCTCATTTGTAGCTTTGGTTTCTGTGTTGAAGTCACATTAATACACATTGACAATTGTTATAATAATTTTTTATATACTCAAGTACTAGCTTTGTTGTTTACTTAGTTCTGACAATGGCTTGAAATTGGATTACATTCACATCTTTGATCAAGTTAATTTATTTATAATATTGGACGGTTGCATAACATCTTGCAAAACTTTTGTGGCATGAATTAGCAACATATAATCAAATAATTAATTGGAAGTATTTTTTGGCTTTGTTTCTGCCCCAAATTAGGGTAGGGTGGTGACAACTGAGGTATTTAGCATGATATCAACCTGTCTTCGGGTATGTGTGAAATATCATGATGACTGTGAAACACAGAAACCATTGGTGCAACAAGGGGCAGGAAGCCTGCTGTGTGTAGTGAGTCTCACTGATGCAGATCATTAGACGTCCTGCACATGTCTGCTGTTCGTTGTCTTGTTTGTCGCGTGCTTTCATGTTGTGATGCAATATCTGCCAATCAGACAGAGTTATTGCGTTTACCCATCACAGATGATGGTGGACACGTTTGATTGGGAGACATTGTTGTTTCACATATGCATGTTTGCTGTAATGACGAGCTTTGTGAAGCATGCTGTATCAATGTTGTGGTGTCTGCATACTATGTTCATACTGTAGTGGCATCGTGCGTCTCAGTGAGGAGTCACTCACACGTGCACCTGAGGAAGTCTTCGACTTGCTGGAAAAGCTGGGTGAGGGGTAAGGGAAAGAAATTAAGTTTAAAAAAATTATTAATACACATTGTATTTAGTGGTGATTCATTTGAATCAGTACATATGTGTAATACTTTTCCTTTTGTTTTGTTTCATATCCTTGAAAATGGTCTGTTAGAAATTTTGTTTGTTGATTTTTGTTTTGTTCGAATCTTTTCACACACATTCAGTAATTCATCACAAAACCCAGTAACTGTGTGCTGTGTGTGATTTAAAAAAAAAGAAAACCCAACTGTTTGCAACTAATGGTTAGTGTCTATTGCACAACTGTACATACTTTTCATAAGATCATTTTTATGCAGCCTTTTGACACCATCTCCTTTAAGTTTGTCATATATAAGTTGGTCACGCAAGAGCACTGAACTCCGAGAAAAAAGTCATATTCTTGAGAAATTAAAACTACTAGTTGCTACCTGTGTTGCAGGATTGCGTATGTTGTCGGCTTAATCAGTGTAATCACGACTGCACTAATTCCACTGCACAATTTGACTGAATCTGTACAACTGTATGTCTGTCAATGGAAAATGTTACTAAAGCCAGTAGCTTGAAACTAATCAGAAACTGCTCATGTGATGCCCTGATCATGCGATGTAACATTTTGGAAAGAGCTTCCTGCTACCACCAAAATATTTAACAACAGTGACAACAGGTGTTAAATGCATTTGATGAACGTTGCATGAAGCTTTCTCTGTTTTTACTACTGACACTTGCATGGAATGTTGGATGATCATAAACACACACACACACACACACACACACACACACACACACACACACACACACACACACACACACACACACACACACACACACACACACACACACACACACACACACACACACACACACACACACACACACACACACACACACACACACACACACACACACACACACACACACACACACACACACACACACACACACACACACACACACACACACACACACACACACACACACACACACACACACACACACACACACACACACACACACACACACACACACATATTTATTTATTAGAATGATCATATGGCTGTATGTGACAGGTCATATGGGAGTGTGTATAAGGCCCAATGTATGTGACAGGTCATATGGCAGTGTGTACAAGGCCCCGTGTATGTGACAGGTCATATGGCAGTGTGTACAAGGCCCCGTGTATGTGACAGGTCATATGGCAGTGTGTACAATGCCCCATGTATGTGACAGGTCATAGGGCAGTGTGTACAAGTCCAGTGTATGTGACAGATAATATGGCAGTGTGTACAAGGCCCCGTGTATGTGAAGGTCATATGACAGTGTGTACAAGGCCCTGTGTCATATGGCAGTGTGTACAAGGCCCCGTGTATGTGACAGGTCCTATGTCAGTGTGTACAAGGCATCGTTTATGTTATGTGACAGGTCATATGGCAGTGTGTACAAGGCCCCGTGTATGTGACAGGTCATATGGCTGTGTGTACAAGGCCCTGTGTATGAGACAGGTCATATGGCTGTGTGTACAAGGCCCGTGTATGTGACAGGTCATACGGCAGTGTGAACAAGGCCCCATGTATGTGACAGGTCATGTGTCAGTGTGTACAAGGCCCCATGTATGTGACAGGTCATATGGCTGTGTGTACAAGGCCCGTGTATGTGACAGGTCATATGGTAGCGTGTTCAATGCCCCAAGTATGTGACAGGTCATATGGGAGTGTGTACAAGCCCAGTGTATGTGACAGGTATTATGGCAGTGTGTACAAGGCCCTGTGTATGTGTCAGGTCATACAGCAGTGTACAAGGCCCCGTGTATGTGACAGGTCCAATGGCAATGTGTACATGGCCTCGTTTATGTTATGTAACAGGTCATATGGCAGTGTGTACAAGCCCCGTGTGTGTAACAGGTCATATGGCAGTGTGTACAAGGCCCTGTGTATGTGACAGGTTATATGGCAGTGTGTACAAGGCCTCATGTATGTGACATGTCCTATGGCAGTGTACAACCCCTGTGTATGTGACATGTCACATGGCAGTGTGTACAAGACCCTGTGTATGTGACAGGTCACATGGCAGTGTGTACAAGACCCTGTGTATGTGACAGGTCATATGGCAGTGTGTACAAGGCCCTCTGTATGTGACAGGTCCTATGGCAGTGTGTACAAGGCCTTGCACAAGGACTCGGGCGAGGTGCTCGCCATCAAGCAGGTGCCAGTGGACACAGATCTACAAGAGATCATCAAGGAGATCTCCATCATGCAGCAATGTGACAGTCCGTACATTGTCAAGTACTATGGCAGCTACTTCAAGAACACAGACCTCTGGGTAACTTAGTCGTCCACACTTCTTACTTCTTTGCTTACTTCTGCAGTGGCAGATAAGTCCTCTGGAATGTTGGCAGTGAGTCGTAAAATATATAGCACAACATTTTTGTGTATCTGTAGTGACAAACTCATTGAACTTAATTTGATTAAACTTTTAACCTGAACAATTAGACACTTGTATAAAAATGTCCTGTAATTGTCCATGGGCTGAAACAAATTGTGTCTGTGTGCTTGATAAAAGTAAGAATTATTCAAACAACAACATTAAGTAATATTAAGTCCACAAACCATTTGCAGTATTAATGCTTGGACCACATCTTTATAATAATAATTAGATAATTTCTATTTTGCCTAAAGCCTTAGAAACTAAGCTCAGAGGTGCATTAATACAACAGTTAATCAATGTTGGAGTCAATAAACAATCCATAGATTGATTATTCGTGATGTATTCACACATACTTCTTTAACCTTGGACATTCTTGTATACTGCTGACACCAGACAGGCTACAGACAATGGTGGATATGTACTGAATTGTCTCTAATAATTCTGTGTAGCAGTTGCCTATGAGAACTATTGTCCATTTCCAAGACAAACATTGACTGGTGGAACGAGCCTCACCCCTTGGCACAGTGGATGGACACAAGGCGGTCTGCCTTGGGTATGGAGACTGATGGAATGAGCCTCACCCCTTGGCACAGTGGATGGACACAAGGCGGTCTGCCGTGGGTATGGAGACTGGTGGAATGAGCCTCACCCCTTGGCACAGTGGATGGACACAATGCAGTCTGCCGTGGGTATGGAGACTGGTGGAATGAGCCTCACCCCTTGGCACAGTGGATGGACACAAGGCGGTCTGCCGTGGGTATGGAGACTGATGGAATGAGCCTTGGCACAGTGGATGGACACAAGGCGGTCTGCCGTGGGTATGGAGACTGGTGGAATGAGCCTCACCCCTTGGCACAGTGGATGGACACAAGGCGGTCTGCCTTGGGTATGGAGACTGGTGGAATGAGCCTCACCCCTTGGCACAGTGGATGGACACAAGGCGGTCTGCCTTGGGTATGGAGACTGGTGGAATGAGCCTGACCCCTTGGCACAGTGGATGGACACAAGGCGGTCTGCCGGGGGTATGGAGACTGGTGGAATGAGCCTCACCCCTTGGCACAGTGGATGGACACAAGGCGGTCTGCCTTGGGTATGGAGACTGGTGGAATGAGCCTGACCCCTTGGCACAGTGGATGGACACAAGGCGGTCTGCCGTGGGTATGGATACTGGTGGAATGAGCCTCACCCCTTGGCCCAGTGGATGGACACAAGGCGATCTGCCGTGGGTATGGAGACTGGTGGAATGAGCCTCACCCCTTGGCACAGTGGATGGACACAAGGCGGTCTGCCGTGGGTATGGAGACTAGTGGAATGAGCCTCACCCCTTGGCACAGTGGATGGACACAAGGCGGTCTGCCGTGGGTATGGAGACTGGTGGAATGAGCCTCACCCCTTGGCACAGTGGATGGACACAAGGCGGTCTGCCTTGGGTATGGAGACTGGTGGAATGAGCCTCACCCCTTGGCACAGTGGATGGACACAAGGCGGTCTGCCGTGGGTATGGAGACTGGTGGAATGAGCCTCACCCCTTGGCACAGTGGATGGACACAAGGCGGTCTGCCGTGGGTATGGAGACTGGTGGAATGAGCCTCACCCCTTGGCACAGTGGATGGACACAAGGCGGTCTGCCGTGGGTATGGAGACTGGTGGAATGAGCCTCACCCCTTGGCACAGTGGATGGACACAAGGCGGTCTGCCGTGGGTATGGAGACTGGTGGAATGAGCCTCACCCCTTGGCACAGTGGATGGACACAAGGCGGTCTGCCGTGGGTATGGAGACTGGTGGAATGAGCCTCACCCCTTGGCACAGTGGATGGACACAAGGCGGTCTGCCGTGGGTATGGAGACTGGTGGAATGAGCCTCACCCCTAGACACAGTGGATGGACATGTGTCAGTCATTTATGCAGTACTAATAATAAAAGTGCATTTCTGTATGTAAGAACTTGTTATTGTGTGTGTTGTTGTTGTGCAGATAGTGATGGAATACTGTGTTGTTGTTGTGCAGATAGTGATGGAGTACTGTGTTGTTGTTGTGCAGATAGTGATGGAATACTGTGTTGTTGTTGTGCAGATAGTGTTGGAGTACTGTGTTGTTGTTGTACAGATAGTGATGGAGTACTGTGTTGTTGTTGTACAGATAGTGATGGAGTACTGTGGCGCAGGGTCTGTGTCAGACATCATGAAGCTACGCAATAAAACGGTGGGTGACTCCCCAACACACGCATCTGTAGCAAGTTAAGCAGCAAAATTAAGACACAAATACACGAAACTTATTTATATTAACCTGTATGTTTAAGTGTCACCCCAATGAACAGTTGCATCTTGTGTAGTGGGCTCATCAAGGCTCACCAATGATAGGGACAATCTCTTATAAACATCTTGTAAAATGCACGCGCACCACTTTTGAAGTTATCAATGGATCATGGTTCTTACTAGTTATGCATCAATATTCTAAAATAAACAATTATTTGCTTTGTTCAGATGTTTCCTGTGATTGTTGCAAGGTACATAAAAATCCACCATCAGCAATGTTTTACTTGATATAATCTAAACAACTACTGTAAACAAATGAGGTGTGTGTTTCCATCCAGAGGATGATTATTTTGTCAAATTTTACAACCACTGGTGATGCTAATGTCTGGACACTGTTGGTGCAACAGTTGACAGAGACAGAGATCGCAACAATACTTCTGTACACGTTGCGGGGCCTGGAGTACCTGCACGAGCGACGCAAGATTCACAGAGACATCAAGGCAGGAAACATCCTCCTCAACTCGGAGGGACACGCAAAACTGGCAGACTTTGGTGTCGCCGGACAACTCACTGTAAGTGACCTCGTGTCATCACTGATAACTCACTGTAAGTGACCTCGTGTTGTCACTGACAACTCACTGTAAGTGACCTCGTGTCATCACTGACAACTCACTGTAAGTGACCTCGTGTCGTCACTGACAACTCACTGTAAGTGACCTCGTGTCATCACTGATAACTCACTGTAAGTGACCTCGTGTCATCACTGATAACTCACTGTAAGTGACCTCGTGTCTCACTGACAACTCACTGTAAGTGACCTCGTGTTGTCACTGACAACTCACTGTAAGTGACCTCGTGTCGTCACTGACAACTCACTGTAAGTGACCTCACCTCGTGTGATCACTGACAACTCACTGTAAGTGATCTCACTCGTGTGATCACTGACAACTCACTGTAAGTGACCTCACCTCGTGTCATCACTGACAACTCACTGTAAGTGACCTCACCTCGTGTCATCACTGACAACTCACTGTAAGTGACCTCACCTCGTGTGATCACTGACAACTCACTGTAAGTGACCTCACCTCGTGTCATCACTGACAACTCACTGTAAGTGACCTCACCTCGTGTCATCACTGACAACTCACTGTAAGTGACCTCGTGTCATCACTGACAACTCACTGTAAGTGACCTCGTGTCATCACTGACAACTCACTGTAAGTGACCTTGTGTCATCACTGACAACTCACTGTAAGTGACCTTGTGTCATCACTGACAACTCACTGTAAGTGACCTCGTGTCATCACTGACAACTCACTGTAAGTGACCTTGTGTCATCACTGACAACTCACTGTAAGTGACCTTGTGTCGTCACTGACAACTCACTGTAAGTGACCTCGTGTCGTCACTGACAACTCACTGTAAGTGACCTCGTGTCATCACTGACAACTCACTGTAAGTGACCTCGTGTCATCACTGACAACTCACTGTGAGTGACCTCGTGTCATCACTGACAACTCACTGTAAGTGACCTCGTGTCATCACTGACAACTCACTGTGAGTGACCTCGTGTCATCACTGACAACTCACTGTAAGTGACCTCGTGTCATCACTGACAACTCACTGTGAGTGACCTTGTGTCATCACTGACAACTCACTGTAAGTGACCTGTGTCATCACTGACAACTCACTGTAAGTGACCTCGTGTCGTCACTGACAACTCACTGTAAGTGACCTCGTGTCATCACTGACAACTCACTGTAAGTGACCTCGTGTCATCACTGACAACTCACTGTGAGTGACCTTGTGTCATCACTGACAACTCACTGTAAGTGACCTCGTGTCATCACTGACAACTCACTGTGAGTGACCTTGTGTCGTCACTGACAACTCACTGTGAGTGACCTTGTGTCATCACTGACAACTCACTGTAAGTGACCTCGTGTCATCACTGACAACTCACTGTAAGTGACCTCGTGTCGTCACTGACAACTCACTGTGAGTGACCTTGTGTCATCACTGACAACTCACTGTGAGTGACCTCGTGTCATCACTGACAACTCACTGTGAGTGACCTCGTGTCATCACTGACAACTCACTGTGAGTGACCTTGTGTCGTCACTGACAACTCACTGTGAGTGACCTTGTGTCGTCACTGACAACTCGCTGTAAGTGACCTCGTGTCGTCACTGACAACTCACTGTAAGTGACCTCGTGTCATCACAGACATGTCCTGGAGTAATTACACTCAGTCACAATATTACACTCCTTTACTAGAGTAATTGTGATGGTCCTGACTCTGATGACATGTTTGGATGTGTTCAATCTGGTTGTTTATTATTGTCTGGTAAAAGTCACAGACAGTCGGAGTCAACTATAGAAATGCTTACTTTGCATTGTGCTAATAGTGCTCTTTGACAAAGGATCGATGCCAACTTTTGCAGTTGGCATCAGCACGTGATAAATTATTGTTTTTATTATATAGAAATTACATTTGAATGAAATGTGTACCTTATTTATCTAAATTATATTTATGTGGGACCACACATGAGTCTAAAATGTCCAAGATATGTTGTTGTTAAACTGCTGCACTTGTAGTGTGTGTGGAACCTCACATTATGAGAAGACACGATATAGTCACTGTAGAAACATCTTAGAGCCTTTCAGTTATTTTCCTTTGGTGATTATTATGAGTAGGTGCCACAGTTTCATCTGATTGAATAAAGGAATATGACTGGCATCTACATGCTGCATCAGTATGTCTAGTGAGCAGATGTTTCCTGTAAGTCACACATCATCATTGGTTTGACCAAACCAGTGATTCATCTTGAAAACCAAATTGCTTCTAGAAAGATATGATGACTGAGTTTGACAACAGTTGCTTGTTGACAGGACACAATGGCGAAGAGAAACACTGTGATCGGCACTCCCTACTGGATGGCTCCAGAGGTGATCCAGGAGATAGGCTACGACTGTGTCGCAGACATCTGGAGTCTAGGTCAGTGGACAACAAGCTTCATACAACACCCTCACAGTACAGTACATATTGCAACACTTATTAATATTAAAATATGGTTCGTTATTACGGCTGTCACAGAATGTGTTTTCAGCACATTAATGCACATCTAGGGGAATGTGGCACATGAATCACATGACCTGTCATATTATATTAATACCATCTTCATAATGGTACGTTATGCAGCACTTTGAGAAGATTTTTGTACTTTTCCTTTCCATCATTATATGGTTAGGGATGTAACAGTCCAGTATTAACATTGCAACATTGTGTACAAGCAGTTTCCATCATTATAGGGTTAAGGATGTAACAGTCCAGTATTGACATTACAACATTGTGTACAAACAGTTTCCATCATTATAGGGTTAAGGATGTAACAGTCCAGTATTGACATTGCAACATTGTGTACAAGCAGTTTCCATCATTATATGGTTAGGGATGTAACAGTCCAGTATTGACATTACAACATTGTGTACAAGCAGTTTCCATCATTATATGGTTAAGGATGTAACAGTCCAGTATTGACATTACAACATTGTGTACAAGCAGTTTCCATCATTATATGGTTAGGGATGTAACAGTCCAGTATTAACATTGCAACATTGTGTACAAGCAGTTTCCATCATTATAGGGTTAAGGATGTAACAGTCCAGTATTGACATTGCAACATTGTGTACAAGCAGTTTCCATCATTATAGGGTTAAGGATGTAACAGTCCAGTATTGACATTGCAACATTGTGTACAAGCAGTTTCCATCATTATAGGGTTAAGGATGTAACAGTCCAGTATTGACATTACAACATTGTGTACAAGCAGTTTCCATCATTATAGGGTTAAGGATGTAACAGTCCAGTATTAACATTGCAACATTGTGTACAAGCAGTTTCCATCATTATAGGGTTAAGGATGTAACAGTCCAGTATTGACATTGCAACATTGTGTACAAGCAGTTTCCATCATTATAGGGTTAAGGATGTAACAGTCCAGTATTGACATTGCAACATTGTGTACAAGCAGTTTCCATCATTATAGGGTTAAGGATGTAACAGTCCAGTATTGACATTGCAACATTGTGTACAAGCAGTTTCCATCATTATAGGGTTAAGGATGTAACAGTCCAGTATTGACATTGCAACATTGTGTACAAGCAGTTTCCATCATTATAGGGTTAAGGATGTAACAGTCCAGTATTGACATTACAACATTGTGTACAAGCAGTTTCCATCATTATATGGTTAGGGATGTAACAGTCCAGTATTAACATTACAACATTGTGTACAAGCAGTTTCCATCATTATATGGTTAGGGATGTAACAGTCCAGTATTAACATTGCAACATTGTGTACAAGCAGTTTCCATCATCATCATGTGGGGAGCGGTGGTCGTGCGGCAGAGCACCGGACTGTCAATCAAGGGGACGGTGGTTCAATCCCACATACCGCTGTTTCGAAACTTAGGCAATTTCTTTCACCCTACATTTGCCCGTGTCTTTCGGAAGAGACACTAAAAGCCGGTGGTCCCTTCTATCCGGTGTCTATGACAGGGGAAGTAAAAGATCACACACATGGGGTAAATGTGCAATATGTAGTAGACTCCCAAATTCTAGAGAAGGAAAACTCCTGCGTTAGCCCAAGTTTGGGCTGTTTGGAGGAAACCACTTAAGAACTAAGAATTATAGGGTTAGGGATGTAACAGTCCAGTATTGACATTACAACATTGTGTACAAGCAGTTTCCATCATTATATGGTTAGGGATGTAACAGTCCAGTATTGACATTACAACATTGTGTACAAGCAGTTTCCATCATTATATGGTTAGGGATGTAACAGTCCAGTATTGACATTACAACATTGTGTACAAGCAGTTTTCATTCTTTGCCCAAGAGTGAACTGGAACATCAGGTTTGCATATGTTGGTGATGTATCAATACACAGACTGCCACAAAGTGAAGGGTTCACTTGACAGGGTGAATTGATGATGCAGGTATCACAGCCTTGGAGATGGCAGAAGGAAAGCCTCCGTATGGAGACATCCATCCGATGAGAGTAAGTATTTATCATTTATTGTCAACTGTGTCATAGGTAACAGTTGTTTATAGTTACACCATCTTTGCCTATGACCAACACAACGCTGTTTCTATGCAACAGATTCCTTATGATAACACCAACCAATGCCACTTGTATCATAGACTTACACACCATGCAACATCATTGCAACATCATCACTTGCTGGAATCAATGCAGACGTCATAACTTATGGTCATTCACACTTGCAATCTTGTAAGAATAATAACTAAATTAATTGATGTTGATGTTTGTTAACATATGTTTACATTTTATTAAATAAGTTCTTCATTTTTTTTTTTTATTCACACATTGTATATTTGGATATCTGTGCAATTTATTCACATGGGCAAAATGAATTGAGATATTTTGAAGTGAAAACAGTTGCAATAATATTTCCATTAATGTTAACATATTTGTTTTTTTTGGTGATGGAATATATCAGTATATTAATATGATAACTTAGGAGCATTGTAACTAGCTTCCACTGTCAGAGGCACTGAGGTACACATGTATCTTTGTCTATTCACCCACTTGCTACAGTTAGGCTCTCAGCTACCAGTTGGCGATGTATTTCAGAATGTTTTCCTTTAGAGAACTATTTTCCTCCAGAGAAAGCTGTTGTGGGAATTATTTTAAAAAGGTAAAATGACTGATTGTGACAACTGCTGCCCTGGCCATGTAGTCCCTTAGATGCACGTAACATAAGATTATGGAAACATACACAACTAAAATGTAGCTTGTGACCCATCTTGTTGAGTTTGTTGCAGGCAGTCCTCATGATTCCTACTTGTGACCCGTCTTGTTGTGTTTGTTGCAGGCAGTCCTCATGATTCCTACTTGTGACCCGTCTTGTTGTGTTTGTTGCAGGCAGTCTTCATGATTCCTACTTGTGGCCTGTCTTGTTGTGTTTGTTGCAGGCAGTCCTCATGATTCCTACTTGTGACCCGTCTTGTTGTGTTTGTTGCAGGCAGTCCTCATGATTCCTACTTGTGACCCGTCTTGTTGTGTTTGTTGCAGGCAGTCCTCATGATTCCTACTTGTGACCCGTCTTGTTGTGTTTGTTGCAGGCAATCCTCATGATTCCTACTTGTGACCCGTCTTGTTGTGTTTGTTGCAGGCAGTCCTCATGATTCCTACTTGTGACCCGTCTTGTTGTGTTTGTTGCAGGCAGTCCTCATGATTCCTACTTGTGACCCGTCTTGTTGTGTTTGTTGCAGGCAGTCCTCATGATTCCTACTTGTGACCCGTCTTGTTGTGTTTGTTGCAGGCAGTCCTCTGATTCCTACTTGTGACCCGTCTTGTTGTGTTTGTTGCAGGCAGTCCTCATGATTCCTACTTGTGACCCGTCTTGTTGTGTTTGTTGCAGGCAGTCCTCGTGATTCCTACTTGTGACCCGTCTTGTTGTGTTTGTTGCAGGCAGTCCTCGTGATTCCTACTTGTGACCCGTCTTGTTGTGTTTGTTGCAGGCAGTCCTCGTGATTCCTACTTGTGACCCGTCTTGTTGTGTTTGTTGCAGGCAGTCCTCGTGATTCCTACTTGTGACCCGTCTTGTTGTGTTTGTTGCAGGCAGTCCTCGTGATTCCTACTTGTGACCCGTCTTGTTGTGTTTGTTGCAGGCAGTCCTCGTGATTCCTACTTGTGACCCGTCTTGTTGTGTTTGTTGCAGGCAGTCCTCATGATTCCTACTTGTGACCCGTCTTGTTGTGTTTGTTGCAGGCAGTCCTCGTGATTCCTACTTGTGACCCGTCTTGTTGTGTTTGTTGCAGGCAGTCCTCGTGATTCCTACTTGTGACCCGTCTTGTTGTGTTTGTTGCAGGCAGTCCTCGTGATTCCTACTTGTGACCCGTCTTGTTGTGTTTGTTGCAGGCAGTCTCGTGATTCCTACTTGTGACCCGTCTTGTTGTGTTTGTTGCAGGCAGTCCTCGTGATTCCTACTTGTGACCCGTCTTGTTGTGTTTGTTGCAGGCAGTCCTCGTGATTCCTACTTGTGACCCGTCTTGTTGTGTTTGTTGCAGGCAGTCCTCATGATTCCTACTTGTGACCCGTCTTGTTGTGTTTGTTGCAGGCAGTCCTCGTGATTCCTACTTGTGACCCGTCTTGTTGTGTTTGTTGCAGGCAGTACTCGTGATTCCTACTTGTGACCCGTCTTGTTGTGTTTGTTGCAGGCAGTCCTCGTGATTCCTACTTGTGACCCGTCTTGTTGTGTTTGTTTCAGGCAATCCTCATGATTCCTACTTGTGACCCGTCTTGTTGTGTTTGTTGCAGGCAGTCCTCGTGATTCCTACTTGTGACCCGTCTTGTTGTGTTTGTTGCAGGCAGTACTCGTGATTCCTACTTGTGACCCGTCTTGTTGTGTTTGTTGCAGGCAGTCCTCGTGATTCCTACTTGTGACCCGTCTTGTTGTGTTTGTTGCAGGCAGTCCTCGTGATTCCTACTTGTGACCCGTCTTGTTGTGTTTGTTGCAGGCAGTACTCGTGATTCCTACTTGTGACCCGTCTTGTTGTGTTTGTTGCAGGCAGTCCTCGTGATTCCTACTTGTGACCCGTCTTGTTGTGTTTGTTGCAGGCAGTCCTCGTGATTCCTACTTGTGACCCGTCTTGTTGTGTTTGTTGCAGGCAGTCTCGTGATTCCTACTTGTGACCCGTCTTGTTGTGTTTGTTGCAGGCAGTACTCGTGATTCCTACTTGTGACCCGTCTTGTTGTGTTTGTTGCAGGCAGTCCTCGTGATTCCTACTTGTGACCCGTCTTGTTGTGTTTGTTGCAGGCAGTCCTCGTGATTCCTACTTGTGACCCGTCTTGTTGTGTTTGTTGCAGGCAGTCCTCGTGATTCCTACTTGTGACCCGTCTTGTTGTGTTTGTTGCAGGCAGTACTCGTGATTCCTACTTGTGACCCGTCTTGTTGTGTTTGTTGCAGGCAGTACTCGTGATTCCTACTTGTGACCCGTCTTGTTGTGTTTGTTGCAGGCAGTCTCGTGATTCCTACTTGTGACCCGTCTTGTTGTGTTTGTTGCAGGCAGTACTCGTGATTCCTACTTGTGACCCGTCTTGTTGTGTTTGTTGCAGGCAGTACTCGTGATTCCTACTTGTGACCCGTCTTGTTGTGTTTGTTGCAGGCAGTCCTCGTGATTCCTACTTGTGACCCGTCTTGTTGTGTTTGTTGCAGGCAGTCCTCGTGATTCCTACTTGTGACCCGTCTTGTTGTGTTTGTTGCAGGCAGTTCTCGTGATTCCTACTTGTGACCCGTCTTGTTGTGTTTGTTGCAGGCAGTCCTCGTGATTCCTACTTGTGACCCGTCTTGTTGTGTTTGTTGCAGGCAGTCCTCGTGATTCCTACTTGTGACCCGTCTTGTTGTGTTTGTTTCAGGCAATCCTCGTGATTCCTACTTGTGACCCGTCTTGTTGTGTTTGTTGCAGGCAGTCCTCGTGATTCCTACTTGTGACCCGTCTTGTTGTGTTTGTTGCAGGCAGTACTCGTGATTCCTACTTGTGACCCGTCTTGTTGTGTTTGTTGCAGGCAATCTTCATGATTCCTACTAAGCCACCTCCGTCATTTAGAAATCCGGACAAGTGGTCACCAGAGTTTATTGATTTTGTGTCAAAATGTCTAGTCAAGAACCCAGAGCAGAGAGCTTCAGCCAAGGAGCTACTACAGGTAGAACAT
This sequence comes from Ridgeia piscesae, assembly GCA_025642075.2. NCBI lineage: Eukaryota > Metazoa > Annelida > Polychaeta > Sabellida > Siboglinidae > Ridgeia > Ridgeia piscesae. The sequence goes on from JAODUO010000257.1 coordinate 300,995, forward strand.
GTCTGAGTTTACCAGAAGGGCGAAGTTCCAGTCCAGTTGTTGGGGCTAGTACTTAACTGAGTACGTCTTAGTGGGTCAGATAGATAGCCAACATTATATATTGTTCCCCAGTCCAGTTTTCTGGCTCAGGGAGTTGGTAGCTAGCTACCAGTGACTCTAAGAAAATTAATTCTGAAATGGTCTTTGGGGCTCTGTGCCTTGGAATGGTCTGTGGGGCTTAGTGCCTTGAAGTGGTCTGTGGGGCTCTATGCCTTGAAGTGGTCTGTGGGGCTCTGCGCCTTCAAGTGATCTGTGGGGCTCTGTGCCTTCAAGTGGTCTGTGGGGCTCTGTGCCTTCAAGTGATCTGTGGGGCTCTGTGCCTTCAAGTGATCTGTGGGGCTCTGTGCCTTCAAGTGATCTGTGGGGCTCTGTGCCTTCAAGTGATCTGTGGGGCTCTGTGCCTTCAAGTGATCTGTGGGGCTCTGTGCCTTCAAGTGGTCTGTGGGGCTCTGTGCCTTCAAGTGGTCTGTGGGGCTCTGTGCCTTCAAGTGATCTGTGGGGCTCTGTGCCTTCAAGTGATCTGTGGGGCTCTGTGCCTTCATGTGATCTGTGGGGCTCTGTGCCTTCATGTGATCTGTGGGGCTCTGTGCCTTGTCACAAATGTCTCCCTAGATTAAGGGTATACATATTGATATTAGATGCCCTTATCAAAGGTATGTGTTGCACACCCCTACCCACACATATGGATCAGCGCCCACCTGAGAGGTCATTTTGGAAATTGTTTTTGTAAAATAGGCAACGCTGACAACATTTCATGTGACAGTCTGGCTGTATACCTATTTTGTATAACATCGTAATAAGAACACACTGAGAGGGGCAGGTGTAACCTACACATTGTAACATTGTAATAAGAACACATTGAGAGGGGCAGGTGTAACCTACACATTGTAACATTGTAATAAGAACACATTGAGAGGGGCAGGTGTAACCTACACATTGTAACATTGTAATAAGAACACATTGAGAGGGGCAGGTGTAACCTACACATTGTAATATTGTAATAAGAACACATTGAGAGGGGCAGGTGTAACCTACACATTGTAACATTGTAATAAGAACACATTGAGAGGGGCAGGTGTAACCTACACATTGTAACATTGTAATAAGAACACATTGAGAGGGGCAGGTGTAACCTACACATTGTAACATTGTAATAAGAACACATTGAGAGGGGCAGGTGTAACCTACACATTGTAACATTGTAATAAGAACACATTGAGAGGGGCAGGTGTAACCTACACATTGTAATATTGTGCTATTTGGTTTTCAGCACAGTTTTATTGTCAACTCGGCATCATGTTCCATCCTGCGAAATATGATCCAGGAAGCGAAAGAGATCCAGGATGCCCAAGCTCTACACAACGCGGCCCAACAGGAGGTAATCACTCTCCCTGCTCCTTATGCTCTCCCTATTTTTCCACCTCTCTTCCTCTCTCTAGACTAGCCTCTGCCTTCCCTATATCCCTTCCTCACTCTCTCCCTCCCCTATCTCCCTTGCTCACTCTCTCCCACCCCTATCTCCCTTCCTCACTCTCTCCATCCCCTATCTCCCCTCCTCACTCTCTCCCTCCCCTATCTCCCTTCCTCACTCTCTCCCTCCCCTATCCCTTCCTCACTCTCTCCTTCCCCTATCTCCCTTCCTCACTCTCTCCCTCCCCTATCTCCCCTCCTCACTCTCTCCACCACCTATCTCCCCTCCTCACTCTCTCCCTCCCCTATCTCCCTTCCTCACTCTCTCCACCCCCTATATCCCTTCCTCACTCTCTCCCTCCACTGTCTCCCTTCCTCACTCTCCCTCCCCTATCTCCCTTCCTCACTCCCTCCGTCCCCTATATCCCTTCCTCACTCTCTCCCTCAACTATCTCCCTTCCTCACTCTCCCTCCCCTATCTCCCTTCCTCACTCTCCCTCCCCTATCTCCCTTCCTCACTCTCTCCCTCCCCTATCTCCCTTCCTCACTCTCTCCCTCCCATATCTCCCTTCCTCACTCTCTCCCTCCCCTATCTCCCTTCCTCACTCTCTCCCTCCCTATCTCCTTCCTCACTCTCTCTCCCTATCTCCCTTCCTCACTCTCTCCCTCCCCTATCTCCCTTCCTCACTCTCTCCCTCCCCTATCTCCCTTCCTCACTCTCTCCCTCCCATATCTCCCTTCCTCACCCTCTCCCTCCCCTATCTCCCTTCCTCACTCTCTCCCTCCCCATCTCTCTTCCTCACTCTCTCCATCCCCTATATCCCTTCCTCACTCTCTCCCTCCGCTATCTCCCTTCCTCACTCTCTCTCCCTCCACTATATCCCTTCCTCACTCTCTCCCTCCCCTATCTCCCTTCCTCACTCTCTCCCTCCCCTATCTCCCTTCCTCACTCTCTCCCTCTCCTCTGTCTCAGATTCACTGTCTCTCACTTTCACTCTCTGTCTTATTTATTGTTTTTATTCTGATGGTATAAGATCATATTTAGTCCTTTAAGCCAATAGTCTTTTAGCTCTCACTTCTCATAAACTGTTTGGGATCTATTTTTTCGTAATTTGGCATAGCCATATATTAGGGCACTGCCACAAGACATTTACATTTGACTGGATTGTTCTAAAAGTGCCCTCAGCCCCTTCAAAGCCTCTCCAAAAGCTACAGATCCACACTTTCCCTGTGTCTTCCTGAACAGGCTGGTCAAGAATATTTCTTTATTCGGGCTTGCCTGACTTGAGCCCAACTCTGGAAGCTAAGTGGCTTGCCAGGAACCAAGGCTGATGACGTGTATTTTGTGCCTGCCCACAGGCTAGAAAGCATATCTAATTGATATTCCATCAGTTAAGCTGTATCTTCAATGCAAGTTAAGTTTATTTTATGCCTATTTAATTATCCTAAAAAATGAGATGACTGGTATATTGCCAATTTGTCACCTGTAGGTAACAAACATGTAAAATTAATACTCTGAACAACTATATAATAAAATATTACACACTTTATTGATATCAACTGGCTTGACTGGCTGAGTGGACTGGAACCAAATAACATCTTGACAAAGAAACAATAATGACCAGACTCGTCACTGCATTCACATGATTTGGCTGTGTTTCTGGTCATCTTATATAAATGATCTTTAAAATGATGTGACTGCAGTGTCTATAGAGCCTGTAAGTGTGTCATGATACATGGCGAGACTCCACATGTCTGGACTGATTGTGGACAGAACGCAAGAATAATATAATAATGAAGGATGACAGTTATAGTTTCCGACTGATGAATACTGGTAAAAACAGGTCATAAATATCTTGTGCTACAGCTTTCTTATCTTATATGTCCGATTTAATAGTGAGTTTACCACACTGTCATAGACGTATAGCGATTTATGTAGCACAGATAGTATTAACGATTTTAGACCGTGTCTTTTACAGGATTTGCATTTTACATTTCTGTAGGTTGTGGTTTCACAATCAGTTCAATAAGCACTTATATCTGACAAGATGTCTAAATGCACATAATCATAATATAATGCAATGCAGGTTGTACTGCACGAATGATGGCATTCTTCATTACTTGTCAAGATCGCTAAACACAAGTACTAGCTGCTGATGCCATGGCAACCACCATAATAAGATGTGTAGTTTTATTGTGTACTATGTGTAGTTTTATTGTGTACTATGTGTAGTTTTATTGTGTACTATGTTAACAGATGAGCACCTAATTCACCTTCATTGCATTCTTATTTGAAGTTAACTGTTGTTATTTGATATCTCTATTTGTTATTTGAAGTTAATTGTTGTTATTTGATATATCTATTTGTTATTTGAAGTTACTTGCTGTTATTTGAGGTAAATCAGTTGTTGTTATTTGACTTTTTTTGAAGTCACTTGTTATTTGATGTCACTTGTAAAAACATTATTATTTGATGTCGGTTGTTGTTGGAAGCAGGGAGAGGACAGAGAGGACAAGACGATAGTTAAGGGTGAATTGACAGACTCAGCAACACTTGTAGCTGACAAGTCAGCCGAGACAGGTACGTCAAGTGACTGGGTTTTACAGTTTATGTCTACTACTGGTAGGAACAAGAACATAAGAAGAAAGTTTATTTAGACCCAACTACAATCAATATAAGATACAAATATATATTATGTCTACCCCAGTATTTAAATACATGGTAAATAATTTATTAAACGGATCAGTGACTCCTATTAAGACTTAACAGTCACTGTCACCGACGCCACTGAAATAATTGTTCACCAGATTGATATCAAAAGATGTGTGATGTGCAGAAGAAAGAAAAAGCAATACAGTAATGATGACTACGCATTATTGGGGTATTTGTGAGTATACATGTAATATAAAGTAAATTAAAGATATTTGTTGTACAAATCAATGTATAAATTTACACATATGTATATGGACATAATATACATACACAACACAAGTACTGATGGCATGGCATGTATGACCTGCTGCGACTGTGAGAGTGTCACCCAGACACCCTGGGGACAGCTTTGTTGTTCTTATTTAGTATTGCTGGAGTTTGGTTGGTCCATGCTTCTAATTGATAGTTGGGGAATTATTCAAATGGTCAGTCAGTAATGGACACTCATTGGAATTTTTTTAGCCAGTGTCAGAATAATGGTAACATAATTATCAAGCAAGCATTGTCTAAGTAAATGCAGACATAATTCACATTGCCCCGTGCAGTGCATGCACAGGCAGTAAACATGCATCTGCATTTATGCATGTGAAAGCACTCGTTTCTACTACCTCCCTTGGACACAGAACCTTAAACCAATTTTGAAATTAATATATTGTTCACCAGTATTACACAATGTTGTCACTTGTCAAACCATGCAGGAATATGTTATTGAAAATACTGTTTTTGAGACACATGAAATTATGCAAAATCTATAGTATACTCATGTAAGACAAATCAGAGATAACAAAAGGTATGTTTTTGAGAAGATATTTCTGCTACATGTAACTTCTTCATCACATATTTAACACATTAGTCTTCCAAGTTTGAACAAATTGTGAAAGACATTTTAGTCAGCCTGACCATTTGTAGAATTCTGGACCATAATTACCGTCTTATTGTAATTCAAATGTTGCCTGATTGTCAATATTGGTGCTATGCAGTTTGCTGGCCTCACATGGTAACAGTGTTTTTCCAAATATTTAATTCTTGTTTTGAATAATTTCTTAAATGTCGTAGACACAATGGTCAAGCGTGACTGTGGCGACACCCTGGTGGTGACCAGTGAGGCTAACACACTGGTGGAATCAGACCTGGGCACAATGATCATCAATGACTCCGACACTGAGGAAGAGCAGACAGACGGCTCCACACCCAGTGAGAACAACCATGTGTTTCATCTAAACTCACGTAGTCATTATGTATCATGGTGGTGTGCTGGGGAATCAATGGACACACTTTAGTTTGAAAGGAATACAAATTTGGTTATGTCATGCAATATGGTACATTATAATTGTACTAAATCGTGTTTATGCTGCATATGGAAACAGTTATATATATAGTTAGGCACAAAACCAAAATACAATCAGGAAATTCATTTATCATTTGCATAATCACTTTTGAGGAACTGTTTTATAAGCTAACATTTAACAAAGTAAATTAGCTAATAAAATTGCCTTCATTCATATAAAGAGTGCAGAATATCCGGACAAATGATGGCGTAACTCAGAGTATGGATATGTACAAATATTCATAGCTTGACAAATATAACGGTATATATCACTAAGGTAAATAGTAAGAACACTGGCTGAAATTCATTGATGAAACCACTGGTTCAAATGTATCAGAATCTGCTATTACAAATATTGTTACTATATGAAGATAAAAGATGAATGAGTTGTGTTGATGTTGCAGCACGGGGCAGTACTGGCAACAGCAAGACACAGTACAGGCCAGCATTTCTGGATCACTTTGAGGCAAAGGAACAACAGAGTGCCGGTGGAAAGCCCACAAACAACAACTCACAGTCTGTCCAGCAGGGGGCGCCACACGCTCAAACACCACCTCGGCAAGACATATCTCAGATCGGTGGGGGAGGGTATCTACAGTCCTTCCAGCGATCCTTCATAGAGGGCGACTTTGATTTTGTGAGTACCAAATCAGACATTATTAACTTATTTGAGTGGTTGTGTCAGTTTACAGATATAAAAAATGTGTGGCTGTGTGGTGGTTTGGTTCTTGACACATATTGCATGGAAAATATACCACTGTGGTAGCACCACCTGTCGATTGGACATTTATGCCAGGTGCTATGAGAACCAGATAGAATGGTGCCATTGGTAGAACCATCTTGGCAACTACGTTATTTTAAATACTGTTTTGGATTGCTCCAAACATAAACTTGCTATCTTATGAGACAAATTTGAATGTTTTTATCACAAAATCATATAGAATATAAACCGATATAACATATTGACTACAAAAAAACGGTTAAAATTCAATATTTACAAATATCACTGTCACTCAAGTTAGCAAACAGGGAGCTTGGATAATTCCAGGAGAAAAAAAAGAACAATGACAATCAAAACGGTCAAATCTTGGTCAAAACGGACAAACTTTGGTCACAAATTGTAACAAAATGCATCGTGAATATCGGTTGAGTATACACTACACACATTATTTAATTGCACCATTTTGGAGCTCACCATTTCGAGTTTCCTCCGTATTGGGGCTGATCAAATGTCTACCTTTCGTTTTAGACCAAAAAATTATCCCTCAAGTCTTACCTGGTAGTATGTAAGTATATGTAATATTGCAACATATCTTAACTAGTGTTTTATTTTTATAGTCTTTATAAGCCTTATCAACCATTTATTTTTCAGTTACACAATCTGTCATTTGAAGACCTCCAGATGCGCATGTCAGCCCTTGACCCTGAAATGGAGCAGGAGATTGAAGAACTCCGAAAACGCTACCAGGCAAAGCGACAACCCATTCTCGATGCCATTGATGTAAAGAAGAAACGCCAGCAAAACTTCTAAATCTCATTTTGGATTTACCTGTGTCACTTTGGCACAACTGTGTTTGGCTGTGTAGTGTGGAGACCTTCATGCGGCTTGTTGAAGAAGACACATGACATGATTGTGTTGGCCACCGCTGCCCCGCAATCACTTCTCAATTTGTAGGGCAGTGACAAACCTTACATCCATCTTGTGCTTATATGCCTTTTGACCTCGTCACATATTTATGAAGTGCACCTGATGACCTCCCGCATGGCTCACACACACATTCAGTTGTTTTTAAATAGCAGTTATAGCACTAACTTAACAAATGTCCTACATAAAGCCACACAACACATTCCCCTTGTGCATAGGACGCTGACTTTTTCCACCCAATGGCAGGCACCACATGGGTTGTTAAAATGCAGTTTATTTGCTGGTGTTTTACAGAAGTTAGAATCACAACGGTTGTGGTTGGCGCAGGGCTAAGTGGTATCTTGACAGTTAATACTGCTTAGGTGAACGCTTAAACCATTATATGCAACGTTTTGCAACATAATATTTATTATAACATGCCATCATACCTAAGGTGGTATATGACTCTTGACTCATAACATTGTAATACTATTTACGTGCAAGATTTTCTGTCTGCACCGATACTTTATTCAATCAATATCATTAGCCAGTTTTCACAACGTGTCATGTTGGGATGGAGTGGTGTGCTCCTACTTAAGGTGCGGGGCAGTGGACAGGTACAGCGGAGCAGTGCACCAATGACTGCTCTGCAAAACAGAGCAGTGTCATCGGATATGAATATGCTCATAGCTATTTAGCTAATATATTATTAATCATGACAAAATGATTGTCCAAGCAATGTGCCTTTGTTTAATCTCAGAGATCAGTGAGTATGTAATTATGTATAGTGTTATCAATATTGACAAGCCATGTGGTTATGACTGTACCATGTAATATATGTGTGAGTGTGTGTGTAGGTATGTATGCAGCTGTTTGACACAAAGCATCCATGTGTTATTTAACGATTAAAATAAATATAAAACATTTACTGTGTTTTCTTTTAGACAAGTTTCTGTTGTAGGCAAGCATAAATGTTGAGTTTATGACCTACTGAAACTGTCGTTTTGTATCTAGTATCTGGTAAGGTATATATACACATGCTAGAGGTGGCGCCAGAAGATCTTCATTCTCCCATGAGTTTTTATGCCATCCGACCTCTGCTGTACCATGAGAGCTGGCGTGGCGAGATCTCAACTACACCAAGAGAATTAGTGCTGGGAGATCTCTACTGTACCATGAGATCTCTACTGGACCACGGAGACGACGTTGTTGGGGACGTCAACCATCGGCACCTCGTCAATCGTCTGCAGATACGATCGCCTTTTTTATCAATATGAAAACGTGGGGGTCCTGGCGTCGTCAACTTGGGTTGGACCGAACCTTTGACCATGTACGTCACGTCATTCCCTCGATCACGATATCGTCTTTACGCCAACCTTATGTTTCGGTTGTTGTTGCAGCATATGATGATGGCATAGTGTTCTTTGTAAAATATTGATCACTTTACATAATTACGATATAAAACTGGGGTTCTGCATATCTGTTCATGCGTATGTAGTGTTCATGCGTGTGTGCACATGAGTGCATGCGTGTGGGTGAGCCAGTTTATCCACAAACTTCACGGACCCTTTTAACTCGTTCTACATGCATAATGCAATGTTACTTATCAAAAGCCCGTTGACACAAATGTTGCCAACAGAGGCAACACTACTACTACTAGAGTCGATAAACAATTCAGAGGCCTAAACAATTCCAGTTGTCAACAGATTGATTGATACTCTAGGCAAAATTGTATGCATGTACTCTTCAGTAAAAAGCCGCTCGTGCCAACCAATGGGTCTGTGACTCCAGTCAATTGCGGGCCAGACAAGATTTATGGCGATTTAAAGAGCAGCTCGCGGGAGAGGGCGACTAAATTTTTGGCAGTGGCTACGCGTACGAGAGCCGTACGTTTAGGTCGCCAGTCTAAAAGTACGGCATTCATACTGCGCATGCGTATGCCTTTTTTCGGTTACGTGAGCTGTATTTTAGCATCATTTATCTAAGGTATGGCATTCGATATGCGCATGCGCATAATTTCTATACGTGAGCCTTATCTTTAGTAACTCAGTTCCAAAAGTTTCCCCGCATACGCATGTTTATATACATAAGCTCTATTGTATCATTAGCACAAAGTGGGCATAGGTGAGTTTTTTCGCGCCTGCATGCCGATCTTTAGCAAACAAATATAAAAGTACGTGAGTTTTCCGCGCATGCATGTTGATGTACGTACGAACGGAAGCTCTTTTGGCACTCATTTCTAAAAATACGTGAGATTTTGTGCGTGTTATTTTGTCGCAAGTTGACATGTATTGGCCTATGGCAGTCAGTAAATCTAACAATGTCGAAAAAAATCGCTCCCTCGTGTAATTCCGCCGTACCGATACGACGAGACGGACGCAGCATGCTTGCGCAGAATTGAAAAACATGATACGCGCGCATCCTCACGTACGGTTAAGCCACGGGTCTAAAGATACGGCTCACCTACGCGTAGACACTTCCTACATTTTTACCAGTTAGCCCGAAAGAGCTGCCACCTACTGGATTTGCGTGGAAACAATGATCAAATATTTGCCAGTGACTAAGGAGGATGCCTCAATCACGTGTGTTTACAAATGACGTCACTCGCTAGATTTGCGTCGCCATTTTAGCTTGTCAGTACCTTGACGTCTAAACAAAGGAAATTATTGATATTGTTCACTAACGTACATCGTAACGACATTGCATTTCATTCGTGAAGTGTCAACACGACAAAATGGGTTGTGTTGTCGGCTCGGTAAGTGAATGCCTGTGTAATTATATTCAAGATAATCATTATTCTGTTGTCGTTTCCTGATTCTCGTGATTCTGTCATCGGCTGTGACTGCGTTGGAAGTTGTTGACACAGTGAGACTGTATCGTTGATATTCAAGCCACAAAACTGGTGTCAACATCGTTGCTGTTGATTTTATGAGACATGTATTGGACAGCATTCAAGTCAATGCCAGTGGTTACCGCTAAAGCAAGCTGGGCCTGGCCTAGAACTACGGGTAACCGAACTACGACTGTCTACGTCGTCTAGGACTAGGAGACTCAGCAGGATAACGGATAAGGATGTTGACAACACACAGACTACTCAGTCGGATAAGAATCAGTTACGAGTTAGCCAACTTTCAACTTAATACCATATTGATCACACAAATCCAATGATACAAAATTCACATGTAAACCGGCGTTAAATTCAAGGCTCATGCTATTTACCGAGCTGCTCGGTAAATAAGAAGCAGTAGAGTCCTTATTTCCCGAGCTGCTCGGTAAATAAGAAGCAGTCAAGTACTTATTTCTCGAGCAGCTGTTTTCATGCCGTTTACGTACTTATATTAGTTGTTAGTACTCAATGCGACGTCGTTTGGTCGTTTACTGTTTGTATTTATCAGTTCTTAAAGAGAAGCAACAAGTTTTCTAATTTATCGAGCTGCTCGAGAAATAACGCTGAGTCGTCTCGTTATTTGTCGACCAGATGTGGACGTGCATGAATTAGCTCTTACAAACGATTTTCGTGCTCATACTAATTGTTAGTAGTTAATGCGATGCTGTTGGGTTGTTTCCTGCTTGTATTTATTTGTTTTCATAAGAAACAACGAGTTTTCTGCTCAACAAATAACGAGACGAGTCGGCGTTATTTCTCGAGCAGATGTGGGTGTGCATGAATGAGGTCTTACAAACGATTTTCATGCAAATACTCATTGTTAGTAGTTAATGCGATACTGTTGGGTCGTTTCCTGCTTGAATTTATCTGTTTTGATGAAAAAGAATGAGTTTTCTTATCCATCGAGCTGCTTGAGAAATAACGCCAACTTGATTCCTTATTTATCAAGCTCCTCGAGAAATAATGCCGACTTGGCTCGTTATTTGTCGAGCAGATCTGGGCGTGCATGAATGGGCTCTTACGAATATTTTCGTGCTGTCTATGTGCATATACTAGTTGTTTGTAGTAAATGTGACGCTGTTGAGTCGTTTCCTGTTTGTATTTATCAGTTCTTATGAGAAACAACGACTTTTCTAGCCATCGAGTTGCTCGAGAAATAATGCCAACTTGGCTCGTTATTTGTCGGGCAGATCTAGACGTGCATTAATGGGCTCTTAGAAATATTTTTGTGGCATTTACCTGTACATATCATATGTGATGTCTGCAACTTCATCCGGAAATAAATAAGTCGAAGCGTTACGGAAACTCCTCATCAATAATAATACGGTTACACATATCAACTGTGCCAGCGGACTTATTCAGCTCAGAGCTGACCTTATCTTCAGGTCACTCCCCAGTCTCCTGTCAGCTGTCACCCAGGGAGCATTCGTTAGCTGATAGAGCTACTACACGATTAGTCATAAGGATATCATAACATACTAATTGTTTATAGTAAATGCGACGCTGTTGGGTTGTTTCTTGCATGTATTTATCCGTTCTTATGAGAAACAACAGGTTTTCTAGCCATCGAGCTGCTCGAGAAATAACGCCAACTTGATTCGTTATTTCTTGAGCTGCTCGAGAAATAACTTGTTGCTTCTCATAAAAAAAACCTGATAAATGGAAACGACACAACAATGTCGCATTTAGTACAAGCAACTAGTGTGTCCACGTAGACGGCACAAAAATATTTGTAAGAGCCCATGCATGCACGCCCAGATCTGCTTGACAAATAACGAGCCAAGGCCCAAGTCGGCGTTATTTCTCGAGCAGCTCGATCAAAAGGAAAACACGTTATTTCTCATCAGAACCGATAAATACATACAAAAAAACAACCCAACAACGTCGCATTTACAACAATCAATTAGTACATACACGAAGAAGGCACGGAAATAGTTTTAAGAGCACATGCTTGCACGTCCAGATCTGCTCGAGCAGCTCGAGAAATACCTAACAAAGTTGGCGTTATATCTCGAGCAGCTCAATGGCTAGAAAACTTGTTGGTTGAACTTGGTTCTCATAAGAACTGATAAATACAAGTAGGAAATGACCCAACAGCGTCATATTTATTAAAAAGAATAAATTGTACCACATACATGCCACGAAAACATTGCTATGCCAGGCATATGGGAATATGTATATGCGTTCAAATCTGTTCGACAAATAAATAGCCGAGTCGAACGTTATTTCTCGAACAGCTCGACGAATTAAAAAACTTGATTGTAACGTTCTTTGCTTCGTCTGTTTAATAACTGTACATGAGAACGCTTTATGAAGTTCTTTATTTGTGATACAACTCCCAGACATACACTGTGGCTTTCAGTTTCACACGACCACACCATCAGCAGCACAACAACAAGCCAACACAGGGAGGGCTCATTAACTCACTTGTTTACATTCTAATTGCAACAGGCACAAAACTCCTGCTGTAGTGAACCGTTTTGCATTTTATGCAAAGATATGTTCTTCGAGACGGAAGAACATGAAAATATGTAAAGAGCGGGTAAATCAGACTCACAATAAAGCTTCTTGTATAATTTTAAGAATATTATCTCTTGGCCGATATCTCTTTGCAAAGTCTTAAAACTTGAATATAATAATATTTATAAAGCGCAATATCCAATATGCTCAAAGTACTGAACAATAAAAATCAAGCATGTGTTATAAAAATCTGTAAAAATAACGTTCAGATAAAAATGTAGAATGTAAATTATAGTCATATTAACACTGTTAATTTAACCTATAAATAAATATAATTAGATAAATAAACTTTTAAATAATTATTAGTAGTGCTGGTTCGATACCAGGTTTTGTTCGATACCGATCGATACCTGAATTTTGTTCGATACTCGATACTTTCGTTGTAATTAAGTATAATTTTCACATAGAACACAGTTTCCAGTAGAAGCACAGTATGCAACAGAAGTAGTGCTGGTTCGATATCAATCGATATATTACTGGTTTGATACCAGAATTCTTCGATACCGATCGATATATTACTGGTTCGATATCAGAATTCTTCGATATCAATCGATACTAGATTTTTAGTCGATACTCAAAGTTTACCTTATAAGTGTAATTCAGTACAGTAGAGATCTCCAAAGAAACACTACTATCCACTTAGACTAATGCCACAGAAACACAAAATGTTTCACTTCTAGGGAAATATGTGACAATTTTATAGTCATGCAAACAATGATTAATATGCAATTTTCTGTTTATGTAAGTACACAAACAACAGTTTCAATATAATTGATTACTGTTGTAAAACTAAAAGGTAATTGTAATATAATATTAAAACAATAAAGACAACTGCAATAAAATACCTAGTGACAAATTAATTAATTAATTGCACTGAATTATTTTAAATTAATAACAGTACTTCACCCCAGCTGTTTGTAAATACACTTTAATATAGCAGCTTAATTTCAAGTCAATGTGTCTCCTAAAATGACCATCAACAAATACAGCTGAAACAACTGAAACATACAAATAGCATGTTATTATTATATAAAAACACCTATCACTTATAATAGTGTCACTGCCAGCACAGCTGAACTCTCACTGTTATAACTTTTTTATTATTAATTATATCATAAAGATAATTGTGATTTAGCATCAAAACTGTATAGATGATTACAATAAAATAACACTAATTAATAATTGAAAAAATATTAATTTAAATTACAATTGTACTTCCCAGTTCACACCAATATTTTTTAAAATATAAAACTTAAATTACCACGTTATCAAGTACACATAACAAGCCCCATTATGTTTTTGCAACTGTTTTCAAGAACAGGTCAGTTTCTTCCTGTACCTCTGGCTCTGCCAGTGGTGAACCTGTTTGGCTAGTGCCAGTGTCACAGTGGCAGTAGATGCAGTAAGCGAATCGTCATCGTTAATCAGTCACGTCGTATATGTCACTTCTTGACGCTGTGGCCGCAGTTACTTAGTAGATTCGGCAATCGATGGCGATTCGCTTCGACTGTAACTTGATGTCCACTGCTTGCTCATTGTCGAATATTTCGAAAGAACACGTTCGAGTCAACGGCAATGCGACGTTGTCCTCAACGACGTCGACATGCCGTACGCTGAAAGTTTATCATCACGTTTTGATAGCTTCTTGATTGGTGACATGTTTCATCAAATTTGATGTATTTCCCCCACTATCTTTGAGACGTTTCTAGCATAGCAGACAGTCTTTGTTGTGCCAAATTAGCGATGAACGTTCGACATGTTGTCGTTCGTCTTGGTTGTGGGCGTCGTGTACAGCAAATGGTGGCGCCACCAAACGGAACCCGGATAAACAAAGCCTCCGCATCGCGCTCGAATAATTATTTATATTAACAATATTATTATTAAACTAGTTTCATAAATACTAGTGCGTGCAATAAACACTCTATAAAAATGCTATTGGATGTGTGTTTTTGTACGCGTAACCGTAAGTAAAGTAGGGAGAAAGATGACATGGTAGTGCCACCAAGCGAGAGCGTCACGTACGATCCTTGGTTTGGATAACGAGGCTAAGCGAAGTCTGACCTAGGCTAAGATCGCTCACAGAAAACAGTTATTATACAAACTAACTCTACAATAAAGTTTTAGAAAACAATTCACATTTTATGTTATATTATGGTATCAAAGGTATCGAAGGTATCGTAGGTATCGAAGATATCGAAGGTATCGAACAGTGGGCATTCGATACCAAAGTATCGAAGTATCGCGATACCACTAAATATCGGTATCGAACTTTCGCAAGTATCGCGATACTTCGATATATCGAATATCGAACCAGCACTAATTATTAGTCTATTTACATGTGTACCACATACAACACACATAGGTAAATGTTTATGCATATGTGACCCAACACAGCAAAATCAGGAATAAGTAGGAAAATTAGGGCTTTCCAATGGTACCAAACACAAATGTCTACCTGTATTGGTCGCCAAGTTATTGTTTTATAAAGAGAAGGTGTACCAAGTCATTTTCTGAAAACCGATTCTGAGAAAAACAGCTTTAAAGTTTAATGAAGTATTTTAATACATTTGCAACATAAAGACAGCTCACAGGAATGTTTGGCACAGTTGTAGACCACCTCAATATGCACAGTGTGGTGAAATTTCACCTTTGCAGCTCTTATAGTTCCAGAGATATCCCTTTCGAACATTCTGCACCAAATCGGAAATCGACAGTAAAATGTTCACAGAATCTAGCCATGTGTTCTGTCTGTTTCTGACACAGCACGAAACAGTCACTGCTTCTTTTATCCTTTTTTGATGTGCCATTGGCAGCAGCCACTTCACGTGATGGGGCAGGGCAAACTGTTGTAGCATTGGACTGGTCCGGCTTTGGATGTATCGGCTTTGCTCTGGACAGTTGATGTCCGCAGAATTCATTGATCTTGTAAAACAAACACTATTGGTGGATGTTGGGGGATGGTGGTTCTGTAGGTAGAGCAGCAGGTGGGTAGACTCCTCAACTGTGCTGCAAATCGAACCGCTGTTTGTCATCGGATGGCTGCTTCCTGGCGAACACGACACTGGGTTCTTCAGACGTAAACCTGATATAAAACAAACATAATTGTCTTAACTTCCCATATACAAAACATTTAATCCTGCAAAAAGTTTTTGTAATGACTGTCCATTATTTCAAAAAACTGGAGATATGGACAGTTGATCATTAAATCTGATGACATATCCATAGTGAGCCTGGCAGCTAGGTAAATAAGCAGGCTAACAGCATAATTTACGAATACCTTGGATCATTTAGAGTAAGCTCTGAATATTATAAACCTTCCATCCCGTTCCTTAACTGCTTTAAATCAGTAAATCAAAATGTCTTCTTTCTTACCTGTTGCCAAAAATTACTCCCATCCCCTAATAATAAAAAATATTCTACCTAATAAATGTGATCATTAATTTCATGAAGATATACGATAATAACAAGCAGGTATAAATAAGTTAAAAACATAATTCTAAATGAATTAAGGTACTAGTATATTACCGTACTAGTACATTACCAGTGACATTGATACTCTCACACTCACAGCAAAGCCACGGGTTTATGTGAATCATGGCATGTCATTATTAGAGACCTCAATGTGACAATGAGTGAGGCTGAGCCTGCCACCACAGCAAAACAGTCAATAGAGCTAGTATAACTTACCCTCAGTGTGGCTGTCATCTCCTTTGCATTCGTTTGGGGTGTCAAAAATTTCCCAATCCATGATTGTTGACAGCAGGGTCCAGCAGAAAACGCCTGCAACCGCAGATGAATCTTCGAACGTGTTCAAGTTCTTGGTCTAATTCAACGAGTACATTTTCAGCAGCGTTGGCGTTGCGATCCATGATCGAAGCTGTCAATGTCAGCTGTCACTTGGTATTAGTCTTCCTCGCCACTTTTGCACTCAGCGCCAAAACGACACTCCCTGATTCACTGTTGGTGTCTGACACGTATGAATCCAGTAAACTCTCCATCCGATACGCACCCAATAGTTGTGTCAAAGATTCATTGTCAAACACTCCGCACAGATTTTGCCATCGGTGGCATCGCTGAGCACTAGGTCGATCGATGTCTGTATCACGCTGCTGTGCAACATCCATGCTGTTGTTGAGCCTATCACTGCACAGGTTAAAACCTATGTAACTAACGACCAAAACTACGGCACTGACAACTTAATAATAAATTAGAATTCGCAGATTTTATACAAAAACGATGTCCAGTGCACCCGATGACGAAGCAAAACAAACATGGATTCGCGTGGGTTTAAAGGTCCGCTGCCAATCAGCGGGGTGCATTATATCACATGATTTCGCCAACGTGCTCTTGTTTACGTTTTAGCCCCGTTTTCAAGCATTTTAATTGGCTTTATACTGACATGTGACAAATTTCGCGCGTGGGAATACATCCCATAATAGTTCAGCTTCAAAACGATACCAATATGGCGGGGGTAGGCAGGATGTACGGCTTCGTTGTTCGTGCTCACTGAGATCGACATAGCTGTTCAAAATATCTCTTTTTAGCAATGTTATAACTCGTTTTATGATGTTACAACAGCATAATAGTAATCTACGATAACTACATTAACTAAATTCACCTATATCTGAAAATCGACCTTTCCATCCAAAAATACCCATTCGTGCACTTTGAAGCTGATTTGCCAGCTTCGGCAATCCCGACTTATTCCTGATTTTGGTGTGTCGGGTCACATATATACAGTCAAAACAATACACGTTTGTAAGATTGTTTGTTGAATGTCCTCAAATATGAATATATATGATGTAATATTAAATATCTCATCAATAATGTGCTTTGAACATGTGCATTTTTAGTGCATTTCTGAAAGCCGACAAACTTCTGCATCTATTTTCAAGTATCTGGGTGTGCAACATTGACACTATGAAAATGTACTATATGAATGCAGGTTACTTACATGATCTCCTCACTTCACTTGTTTGGGTGGTAATGGGTAATGATTGCCATTGCTACCAATTTCTTACAAATAGGTTTCGTCTTATAGGCCTTATAATTAGGTCACAGATATTATATGTGGAATGACGACATGCTAAGCTTCGTTGTAATGCATGATTTATCATCATGGTTAAATCATGCAAAAAATTGCGGTAAAGACTCTTTTCACATCATATCTCTGTTGGTGTTACAAATAGTTTCTTGTATCATTTCAAAAAGTTATAAGGAAAACAATTGTTGTTTTGTTCATATCTTTGTGAAATTGTCAGAAAGGTGATGATTTGCAAATAATAATCTATTACATTTGACTACATGTACTTGTAAAATATGTAAAGAACATTATTAGATGTATCATTGTTTTAGGATATGTTAGATCATGTCAATTCACCTTTTGTCACATGTCATTTGTCTTTGCAGCTGGCGTGTTGTTTTGGCAGTGCAGCCTGCAGTCTGTGCTGTGCAGCATGTCCATCCTGCAAGAACTCCACCTCTACTCGCATTGTGTATGCGATGTTCCTCTTGATCGGTGTTGCTATTGCCAGTATCATGCTGGCACCGTCTCTCACCGACAAACTTGTCAAGGTCAGTTTTTATTCATGGGTTCACTCTGACATCTTTTAGCTATTTGACCATAAGTTTGCATTTTTGTAGCCAACTTAGTTTTGGTTTAGCCACACTTTTAATTGTTTAGACCTAGGCCAGGATTCTGCAACCACATAGACATGGACCAAATGTTACCCAGTTACTGAGATTTGTCTCCACAGGCCAAAGCTTTTACTTGTGTAAAGCATAAAACACCTGTTTTGTGACCATATTATAGAGTATACCCTACACCACACCAGCTGAACAACAAATAAGTCACGCTGCTTAAATATCATGTAAAAACAATTTTGAAGCCGTCTGATCTACAAGAAACTAGGCCTACCACTACTTGGAGAGGGTAGAGAAGTAGCATGTCATGTCATGAAGGAATTACATGACTAGTAAAAGACACATGTACCTGAGCACCTTGGAGGAGATAGGCATATACGTGCCAGAGTTAGCTAGGACTGGTAGATCACTTATATATTTCAGCATGATTGAGCTACTCTATGTTTCAGATTCCGGTACTGTGTAAAGGCATTGACCATTTGCATGAGAAGGAGGTGCTGGACTGCAAGAATGTTGTGGGATACCTGGCTGTGTACCGTGTCTGCTTTGCTCTGTGTGCTTTCTTCTTCTTCTTCATGCTCCTCATGATCAAGGTGCAGTCGTCAAAGGATCCTCGCTCGAAGATACAAAATGGGTAGGCAGTTAGACACTAGGCACTAGATATATACTTATTTATTTTTTAATGAATCCGGTCTGGGCACCAAAGGTCTTTGTGATGTTTCATGACTAGATCATCACAGCTTACATCAGTTGAGTGTATGATTCATACGAACAATTCAGCTTTTCTCGGAATGATGATATTGCAATAACTACCCCATAGTTGCCTTTCACAGTAGAACTTCTCTGGCAACAATGTTAGTGAAATAGCCAATGACTAGTTACCTTTCTCTGTAGACCTACTTTTTAATGTGGTGATTGTGTTAGTGTGCTGGTGGCCGCAGTATAAAAATCTAAACATTTAATGAATTTTATTGTGTACCATATAATAGTGAACCAGTTTTAATCCTTTGGGCCGAAGGTACAACATATCTATGGCATCAGACTGCATTCATTGTGCGCTGTCTGCTGTGCTGTGCATTGTTGGCTCCCATATCTCAGAAACAAACAAATCAATCAATAAAACATGTCAACAAAATATAGTTCAGTTCCATCTGATGCAGTGTCCAGTGCCCTTCAGGGCGTCCTCCGTATGAACATTTACCCAAACATGTTCAATGCTCTATTGTGGGTGGTTTTTGGCAGGAGGTTGATTGTTGTGTGGTTGATTTTGTAGGTTCTGGTTCTTCAAGGTGGTCTTTGTGATTGGCATCGCAGTCGGAGCCTTCTATATCCCGCGAGGATCTTTTGGCACAAGTAAGCACATACACTGTACCCTTGTCTTGATTTTACATACGAAAAGAACATTCCATTCGGCTATATGATCGGTAAACGATAGCCATTTTGTAAATTATGGCATGATTTTTGTCTTCAGTCTTGTTGGCGTTGTTTACAAAAGCAATTATAATTTGAAAACTAACCATCAAAATTGGATAAATGTTTTACTAGGATAAAACTAACATACATGGCTGCATTAGTTCCACAGGATCACTTAGTGGTGTGTGTTTTAAGGTTTTTTAATAAGTAGCATGATGAAGTTGCTTATTTATTTTGTCATCATAATTGTTGAACTTTGCTTCAAGATCTGAAATGTAATTGATTGCAACACATAAATCTTAATAACACATTTTATTCACACAACCATTCCATGTACAATGCAATTAATTACATATGTTTTCATGCATCGGTTGTCGAGTTATTCAAATTTTAATGCAAGCAACATACAGCATAATTCACAGATGGCTGCCATTTAAAAATTGTCTGCCCACAGCAGGGTGTAAAATAAGACGGCTGTCTACCTAGTAAAGAGTTAATTGCCAACTGTGAAATATACTTAAAATGAACCACTTCAGATATACTACATCATTTGTCTAGGTGTTGGTGTTTTTGCAAGTCTGATTATGCATGAACATGTTGTCCACTTGACAGCAATTTGTTTGTCTGAGCTCACTATCTCATCCTATCTTTTCAGCTTGGATGGTGATAGGGATGATAGGTGCATTCCTCTTCATTCTCATCCAGTTGGTCCTCATCGTTGACTTTGCCCATGGCTGGAATGAAAGTTGGTTGACCAACTATGAAGAAAATCAGTCAAAGGGGTGGTTTGCAGGTGATAACAATATTACATTCTTGTGATGTAGAACTGCATTAGTGGAACAGTCATTGTGGTCCTAACCCCATAAAAAGAGTCATCCTATGTGTAGCAGATGTTGGTGAAGATAGGAATGGAGGTAATAGTAGTAATAGTAGTAATGCTGTTTCTTTAGTTGATTACTTCCTTGCAAGCCAGGGCTGTTTGCCATGCAAAGTTTGCAAAGTGTGGGAGTTAGATGAGTAGAACAGACAGTTAACTATTCCAGTTACGAATGAATCAGCCCAATTACCCACCCCAATTTGAAGACAGATAAAAAAATTCTGGGAATCCAAGTATAGTGACCCATTTGGCCAATTGCATGAGCAGGTGAATGGGCTTGTGTATTCAAATATTTACTTTTACATGCCTTGTAGTTGTAATAAGTAAGTTGATCATCTAATGATATAAGCAACTCGGTTGAAGCTCTGGTGTTTACAGCTATGCACATCTGTTTGTTTCAGGTCTGCTCTTCTTCACGATCAGCTTCTACATCGTCTCTCTCATTCTTGTTGTTCTCTTCTTCGTCTTCTACACCACAGGAGTAAGTAACACAACACACGGAGTGGAGCCAGTGTTGAACTAGAAATTACCCAATGTCTCACCACTGATTTTGTTTGTAGTTTCCCCCCTCACATGTTTTGGTGGACCAACCTCCCTCTTTCTTATCACTTGTTTTGGCAGGCTAACCTCTCTCTTCTAACTTATTTTGGGGGACCAACCTCCCACCTCTCACATGTTTTGGTGGACCAACCTCCCTCTTTCTTATCACTTGTTTTGGCAGGCTAACCTCTCTCTTCTTACTTATTTTGGGGGACCAACCTCCCACCTCTCACATGTTTTGGTGGACCAACCTCCCTCTTTCTTATCACTTGTTTTGGCAGGCTAACCTCTCTCTTCTAACTTATTTTGGGGGACCAACCTCCCACCTCTCACATGTTTTGGTGGACCAACCTCCCTCTTTCTTATCACTTGTTTTGGCAGGCTAACCTCTCTCTTCTTACTTATTTTGGGGGACCAACCTCCCACCTCTCACATGTTTTGGTGGACCAACCTCCCTCTTTCTTATCACTTGTTTTGGCAGGCTAACATCTCTCTTCTAACTTATTTTGGGGGACCAACCTCCCACCTCTCACATGTTTTGGTGGACCAACCTCCCTCTTTCTTCTCACTTGTTTTGGCAGGCTAACCACCCTCTTCTCAATTATTTTGGGGGACCAACCTCCCATCTCTCATATGTTTTGGGGCTAACCACCGTCTTCCCATTTGTTTTGGAGGGCCATCCTCCCACCTCTCACTTGTTTGTGAGTCAACCTCCCACCTCTCACTTGTTTTGGAGTCAACCTCCCACCTCTCATTTGTTTTGGAGTCAACCTCCCACCTCTCACTTGTTTTGGAGTCAACCTCCCACCTCTCACTTGTTTTGGAGTCAACCTCACACCTCTCACTTGTTTTGGAGTCAACCTCCCACCTCTCACTTGTTTTGGAGTCAACCTCCCACCTCTCACTTGTTTTGGAGTCAACCTCCCACCTCTCACTTGTTTTGGAGTCAACCTCCCACCTCTCACTTGTTTGTGAGTCAACCTCCCACCTCTCACTTGTTTTGAAGTCAACCTCCCACCTCTCACTTGTTTTGGAGTCAACCTCCCACCTCTCACGTGTTTTGGAGTCAACCTCCCACCTCTCACTTGTTTGTGAGTCAACCTCCCACCTCTCACTTGTTTTGAAGTCAACCTCCCACCTCTCACTTGTTTTGGAGTCAACCTCACACCTCTCACTTGTTTTGGAGTCAACCTCCCACCTCTCAGTTGTTTTGGAGTCAACCTCCCACCTCTCACTTGTTTTGGAGTCAACCTCCCACCTCTCACTTGTTTGTGAGTCATCCTCCCACCTCTCACTTGTTTGTGAGTCAACCTCCCACCTCTCACTTGTTTGTGAGTCAACCTCCCACCTCTCACTTGTTTTGGGAGTCAACCTCCCACCTCTCACTTGTTTTGGAGTTAACCTCCCACCTCTCACTTGTTTTGGTGTCAACCTCCCACCTCTCACTTGTTTTGGAGTCAACCTTCCACCTCTCACTTGTTTGTGAGTCAACCTCCCACCTCTCACTTGTTTTGGAGTCAACCTCCCACCTCTCACTTGTTTTGGAGTCAACCTCCCACATCTCACTTGTTTTTGAGTCAACCTCCCACCTCTCACTTGTTTTGGAGTCAACCTCACACCTCTCACTTGTTTTGGAGTCAACCTCCCACCTCTCACTTGTTTTGGTGTCAACCTCCCACCTCTCACTTGTTTTGGAGTCAACCTCCCACCTCTCACTTGTTTTGGAGTCAACCTCCCACCTCTCAATTGTTTGTGAGTCAACCTCCCACCTCTCACTTGTTTGTGAGTCAACCTCCCACCTCTCACTTGTTTTGGAGTCAACCTCCCACCTCTCACCACTTGTTTTGGAGTCAACCTCACACCTCTCACTTGTTTTGGAGTCAACCTCCCACCTCTCACTTGTTTTGGTGTCAACCTCCCACCTCTCACTTGTTTTTGAGTCATCCTCCCACCTCTCACTTGTTTTGAAGTCATCCTCCCACCTCTCACTTGTTTTGGAGTCAACCTCCCACCTCTCACTTGTTTGTGAGTCATCCTCCTACCTCTCACTTGTTTGGGAGTCAACCTCCCACCTCTCACTTGTTTGTGAGTCATCCTTCCACCTCTCACTTGTTTGGGAGTCAAGCTCCCACCTCTCACTTGTTTGTGAGTCATCCTTCCACCTCTCTCTTGTTTGGGAGTCATCATCCCACCTCTCACTTGTTTGGAGTCAACCTCCCACCTCTCACTTGTTTGGGAGTCATCATCCCACCTCTCACTTGTTTTGGAGTCAACCTCCCACCTCTCACTTGTTTTGGAGTCAACCTGCCACCTCTCACTTGTTTGGGAGTCAACCTCCCACCTCTCACTTGTTTTGGAGTCAACCTCCCACCTCTCACTTGTTTTGGAGTCAACCTCCCACCTCTCACTTGTTTTGGAGTCAACCTCCCACCTCTCACTTGTTTGGGAGTCAACCTCCCACCTCTCACTTGTTTGGGAGTCATCATCCCACCTCTCACTTGTTTTGGAGTCAACCTCCCACCTCTCACTTGTTTGGAGTCAACCTCCCACCTCTCACTTGTTTTGGAGTCAACCTCCCACCTCTCACTTGTTTGGGAGTCAACATCCCACCTCTCACTTGTTTTGGAGTCAACCTCCCACCTCTCACTTGTTTTGGAGTCAACCTCCCACCTCTCACTTGTTTTGGAGTCAACCTCCCACCTCTCACTTGTTTTGGAGTCAACCTGCCACCTCTCACTTGTTTGGGAGTCAACCTCCCACCTCTCACTTGTTTTGGAGTCAACCTCCCACCTCTCACTTGTTTGGGAGTCATCCTCCCACCTCTCACTTGTTTTGGAGTCAACCTCCCACCTCTCACTTGTTTTGGAGTCAACCTCCCACCTCTCACTTGTTTTGGAGTCAACCTCCCACCTCTCACTTGTTTGGAGTCAACCTCCCACCTCTCACTTGTTTTGGAGTCAACCTCCCACCTCTCACTTGTTTTGGAGTCAACCTCCCACCTCTCACTTGTTTTGGAGTCAACCTCCCACCTCTCACTTGTTTGGGAGTCAACATCCCACCTCTCACTTGTTTTGGAGTCAACCTCCCACCTCTCACTTGTTTTGGAGTCAACCTCCCACCTCTCACTTGTTTGGGAGTCAACCTCCCACCTCTCACTTGTTTTGGAGTCAACCTCCCACCTCTCACTTGTTTTGGAGTCAACCTCCCACCTCTCACTTGTTTGGAGTCAACCTCCCACCTCTCACTTGTTTTGGAGTCAACCTCCCACCTCTCACTTGTTTTGGAGTCAACCTCCCACCTCTCACTTGTTTTGGAGTCAACCTCCCACCTCTCACTTGTTTTGGAGTCAACCTCCCACCTCTCACTTGTTTTTTTAGTCAACCTCCCACCTCTCACTTGTTTTGGAGTCATCATCCCACCTCTCACTTGTTTTGGAGTCAACCTCCCACCTCTCACTTATTTTGGAGTCAACCTCTCACTTGTTTTGGAGACCTCTCACTTGTTTTGGAGTCAAGCTCCCACCTCTCACTTGTTTTGGAGTCAACCTTCCACCTCTCACTTGTTTTGGAGTCAACCTCCCACCTCTAACTTGATTTAGAGTCAACCTCCCACCTCTCACTTGTTTTGGAGTCATCATCCCACGCCTCACTTATTTTGGAGTCAACCTCTCACTTGTTTTGGAGTCAACCTCTCACTTGTTTTAGAGTCAAGCTCCCACCTCTCACTTGTTTTGGAGTCAACCTCACACCTCTCACTTGTTTTGGAGTCAACCTCCCATCTCTCAATTGTTTTTCGGCCAGCTCCCACTTATCTCTTGTTTGGGGACCATACTACCACCTCTCTTATTTTGGGGGCCAACTTCCCACCTCTCACTTATTTTGGGGCCAACTTCCCACCTCTCACTTATTTACTCACGTATTTACTTGGGCTAACCTAGTACCTGTCACCTATTTTGGGGGCAAACTTCCCACTGTCACCTGTTGATTTTTAGCAGATAACCCCCCACCTCTCCCTTCTTTGGGGATATAAGATGATATATTACAATAACTATTAAAAAGTGCCTACATATATCGGATAATTGTAAATAAAAAATATTAAATGATGTCAGTAGACTAGTGGATGTCATTACTGCAGTGTATGCGGTCTATCGTACTGTAGCACTCTAGACCACTATAGATCATGTAGCCACATATGCGGTCTGTCGTACTGTAGCACTCTAGACTACTATAGACCATGCAGCCACATGCGGCCTGTCATACCGAAATAAATTTTTTTACTTTGAAAATGTGTGAAATTAGTTTCTCCATTGCAGGGCGGTTGTGCACTGCACAAGTTCTTCATCAGTTTCAACCTGATCCTGTGTGTCATCATGTCTGTCATGTCTGTCATGCCTCAGATCCAGGAAGGTAGGACATACTCTCTCACTCTGTCTCTTGTGTCATGTTCAGTTGGGTCATGTTGTGTCAAATTGTGCCATGCCAGATATATCAGTCATGTCCAGCATGTCTGTCAGGTCTGTCATATTAGTAATGGTAGTGATGTCAGTCGTGTCAGTCTTAGTCAGTCAGGACTGCCATGTCCTTGTATGTATAAAGTGTCTGATAGTGTGTCTGATAGTGTGTCTGATAGTGTGTCAGATAGTGTGTCTCATAGTGTGTCTCATAGTGTGTCTGA
Source organism: Ridgeia piscesae (assembly GCA_025642075.2). Taxonomy (NCBI): domain Eukaryota; kingdom Metazoa; phylum Annelida; class Polychaeta; order Sabellida; family Siboglinidae; genus Ridgeia; species Ridgeia piscesae. Next base: position 326,662 of record JAODUO010000257.1, read on the forward strand.
TGGTGTGTCTCATAGTGTGTCTCATAGTGTGTCTCATAGCGTTTCTGATGGTTGTCTGATGGTTGTCTGATAGTGTGTGTGATAGTGTGTGTGATGGTGTGTGTGTGATAGTGTATGTGATAGTGTGTCTGATAGTGTGTTTGATAGTGTATGTGATAGTGTATCTGATGGTGTGTCTGATAGTGTGTTTGTGATGGTGTGTGTGATAGTGTATGTGATAGTGTGTCTGATAGTGTATGTGATAGTGTATCTGATGGTGTGTCTGATAGTGTGTCTGATGGTTGTCTGATTGTGTATGTGATAGTGTGTCTGATAGTGTGTCTGCTAGTGTCTGCTAGTGTGTCTGTCTGTCTGATAGCGTGTCTGATAGTGTGTCTGATGGTTGTCTGATGGTTGTGTGATAGTGTGTGTGATGGTGTGTCTAGTAGTGTGTCTCATGGTGTGTCTTATAGTAGGTCTCATAGTGTCTGATAGCATGTCTGATAGTGTGTCTGATAGTGTGTCTGATGGTTGTCTGATGGTTGTCTGATAGTGTGTGTGATGGTGTGTGTGTGATAGTGTATGTGACAGTGTGTATGATAGTGTGTTTGATAGTGTATGTGATAGTTTATCTGATGGTGTGTCTGATAGTGTATGTGATAGTGTGTCTGATAGTGTGCCTGATAGTGTGTCTGATAGTGTGTCTGATAGTGTATGTGATAGTGTATATGATGGTGTGTCTGATAATGTGTCTGATGGTGTATGTGATAGTGTGTATGATAGTGTGTATGATAATGTGTATGATGGTGTGTCTGATGGTGTATGTGATAGTGTGTCTGATAGTGTGTCTGATGGTTGTCTGATAGTGTATGTGATAGTGTGTTTGATGGTGTGTCTGATAGTGTATGTGATAGTGTGTCTGGTGGTGTGTCTGATAGTGTATGTGATAGTGTCTGCTAGTGTGTCTGATAGCGTGTCTGATAGTGTGTCTGATAGTGTATGTGATAGTGTGTCTGGTGGTGTGTCTGATAGTGTATCTGATAGTGTCTGCTAGTGTGTCTGATAGCGTGTCTGATAGTGTGTCTGATAGTGTATGTGATAGTGTATCTGATGGTGTGTCTGATAGCGTGTCTGATAGTGTGTCTGATAGTGTATGTGATAGTGTATCTGATGGTGTGTCTGATAATGTGTCTGATAATGTGTCTGATGGTGTATGTGATAGTGTACTCACACTGTGTGTCAGTATTTGTACCATGTATGTGCACTTACACTGTGTGTTAGTATTTGTACCGTGTATGTGTACTCACACTGTGTTAGTATTTGTACCGTGTATGTGTACTCACACTGTGTGTTAGTATTTGTACCGTGTATGTGTACTCACACTGTGTGTTAGTATTTGTACCGTGTATGTGCACTTACACTGTGTTAGTATTTGTACCGTGTATGTGTACTCACACTGTGTGTTAGTATTTGTACCGTGTATGTGTACTCACACTGTGTTAGTATTTGTACCGTGTATGTGCACTCACACTCTGTGTTAGTATTTGTACCGTGTATGTGTACTCACACTGTGTGTTAGTATTTGTACCGTGTATGTGTACTCACACTGTGTGTTAGTATTTGTACCGTGTATGTGTACTCACACTGTGTGTTAGTATTTGTACCGTGTATGTGTACTCACACTGTGTGTTAGTATTTGTACCGTGTATGTGTACTCACACTGTGTGTTAGTATTTGTACCGTGTATGTGTACTCACACTGTGTGTTAGTATTTGTACCGTGTATGTGTACTCACACTGTGTGTTAGTATTAGTACCGTGTATGTGTACTCACACTGTGTGTTAGTATTTGTACCGTGTATGTGTACTCACACTGTGTGTTAGTATTTGTACCGTGTATGTGTACTCACACTGTGTGTTAGTATTAGTACCGTGTATGTGTACTCACACTGTGTGTTAGTATTTGTACCGTGTATGTGTACTCACACTGTGTGTTAGTATTTGTACTGTGTATGTGTACTCACACTGTGTGTTAGTATTTGTACCGTGTATGTGTACTCACACTGTGTGTTAGTATTTGTACTGGCTATGTGTACTCACACTGTGTGTTAGTATTAGTACTGTGTATGTGTACTCACACTGTGTGTTAGTATTTGTACCGTGTATGTGTACTCACACTGTGTGTTAGTATTTGTCCCTGGTATGTGTACTCACACTGTGTGTTAGTATTTGTACTGGTATGTGTACTCACACTGTGTGTTAGTATTAGTCCCTGTGTATGTGTACTCACACTGTGTGTTAGTATTTGTACCTGTATGTGTACTCACACTGTGTGTTAGTATTTGTACCGTGTATGTGTACTCACACTGTGTGTTAGTATTTGTACCTGTATGTGTACTCACACTGTGTGTTAGTATTTGTACCGTGTATGTGTACTCACACTGTGTGTTAGTATTTGTACCGTGTATGTGTACTCACACTGTGTGTTAGTATTTGTACCGTGTATGTGTACTCACACTGTGTGTTAGTATTAGTACCGTGTATGTGTACTCACACTGTGTGTTAGTATTTGTACCGTGTATGTGTACTCACACTGTGTGTTAGTATTTGTACCGTGTATGTGTACTCACACTGTGTGTTAGTATTTGTACCGTGTATGTGTACTCACACTGGTGTTAGTATTTGTACCGTGTATGTGTACTCACACTGTGTGTTAGTATTTGTACCGTGTATGTGTACTCACACTGTGTGTTAGTATTTGTACCGTGTATGTGTACTCACACTGTGTGTTAGTATTTGTACCGTGTATGTGTACTCACACTGTGTGTTAGTATTTGTACCGTGTATGTGTACTCACACTGTGTGTTAGTATTTGTACCGTGTATGTGTACTCACACTGTGTGTTAGTATTTGTACGTGTATGTGTACTCACACTGTGTGTTAGTATTAGTACGTGTATGTGTACTCACACTGTGTGTTAGTATTAGTACCGTGTATGTGTACTCACACTGTGTGTTAGTATTTGTACCGTGTATGTGTACTCACACTGTGTGTTAGTATTTGTACCGTGTATGTGTACTCACACTGTGTGTTAGTATTTGTACCGTGTATGTGTACTCACACTGTGTGTTAGTATTAGTACCGTGTATGTGTACTCACACTGTGTGTTAGTATTTGTACCGTGTATGTGTACTCACACTGTGTGTTAGTATTAGTACCGTGTATGTGTACTCACACTGTGTGTTAGTATTAGTACCGTGTATGTGTACTCACACTGTGTGTTAGTATTTGTACCGTGTATGTGTACTCACACTGTGTGTTAGTATTAGTACCGTGTATGTGTACTCACACTGTGTGTTAGTATTAGTACCGTGTATGTGTACTCACACTGTGTGTTAGTATTAGTACCGTGTATGTGTACTCACACTGTGTGTTAGTATTTGTACCGTGTATGTGTACTCACACTGTGTGTTAGTATTTGTACCGTGTATGTGTACTCACACTGTGTGTTAGTATTAGTACCGTGTATGTGTACTCACACTGTGTGTTAGTATTTGTACCGTGTATGTGTACTCACACTGTGTGTTAGTATTTGTACCGTGTATGTGTACTCACACTGTGTGTTAGTATTTGTACCGTGTATGTGTACTCACACTGTGTGTTAGTATTTGTACCGTGTATGTGTACTCACACTGTGTGTTAGTATTAGTACCGTGTATGTGTACTCACACTGTGTGTTAGTATTTGTACCGTGTATGTGTACTCACACTGTGTGTTAGTATTTGTACCGTGTATGTGTACTCACACTGTGTGTTAGTATTTGTACCGTGTATGTGTACTCACACTGTGTGTTAGTATTAGTACCGTGTATGTGTACTCACACTGTGTGTTAGTATTAGTACCGTGTATGTGTACTCACACTGTGTGTTAGTATTAGTAACGTGTATGTGTACTCACACTGTGTGTTAGTATTTGTACCGTGTATGTGTACTCACACTGTGTGTTAGTATTTGTACCGTGTATGTGTACTCACACTGTGTGTTAGTATTTGTACCGTGTATGTGTACTCACACTGTGTGTTAGTATTTGTACCGTGTATGTGTACTCACACTGTGTGTTAGTATTTGTACCGTGTATGTGTACTCACACTGTGTGTTAGTATTTGTACCATGTATGTGTACTCACACTGTGTGTTTCAGCCAACCCCAAGTCTGGTCTGCTGCAGTCCTCTGTCATTACAGCTTATGTGATGTACCTAACTTGGTCAGCGATGACAAGTAATCCAGGTAAGTTGGCATACAAGTGTTGTCTGCAATGTGTACAAGTGCACACCATGTGGACAGTATCTTGTCATCATTAGTTCATGTTGATATATTGATCCTGAATCACCTACCAAATTTGCAACCAATCTTGCTGGCACAATCTGGGAAGTGAGGCATGTTAAAAAACTTATTGTACTATATATTGTTCATGTGAAATGGAACACAATTTGTATGTGGTTTAAATTTAGAATTGGAATGTTTCTATTATATGCACATTTCGTTTAAGACCTACAGTTATCTATAGTTGTAAAGTGTAGAGATTTGTCTTGTCTCTTACTCATACATGCATGGTCACTGTATAAAGGCTTTGTTTGCTGTAGACAAGACTTGCAACCCATCATTGATGACCATCCTCAACGACACCAACATTGATGTGGGTGGTCTCGGAGGAGGAGGTGGCACTGTGGGGTTCGACTGGAGGAGCATCATTGCTCTCGCCATCTTCCTAGTGTGTGTGCTCTATTCCAGGTACAAACTCACTCCTTCCATTCGTCCACTCACCTCCACTGGCTGCCAGTTGACAGTGAGGCTGTATGTTCTCTTACCTGCAGTCAGCCAGGGGTTGTTACGGTTCACTCAGCCAGTTGACAGTGAGGCTGTATGTTCTTACCTGCAGTCAGCCAGGGGTTGTTAAGGTCCACTCAGCCAGTTGACAGTGAGGCTGTATGTTCTCTTACCTGCAGTCAGCCAGGGGTTGTTACGGTTCACTCAGCCAGTTGACAGTGAGGCTGTATGTTCTTACCTGCAGTCAGCCAGGGGTTGTTAAGGTCCACTCAGCCAGTTGACAGTGAGGCTGTATGTTCTCTTACCTGCAGTCAGCCAGGGGTTGTTACGGTTCACTCAGCCAGTTGACAGTGAGGCTGTATGTTCTTACCTGCAGTCAGCCAGGGGTTGTTAAGATCCACTCAGTCAGTTGACAGTGAGGCTGTATGTTTTCTTACCTGCAGTCAGCCAGGGGTTGTTAAGATCCACTCAGCCAGTTGACAGTGAGGCTGTATGTTCTCTTACCTGCAGTCAGCCAGGGGTTGTTACGGTTCACTCAGCCAGTTGACAGTGAGGCTGTATGTTCTTACCTGCAGTCAGCCAGGGGTTGTTAAGATCCACTCAGTCAGTTGACAGTGAGGCTGTATGTTCTCTTACCTGTAGTCAGCCAGGGGTTGTTAAGGTCCACTCAGCCAGTTGACAGTGAGGCTGTATGTTCTTACCTGCAGTCAGCCAGGGGTTGTTAAGATCCACTCAGTCAGTTGACAGTGAGGCTGTATGTTCTCTTACCTGTAGTCAGCCAGGGGTTGTTAAGATCCACTCAGTCAGTTGACAGTGAGGCTGTATGTTCTCTTACCTGCAGTCAGCCAGGGGTTGTTAAGGTCCACTCAGCCAGTTGACAGTGAGGCTGTATGTTTTCTTACCTGCAGTCAGCCAGGGGTTGTTAAGGTCCAATCAGCCAGTTGACAGTGAGGCTGTATGTTCTCTTACCTGCAGTCAGCCAGGGGTTGTTAAGGTCCACTCAGCCAGTTGACAGTGAGGCTGTATGTTTTCTTACCTGCAGTCAGCCAGGGGTTGTTAAGGTCCACTCAGTCAGTTGTCCCAGTTGTCAGTTAAGAATATGGGAACTGTGCAACTTCCTGTTTAAATCATGTTTCAATGTTGGTGTGTTTTATTTGTATGTTATGTAAATCTATTCCCCGAAAGGTTGGTCAAAAGGAAGCACAACATATAAATAAGGGTGTTCTGGGGACCCACCCCCACTCACTGTGGCACAACATATAAATAAGGGTGTTCTGTGGACCCACCCCCACTCACTGTGGCACAACATATAAATAAGGGTGTTCTGTGGACCCACCCCCACTCACTGTGGCACAACATATAAATAAGGGTGTTCTGTGGACCCACCCCCACTCACTGTGGCACAACATATAAATAAGGGTGTTCTGTGGACCCACCCCCACTCACTGTGGCACAACATATAAATAAGGGTGTTCTGTGGACCCACTCACTGTGGCACAACATATAAATAAGGGTGTCTGTGGACCCACCCCCACTCACTGTGGCACAACATATAAATAAGGGTGTTCTGTGGACCCACCCCCACTCACTGTGGCACAACATATAAATAAGGGTGTTCTGTGGACCCACCCCCACTCACTGTGGCACAACATATAAATAAGGGTGTTCTGTGGACCCACCCCACTCACTGTGGCACAACATATAAATAAGGGTGTTCTGTGGACCCACCCCCACTCACTGTGGCACAACATATAAATAAGGGTGTTCTGTGGACCCACCCCCACTCACTGTGGCACAACATATAAATAAGGGTGTTCTGTGGACCCACCCCCACTCACTGTGGCACAACATATAAATAAGGGTGTTCTGTGGACCCACCCCCACTCACTGTGGCACAACATATAAATAAGGGTGTTCTGTGGACCCACTCACTGTGGCACAACATATAAATAAGGGTGTTCTGTGGACCCACCCCCACTCACTGTGGCACAACATATAAATAAGGGTGTTCTGTGGACCCATCCCCACTCACTGTGGCACAACATATAAATAAGGGTGTTCTGTGGACCCACCCCTACTCACTGTGTAGCAATTGACAATTATAAATTTGTGTAAAGAAATTATAACAATTGTTTGTATGTATCAAACATTTCCCATGATTGTTTCAAATCATTGCAAATGAGCATTGTCTTGTTACTGTGCATCATGTAAGTTTATTCCAGGTTGAACCACTGCCTGTGACATCTCCACAATGTGTCTACACAGGCAGTGATTATTTCACATACCTCCACAGACAGTTGTGGTGACAGTTTCTTGCAGCAACCACGATACATTATTCTCTTTAGGAAGGCAACGTGAGCGATGGTGAAATCTAATCAAATTGTACAACTGACATTTCCATGCAGCATCCGAACCAGCAGCCGTGGCCCGCTAGGCAAGATTGCTCTTTCTCACAGCGAGCAAACCATTCTTGGCTCTGGTGATGCTGGTGGTGAGTTGTGACAGCAACAGTTGCCATGGCAGTGGTCTCCATGACAGCATGATTGGCAGTTGGAGTGTCATTTCCCTTCTGAGCATGATTGTGCTGTATACATGTAGTGTGCTTCTTCGTTCCATTGTGAAATGGCAATCTAATTCAAATAGGTTGACACAGGACAATATTGTCACCACTACAAAGTACAAAGTGACAGCTTTGTTGTCAATGGAAGTTGTCAATGGCTCAAGGCCATTTACTGTTGGTTGATAATAAGATCATTCATAGTTCACGCTTCTAACCTCATAGAAACAGTTGCCTTCAGGCAATGTCATTGCTGCATTGAAATTATTTTCTTGTGTAAACTGAGTCTTAATTGAAGCATTAAGAAAAAACTTGGAATGGAGTTATTGCTACAAGTTTAGAACAACAAAATTAACAAACTAGATGTTAAATTTTAAGTTACAGCAATTACTCACATTTACGCAATATACACTGTACATAAGTAGTTTTTATCATGTCTTCTTCTCTGACGACCAAAGCAATGAGTGCTGTACTATCGTATTATTGTACTATTGTACTATTGTACAGTTGTGATGTGTTATGTGGTTGGTGTTGTCTGACACTGCCATGTCACAATGGAACGGTTTCTTGTTGCCCTTGTACACCGCACACAATGTTTGCCCTGTCACCAAGCTGCCACATTGTCCATGTAATGTGTGTACCAAATGCACACATTTTTACCACCTTTTTGTATACTTTAAGACATGAAGTACGAAGTGATACGTTGTCTAGGACAGCATGAAGTCACGTTGTCTAGGACAGCATGAAGTCATGTTGTCTAGGACAGCATGAAGTCACGTTGTCTAGGACAGCATGAAGTCATGTTGTCTAGGACAGCATGATGTCATGTTGTCTAGGACAGCATGAAGTCATGTTGTCTAGGACAGCATGAAGTCATGTTGTCTAGGACAGCATGAAGTCATGTTGTCTAGGACAGCATGAAGTCACGTTGTCTAGGACAGCATGAAGTCAACAAACGCTTTGTGACCCTTCATGTGTCAATTGCATGATCACCTCTGGCCTTTAGCATATTGCCTCAAATGCATTGCCTTCTAAAATAATACCATTGTCCATTCAAGATAAACTGGATGAGGCTACCTTCCGCAACCCGTGATGGTGTCACGCTTCATTAGCCACGTTCCAAAAGATAGTGCTATTTGATCTCCTTTGGGATTATGTTAGTCTGATGGCAATTTTATGATCCCATTTAAACCATTTTCTGTTTTAGTATTCGCAGTAGTTCACAGTCTCAAATGAGCAAATTTATGGGTCCGTCTGAGAAAACCATTCTTAGTTCAAGTAGTGGTAAGTTCTTCATGGTAGAGCTCTCACATCTAACTGGTAGCATGCATAGTAACATATGTTTTCATTCATAGTATTTTGTGTTACTAGAATTCCAGTGCTTTTTTTGCATGTGTAGGGCTTAATGTGGGTGTGCCAGTTTGTAGCTCTAGCGTAATATCTTAGGTTTCTCCACTCCTAGTGATTCTCTTAAAGCTGTTTGCATGTAGTAAAGCACTGCATGGGGCAGGTCTGAGCTAATATGTCTTTGTGTCTGCTTCAGATGCAGGTCTTCCGCTATGCTATTATTATTATATAACTGCATGTGTTCTATCACACACACACACACCTATATATATATATATATATATATATATATATATATATATATATATATATATATATATTATATATATATATATATATATATATATATATATATATATATATATATATATATATATATATATATCATCTAGAAACTGTTGAGGTCTATTTTTTAAATTTGGCACATACATATCTTAGGGCACTGCTACTATGCATGAGAAATTAATGTTTGATTCGATCGTTCTAAAGGCCCGAAAACTGGTAAAACAACTTTTTCAAAACTTATGTAACATTTTCTCACATTTTGCATAGGCATATGTTAGGATATGTAAGTAGTATACAAGACAATCTTACTTGATTGAATGTTGCTAAGGGAACATCTGGGCCTCCCAAAAAACGACATGTCCACATTTTACCTGTCTCTATGCCTGGATCGGCTGGGAAAAAATTCTGGTATATTTGAGACTGCCTCACTTGACCCCAACTCTGAAAGCTAGGTGGGCTGTATGGTTAATTGATAATTATGTATTGGAGACTGCCATGTTAAAGTTCTGAACAATTATAGAATGAAATATCAAACACTTTATTGATATCTACTGCATTCTTATGGCTGGCTGAATGGAGTGGAAGTAAATAACTCCATCTTGACTAAAAACTACTAATGACCAGTTAATTTTGCGAGTTAGATGATTTCTGTGAAGACAATTATTCTGCAGCAACCATGATTCACAAAAGCACATTTCATGCATAATTGCAAACTCATAGACCAAATGACTTCAGTGCCTCTTGACCCATTTTACATGTACTGCCACTCTGGCTAAAGTTGCTCCACGGCTTGGTTTCATCCAGGTCAGCTGAGATGCATAATTGAGGTTGAATTGAAAATATTGTCATTGGGAGTCTGGGAGAGTGATGGCTTAATAAACGTGTCACTTTCACTTTTATCTGAGAGGTGTATCTATTTGGAAAACCAGGGAAATACTAACTTATTCAATATGTTAATTTAGATAAACAAAATTCTTGCATAGGTTATAGCATGACTCATTATCATGCATCAGTCCCAAGAAATGTCATGGAGTCATAACCTAATTGTTATGTGTAACCACATTACGCATGACCTCATTGCTACTGTTTCAATTCTGACATGCCTACACATTGGTGAAACAGAAGGACAGGACAGTGCACTGCTGGGTACGTGTTCACATACACCTGGCAACTGCATCTGCTGCACATAGAAGCACTAGAGGCTGTAGTCTTCAGACTCACCCGATCCTACTTCCTTAACACACTCTAACAGTTTGGTGGCTGTGGTGCTGTCATGTACGACTAGGTGAATCATTCAGTTTCACTGCTGCTCAAATTTGTGTCATAACAAAATACAGTTTGCCTTCATTCAGTAAACAGAAATGTTTGCCATTTTCAAGATATGTGAAATGTCTGTCACTTTCAACCACCATAATTGGTTGTTTTGCAAACAATTTTTTATGTAAGTTACAAAATATGTTACCACATAAATTGCAGTAGGACTGAATGATTCCCAGGAAGTCTTCTCTCTGTTCTTTTGTTTCCTACATTATCCCACACATGCATGGTGACTGGTGTATAGTGTACAGTGTACACACAGCTTCACTCTTGTATACACAAGTCATCTTGCTGATGTACACACATAAGTTGACTTGTGTACACACAACGTGACATGGCTACTCATACTCCACTTGTACATTGCTGGAGGGTGCAATCTTGTCGTATTCTGGTTTTCTCAACATGAACTTGTCATGTGTTTGGATAAAAGTATTAATTGTCGCACATGACAACCTCTCTTAAGTACGACTGTTGTAATAGTTGTCACAGTGTCATGTTCCTAACCAGCTATACATGGCAAGGTTGCCTCTACAGCATGCATTATGGATGCACTGCAGTCATGTAGGCAAGCATGTTTGTTAATTTGGCCTGGCCTTGTGCACCTGACAGCATTTCGATGAGTGGCAGTGCAGACAAAGTAATTGCGACTGTAGAGACTGTACATATTGGTAAGTTATGATGCCGTGCAATATAGCCATAAGAAAAGATCAGCTGAATCTAATGCAGCCCTGAACAACTAAGTGTTCTCAAATATATTCTGCTGCATGTACGTTTGGTGTTATGTTTCAGGAATGGTTATTTTCTAACAGTTATTATAAAATAATTCCGTCCTTGGAGACCCAGCTCAGAGGTGCATTAAGACAACAGGATTAATCGGTCCATAAGCAATATTCCACTTGTTAAGAAATGGCACAATGACGAAGAGAACATTTTAAATAATGACAGAATTTTGTAATATTTTTGACTGATCAAACACTAAGAAGAAGCATATTCCAAAGAGTCAGATGCAGCAACATAAAAAGTTAGTGTTGACTCTAGAAGCCAACAGTAGGTGAGAACTAGATGATTAAAGCTGGATAAGTCTTCTTACAGAAGTAAGCAGTAAATGTAAGTGTTACTTAATTGACAGTGCCTTGTACATATCTGAAATATTATATGACATCACACAGGGAGCCAATGCAGACTTTAGAAGTGATAGAGAGCAAGAAAAACAAGATCTTTAACTACCCTTTCAAGACAATTATTTTTATTTAGACACATTGAACTTCTGTAATATCCCTGCTGGCAGTAGTATAAAGGAAACAATTGCAATAGTCAATTTTGCTGCTAAAAAGCTCTGTTGCTGTAATTTTATATAAAAAAAACAATTTTCTGTTGTTACAATTACTAAGAATATGGTGGGGGGAAAATATGAAGAAAACAGCAGTGACATGTTTGAGACGTATCCATATCTCAAGACAGTTTACGATAAATTAATACAAATGATGCCATCTTTTTGAAAACCTTGTTCAACATAAAACTTGTTTCAACATGATTATCTGAACAACATTAACTGTAAATATTGTAATCATGTCAAAACAGAATGATTATGTTTGTAATTATTTCACTAGTTGATTGCATTGCTGAAACATGTCTGACCCCGACACTGTGTGGTGTGTTATGTTGTAAATTTGACTGCTGTGTCACCAGCTGGCTCCTCTGATGAGGAGGGTGACAAGAAGGTGTGGGACGATGAGGAGGAGGGCATCACTTACAGCTACAGCTTCTTCCACTTCATGTTTGTCCTCGCATCACTCTACGTCATGATGACACTGACACATTGGTACAAGTAAGTACACTTTCATGTCATGATGACACTGACACATTGGTACAATTGAGTACACTTTCATGTCATGATGACACTGACACATTGGTACAAGTAAGTACACTTTCATGTCATGATGACACTGACACATTGGTACAAGTGAGTACACTTTCATGTCATGATGACACTGACACATTGGTACAAGTAAGTACACTTTCATGTCATGATGACACTGACACATTGGTACAATTGAGTACACTTTCATGTCATGATGACACTGACACATTGGTACAATTGAGTACACTTTCATGTCATGATGACACTGACACATTGGTACAATTGAGTACACTTTCATGTCATGATGACACTGACACATTGGTACAATTGAGTACACTTTCATGTCATGATGACACTGACACATTGGTACAAGTGAGTACACTTTCATGTCATGATGACACTGACACATTGGTACAAGTAAGTACACTTTCATGTCATGATGACACTGACACATTGGTACAAGTAAGTACACTTTCATGTCATGATGACACTGACACATTGGTACAAGTGAGTACACTTTCATGTCATGATGACACTGACACATTGGTACAAGTAAGTACACTTTCATGTCATGATGACACTGACACATTGGTACAAGTGAGTACACTTTCATGTCATGATGACACTGACACATTGGTACAAGTAAGTACACTTTCATGTCATGATGACACTGACACATTGGTACAATTGAGTACACTTTCATGTCATGATGACACTGACACATTGGTACAATTGAGTACACTTTCATGTCATGATGACACTGACACATTGGTACAATTGAGTACACTTTCATGTCATGATGACACTGACACATTGGTACAATTGAGTACACTTTCATGTCATGATGACACTGACACATTGGTACAAGTAAGTACACTTTCATGTCATGATGACACTGACACATTGGTACAAGTGAGTACACTTTCATGTCATGATGACACTGACACATTGGTACAAGTAAGTACACTTTCATGTCATGATGACACTGACACATTGGTACAATTGAGTACACTTTCATGTCATGATGACACTGACACATTGGTACAATTGAGTACACTTTCATGTCATGATGACACTGACACATTGGTACAATTGAGTACACTTTCATGTCATGATGACACTGACACATTGGTACAATTGAGTACACTTTCATGTCATGATGACACTGACACATTGGTACAAGTGAGTACACTTTCATGTCATGATGACACTGACACATTGGTACAAGTAAGTACACTTTCATGTCATGATGACACTGACACATTGGTACAAGTAAGTACACTTTCATGTCATGATGACACTGACACATTGGTACAAGTGAGTACACTTTCATGTCATGATGACACTGACACATTGGTACAATTGAGTACACTTTCATGTCATGATGACACTGACACATTGGTACAAGTAAGTACACTTTCATGTCATGATGACACTGACACATTGGTACAAGTAAGTACACTTTCATGTCATGATGACACTGACACATTGGTACAATTGAGTACACTTTCATGTCATGATGACACTGACACATTGGTACAAAGTACACTTTCATGTCATGATGACACTGACACATTGGTACAATAGTACACTTTCATGTCATGATGACACTGACACATTGGTACAATTGAGTACACTTTCATGTCATGATGACACTGACACATTGGTACAAGTGAGTACACTTTCATGTCATGATGACACTGACACATTGGTACAAGTAAGTACACTTTCATGTCATGATGACACTGACACATTGGTACAAGTGAGTACACTTTCATGTCATGATGACACTGACACATTGGTACAATTGAGTACACTTTCATGTCATGATGACACTGACACATTGGTACAAGTGAGTACACTTTCATGTCATGATGACACTGACACATTGGTACAAGTTTAGTACACTTTCATGTCATGATGACACTGACACATTGGTACAATTGAGTACACTTTCATGTCATGATGACACTGACACATTGGTACAAGTGAGTACACTTTCATGTCATGATGACACTGACACATTGGTACAAGTGAGTACACTTTCATGTCATGATGACACTGACACATTGGTACAAGTGAGTACACTTTCATGTCATGATGACACTGACACATGGTACAAGTGAGTACACTTTCATGTCATGATGACACTGACACATTGGTACAAGTGAGTACACTTTCATGTCATGATGACACTGACACATTGGTACAAGTGAGTACACTTTCATGTCATGATGACACTGACACATTGGTACAAGTGAGTACACTTTCATGTCATGATGACACTGACACATTGGTACAAGTGAGTACACTTTCATGTCATGATGACACTGACACATTGGTACAAGTGAGTACACTTTCATGTCATGATGACACTGACACATTGGTACAAGTGAGTACACTTTCATGTCATGATGACACTGACACATTGGTACAAGTGAGTACACTTTCATGTCATGATGACACTGACACATTGGTACAATTGAGTACACTTTCATGTCATGATGACACTGACACATTGGTACAATTGAGTACACTTTCATGTCATGATGACACTGACACATTGGTACAATTGAGTACACTTTCATGTCATGATGACACTGACACATTGGTACAAGTGAGTACACTTTCATGTCATGATGACACTGACACATTGGTACAAGTGAGTACACTTTCATGTCATGATGACACTGACACATTGGTACAAGTGAGTACACTTTCATGTCATGATGACACTGACACATTGGTACAAGTGAGTACACTTTCATGTCATGATGACACTGACACATTGGTACAATTGAGTACACTTTCATGTCATGATGACACTGACACATTGGTACAATTGAGTACACTTTCATGTCATGATGACACTGACACATTGGTACAATTGAGTACACTTTCATGTCATGATGACACTGACACATTGGTACAATTGAGTACACTTTCATGTCATGATGACACTGACACATTGGTACAATTGAGTACACTTTCATGTCATGATGACACTGACACATTGGTACAAGTGAGTACACTTTCATGTCATGATGACACTGACACATTGGTACAAGTGAGTACACTTTCATGTCATGATGACACTGACACATTGGTACAATTGAGTACACTTTCATGTCATGATGACACTGACACATTGGTACAAGTGAGTACACTTTCATGTCATGATGACACTGACACATTGGTACAATTGAGTACACTTTCATGTCATGATGACACTGACACATTGGTACAATTGAGTACACTTTCATGTCATGATGACACTGACACATTGGTACAATTGAGTACACTTTCATGTCATGATGACACTGACACATTGGTACAATTGAGTACACTTTCATGTCATGATGACACTGACACATTGGTACAATTGAGTACACTTTCATGTCATGATGACACTGACACATTGGTACAATTGAGTACACTTTCATGTCATGATGACACTGACACATTGGTACAAGTGAGTACACTTTCATGTCATGATGACACTGACACATTGGTACAATTGAGTACACTTTCATGTCATGATGACACTGACACATTGGTACAATTGAGTACACTTTCATGTCATGATGACACTGACACATTGGTACAATTGAGTACCTTTCATGTCATGATGACACTGACACATTGGTACAATTGAGTACACTTTCATGTCATGATGACACTGACACATTGGTACAAGTGAGTACACTTTCATGTCATGATGACACTGACACATTGGTACAAGTGAGTACACTTTCATGTCATGATGACACTGACACATTGGTACAAGTGAGTACACTTTCATGTCATGATGACACTGACACATTGGTACAATTGAGTACACTTTCATGTCATGATGACACTGACACATTGGTACAAGTGAGTACACTTTCATGTCATGATGACACTGACACAGGGTACAAGTAGTAACTTTCAGGGGCCAAGGCCATTTATGGCATCAATCTGCGTGCGCTGTTAGCTCCTATATATTATTGTCACTGCACAAGAAATTTATATTGGATTGGATTGTTCTAAAGGTACCCTTAAGGTATTGAAGGGCAAAAAAATGGTAGTTTTCTGTAAGCCTATTTTTCAGAGTATCAAAAGGCAGCTTAATATCAAAGATCTCGCCATACACAAAAACAACCCATCTAGTCTAATTGGAAAAAGAGGGTACCATGCAACCCCTGGAAATAAATTTCTTCATGCCAACTTGTTAACATAGCTAATTTCTATGTATTTTTTTCGACAGAGATGCCGATGCATGGTCTTCCATGTTAACTAATCGTAACAATCCCGGTTTTACTTTGTAAATATTAACAATTTCAAAAACTTAGCTTTTTATTGGTTTATAACCGCCGCCACATGATCCATTAGTGCCAAATATGTGGTAGATCATATGGTGGATTGTGCCGACTGTTTTTAATGGATCATGTTGATGTGTGATGACGTATTGTGCTGATAATGTGTTGTGGTGGATCATGATAGCGTGTTGTGATGGATGATGCTGACAATGTATTATGGTGGATTGTGCTGACAGTGTGTTGTGATTGATCATGACAGTGTGTTGTGATGGATCATGACAGTGTTGTGATGGATCATGAGTGTGTTGTGATGGATCATGACAGTGGTTAATGATGGATCATGACAGTATGTAGTGATGGATCATAACAGTGTGTAGTGATGGATCATGACAGTGTGTTGTGATGGATCATGACAGTGTGTTGTGATGGATCATGACAGTGTTGTGATGGATCATGACAGTGTGTTGTGATGGATCATGACAGTGTGTTGTGATGTATCATGACAGTGTGTTGTGATGTATCATGACAGTGTGTTGTGATGGATCATGACAGTGTTGTGATGGATCATGACAGTGTGTTGTGATGGATCATGACAGTGTGTAGTGATGGATCATGACAGTGTGTAGTGATGGATCATGACAGTGTGTAGTGATGGATCATGACAGTGTGTAGTGATGGATCATGACAGTGTGTTGTGATGGATCATGACAGTGTGTTGTGATGGATCATGACAGTGTTGTGATGGATCATGACAGTATGTTGTGATGGATCATGACAGTGTGTTGTGATGGATCATGACAGTGGATAATGTTGACATTGTATTATAATGGATGTTTTTCAGGCCCCAGTCCGACTTGAAGGGTCTCAACATGAACGAACCAGCGATGTGGGTTAAGATCTCCTCTAGCTGGGTGTGTATTCTCATCTACATGTGGACACTGGCGGCGCCACTGGTCATCCGTGACCGAGACTTCTCCTAGTGGCAGACACCTGCGATAGTGCAGAGGCGAGTGGCGGTAACTGGCTGGCTTACTGTGAAGACACATGGCACCAGCAACACAGTATACTTTGGACAATGAAGGCAATGTAAAGAGAAGACCCTCTCATCAACACTCTCCAATAACAATACTCGGCCTCAGCTAAATCAGCTTGTTTATACATCTGACATGTTAAAACAACACTGCACTTATGCAGTTTAAATTGAGACTAAATTAATAATGCTGACCAAAAACCTTGTTTGGCAGTTGTGCTGTTTCACTTCCCTAGTCTGTTCACTACTCTGAGTGTTGTTGAAGACCTAGCCAAACATTTATATGGAATGAATATCAACCTCCAGGGGACAACAATCTCCTAAAGATTGCTACGAGCAAATGTGCATTACAATACTTTTACTATTGAATAATTGACAGGGTGAAAGGATGGCAAAATGTATCATTCAAATCAATTGTAAGAGATTTGTTATCCATCATAAATTGGATTCCGATCTTTATAATCAACTGCAAGAAATAATGTTCACCCAGTCAATGAGCTTTCTGAAGGTTCACCGACACTATGTCTATTGGAAGACTGCATTAAGACAGCGGACTAATACCTGGTGGAGAAATGCACTTGTTGTAGACGTTCCAGTGGCTGCACTGACTCCAAACAGTCTTGTTGCACCATCACGCCACAAAGTATTAGTTTCGCTTTTTGTGATTGTTGGAAATACTTCTATAGAAATTGATGTTTTATGTATCAGTAGAACTACTTATGAAGAAGGAATGATTGCTTGTAAATGTACATAGTATGTTTCAAAGAAGCACTGTGACAACATATTGGAGATGCAACTGAGCTGGTTTGTTGAAAATAGTAAAACATACACAAACATGTTTATCATGTTGCATGGTTCTATCCAGTTCTCAGTGTATGAATATACAAAGTGTAGTAAAAGTGCATTTTGATTTTGTTGTGATTTAGCATGAGGATACGTTCTCACTGTAGTCACAATATCGGCGTGTTGAATCATATTTCTTAAATCAGTCATGTTTTTGAATGCAGCATATTGTTGTCAAACAGTTGTGGTGTCAATATTGCTTTCTGCTGAAATTAAAGAAATTGGTTGACCATCATAGCATGAGATATCAGTGTTTTATAATTATAATGGATACTATATAATGGTGCTTATTCATTAGACTTGGTACATATGATGATATTGTGCAGTTATTACATTGTGTTTTTCTCTAGTTGTTTGACTAATCGCAAAACAGAAAAATGTTGCATCAAATACTGGTGTTTGATAATTTTGTATGTCATTTCCCCTCCAGTTCAGCTGAATTTGTAATTTAGTCACAACTCCCAAATAATGTTTTCAAGGCAAGTTTGAGGAAATATATGGACATTGCTAGTTCATCTACACTGCACAAGTGCCGACTGTTTTTGGCATTACCTTTCTGCTGTGCCACATGTTTATGCTGTTTCATTATATAATCACGTAACATATTTCTGGATCGTCGATAAACAAAGTTAGCAGACACTTGACTATATCTTGTGTTAGAAGAATAAATTTAATTTGACACGAGATAATGCACACTGCACTAGCCTGTGTTTGTGGTATTCAGAGATAGCTTTAGCTGTACATGTATGATGAAAGGTGCTTTGAGAATAAATATTGAATTGTACATCAATAAAAATTGTTATTTTATTAGAATTCTGATAAAATAATACAGTAGAACATGGACATAATTTAACTTGTGAAATACATCTATTATTACAAGGTTATCACTTTGGATAATGTAAACCTGTAATTTTGGACTTTCGGATGTCCATTGTAGAATGTATTTTGTTTAATGACATCTTCAATCACAGGTTTTTAGAGCATATGCACCTTGTCTCAAGTACTGTTTTACTTTTTGCTTCCGTGAAGATGTTTTGAAATAAATTTGATTAAGATTTTCAACTTATTAATTGCAAGTACTGTGGAATATTTGCAATAACTAACCAGAAATAGTGTTACAGTTAGGCAATGCGACATTCAGACATTTATGGTGCATGGATTTTGTGTGAATTCTTCAATAGATCAATCAAGTATAACACTAACAGGTAAGTTGTGTACCTAAACTGATACACAAACAGTTGCATCAATAACAAGACCTTATCTGTAGAAAGTCTTGAGACAACTGTTGCAATATGACAATTTGTTGCTATTATATAATTTATAACATGAGTGATACTGATGAAGTCAAACAGTAATTGTAAGTCTACCAACTAACTTAGCTTTGTTTGTGACATTAAGATGAAGTGGACTAGGGCAGGGCACATCAGTAGAACACAAGATGGATATTGTATCACACTACCTAGAAACTGATGAGGGGAAACAATCTAGATGCAGACTAACAAGACCGTGGAGAGATGAATTAAACACGTTCTGGTAGGAAGCCATCTGGCAGAGAAGAGTATTCTGAGGCCTTCACCCAACCAGAGGACACTGGTTGCGCACTGACGATGGAGGTGAAGTTGTTCTACTATTGCAGTCAGAAATAAATGTATTTACTCGGAGGCAGTTTGTTGAAACAGTCTTGAAGGTGGACTTGTGACTCCACTAAACATCACAGGTGTGTGATTACACTGTAAACCCATCCAGTGTTTGTTATTTTGCCTGGTTATTTTATCTGAGTTTTGTTTACTTTCAATGTCTAGAAATTAAAATTGTTAAATATGCTTTAGCCTTGCACTGTATATGGATATATGCTGGTTCATTTATTAGTTTCTCATATTCCCTCCAGTTCAGAAGCTGAGTTACAGTTTTGCTTGCATCAACAACTATTATAATGCTACACCATGCGACATGTGGATGAACAATGTTTACAAGTGACAGCAAAGAAGTCAATTTTATAACTCTATGACTGTGGAAAGAAACATCTTACGACATACATATAAACAACCTATATTATGGAAAATGACACAATTGCTTATTGCAAATGCCAACAAATAGCTGGCCAAAATATATAGGTTCACTGTCCCAATTCGGCAATCGACTAATATCAGCTTTTCCGTTAAACTGGCACTGTTCATGAAACTAATGTTATGTCTTCAACAAGGTTTTTCAAGTAAATTCATGGCATAATAGTTTTAACTGTAGTTGCAAATGGTTAGGTTTTATTAATGCTTTTAGATACATAGACTGAAACAACTGCCTTTAATTACACCTTAGTGATGGCCTGTCCACAGACATGAACACAGCATGTAATTACACCTTATTGATGGCCTGTCCACAGACATGGACACAGCATGTAATTACACCTAATTGATGGCCTGTCCACAGACATGGACACAGCATGTAATTACACCTTATTGATGGCCTGTCCACAGACATGGACACAGCATGTAATTACACCTTATTGATGGCCTGTCCACAGACATGGACACAGCATGTAATTACACCTTAGTGATGGCCTGTCCACAGACATGGACACAGCATGTAATTACACCTTAGTGATGGCCTGTCCACAGACATGGACACAGCATGTAATTACCCCTTAGTGATGGCCTGTCCACAGACATGGACACAGCATGTAATTACACCTTAGTGATGGCCTGTCCACAGACATGGACACAGCATGTAATTACCCCTTAGTGATGGCCTGTCCACATAAATGGACACAGCATGTAATTACCCCTTAGTGATGGCCTGTCCACATAAATGGACACAGCATGTAATTACCCCTTAGTGATGGCCTGTCCACAGACATGGACACAGCATGTAATTACCCCTTAGTGATGGCCTGTCCACAGACATGGACACAGCATGTAATTACCCCTTAGTGATGGCCTGTCCACAGAAATGGACACCTTAATGGTGGCCTGTCCACAGACATGGACACAGTATGTAATTACCCCTTAGTGATGGCCTGTCCACAGACATGGACACAGCATGTAATTATCCCTTAGTGATGGCCTGTCCACAGACATGGACACAGCATGTAATTACACCTTAGTGATGGCCTGTCCACAGAAATGGACACCTTAATGATGGCCTGTCCACAGACATGGACACAGCATGTAATTATCCCTTAGTGATGGCCTGTCCATAGAAATGGACACCTTAATGATGGCCTGTCCACAGACATGGACACAGCATGTAATTACACCTTAGTGATGGCCTGTCCACAGACATGGACACAGCATGTAATTACCCATTAGTGATGGCCTGTCCACAGACATGGACACAGCATGTAATTACACCTTAGTGATGGCCTGTCCACAGACATGGACACAGCATGTAATTACACCTTAGTGATGGCCTGTCCACAGACATGGACACAGCATGTAATTACACCTTAGTGATGGCCTGTCCACAGACATGGACACAGCATGTAATTACACCTTAGTGATGGCCTGTCCACAGACATGGACACAGCATGTAATTACACCTTAGTGATGGCCTGTCCACAGACATGGACACAGCATGTAATTACACCTTAGTGATGGCCTGTCCACAGACATGGACACAGCATGTAATTACACCTTAGTGATGGCCTGTCCACAGACATGGACACAGCATGTAATTACACCTTAGTGATGGCCTGTCCACAGACATGGACACAGCATGTAATTACCCCTTAGTGATGGCCTGTCCACAGACATGGACACAGCATGTAATTACACCTTAGTGATGGCCTGTCCACAGACATGGACACAGCATGTAATTACACCTTAGTGATGGCCTGTCCACAGACATGGACACAGCATGTAATTACACCTTAGTGATGGCCTGTCCACAGACATGGACACAGCATGTAATTACACCTTAGTGATGGCCTGTCCACAGACATGGACACAGCATGTAATTACACCTTAGTGATGGCCTGTCCACAGACATGGACACAGCATGTAATTACCCCTTAGTGATGGCCTGTCCACAGACATGGACACAGCATGTAATTACCCCTTAGTGATGGCCTGTCCACAGACATGGACACAGCATGTAATTACACCTTAGTGATGGCCTGTCCACAGACATGGACACAGCATGTAATTACACCTTAGTGATGGCCTGTCCACAGACATGGACACAGCATGTAATTACACCTTAGTGATGGCCTGTCCACAGACATGGACACAGCATGTAATTACACCTTAGTGATGGCCTGTCCACAGACATGGACACAGCATGTAATTACACCTTAGTGATGGCCTGTCCACAGACATGGACACAGCATGTAATTACACCTTAGTGATGGCCTGTCCACAGACATGGACACAGCATGTAATTACACCTTAGTGATGGCCTGTCCACAGACATGGACACAGCATGTAATTACACCTTAGTGATGGCCTGTCCACAGACATGGACACAGCATGTAATTACACCTTAGTGATGGCCTGTCCACAGACATGGACACAGCATGTAATTACCCCTTAGTGATGGCCTGTCCACAGACATGGACACAGCATGTAATTACACCTTAGTGATGGCCTGTCCACAGACATGGACACAGCATGTAATTACCCCTTAGTGATGGCCTGTCCACAGACATGGACACAGCATGTAATTACACCTTAGTGATGGCCTGTCCACAGACATGGACACCTTAGTGATGGCCTGTCCACAGACATGGACACCTTAGTGATGGCCTGTCCACAGACATGGACACAGCATGTAATTACACCTTAGTGATGGCCTGTCCACAGACATGGACACCTTAGTGATGGCCTGTCCACAGACATGGACACCTTAGTGATGGCCTGTCCACAGACATGGACACCTTAGTGATGGCCTGTCCACAGACATGGACACCTTAGTGATGGCCTGTCCACAGACATGGACACAGCATGTAATTACACCTTAGTGATGGCCTGTCCACAGACATGGACACCTTAGTGATGGCCTGTCCACAGACATGGACACCTTAGTGATGGCCTGTCCACAGACATGGACACAGCATGTAATTACCCCTTAGTGATGGCCTGTCCACAGACATGGACACAGCATGTAATTACACCTTAGTGATGGCCTGTCCACAGACATGGACACAGCATGTAATTACACCTTAGTGATGGCCTGTCCACAGACACGGACACAGCATGTAATTACACCTTAGTGATGGCCTGTCCACAGACATGGACACAGCATGTAATTACACCTTAGTGATGGCCTGTCCACAGACATGGACACAGCATGTAATTACACCTTAGTGATGGCCTGTCCACAGACATGGACACAGCATGTAATTACACCTTAGTGATGGCCTGTCCACAGACATGGACACCTTAGTGATGGCCTGTCCACAGACATGGACACAGCATGTAATTACACCTTAGTGATGGCCTGTCCACAGACATGGACACAGCATGTAATTACACCTTAGTGATGGCCTGTCCACAGACATGGACACCTTAGTGATGGCCTGTCCACAGACATGGACACCTTAGTGATGGCCTGTCCACAGACATGGACACCTTAGTGATGGCCTGTCCACAGACATGGACACCTTAGTGATGGCCTGTCCACAGACATGGACACCTTAGTGATGGCCTGTCCACAGACATGGACACCTTAGTGATGGCCTGTCCACAGACATGGACACCTTAGTGATGGCCTGTCCACAGACATGGACACCTTAGTGATGGCCTGTCCACAGACATGGACACCTTAGTGATGGCCTGTCCACAGACATGGACACCTTAGTGATGGCCTGTCCACAGACATGGACACCTTAGTGATGGCCTGTCCACAGACATGGACACAGATGTAGTTCAGCCCTAAATCAGGGTGGTTTGAAGACACTGAACAATCAAAGTGAGCCAGAACATTAATTTAAATTGTGATTTCATTGTGATATATGACAAACGTGTTTGGGAGAGGGGAAGGACCCAGCCTTGTAGCCCACCTGCTTGATATCTACCAGGGAAATGTCAAGTAATGTATTAAATATTCTTTTTAAAGATGACAATTACACAAAATAATTCACAAGTGTTAACTATATTTACACTGTAGCTGCATGAAACGAGCCATCCAAGTGTAGTGTCACATTCACATGGTCACCCGGGCTGGCTGCCTGGAGCAACCAACACCCTACACTACTTGAACCCTGTCATTAACCTGCTCAAATATCAAACATAATGTGAGATTCTTAGCAATACTGTTATCATGAAATAATAACAATTACATTTCAAGAATATTTGTCACTACAGTATCAATCAATTAATATTTTACTGGATATCAGTTCTCTGAATGTGCAGTAAATGGGTAATTGCAACATCAAAATACAATTAAATGCAATTACACATTGCAAACTGCTACTGCAGTCAAATGGCAATTGTCATGGAGTAATCATTTTGGGCATGTACACAAATTTAATATGTTGGTCCACATTATCTGAAACGTTTGTATAGCTACAAAACCATTAAAGGCAGCTACATTTTTTACAAACTGAACTTGCATTATAAAAATACACTTATCAAGATAATGATGAAACAGTTGCAAAATGTGGGTGTCTGGCTGGCAGACTTTGAATAGTTTTACAACCTTCTACACAGCTTTCACTGTGAGTGGCATGGCATGTCACTATTTGTGGAGCCATTTTTAGACTCATGGTCATTCTCTGCTACACATTCTTTGGCCT
Organism: Ridgeia piscesae; assembly: GCA_025642075.2. Classification (NCBI taxonomy): domain Eukaryota; kingdom Metazoa; phylum Annelida; class Polychaeta; order Sabellida; family Siboglinidae; genus Ridgeia; species Ridgeia piscesae. The sequence goes on from JAODUO010000257.1 coordinate 351,737, forward strand.
TAATTGGACCTACTTTGGTTTCAGCTGTATCACCTCCATTGTTTCTTACACAATCAGTGTCATTTAAACCACAGTTCACATGAGCATCTGCACAGATGATGATTTCAGTTGTGGAAGCTTTGCTCTTGTTGTCACAACTGTTGCCCTTTGTTGTGCACTCACTGGTTGCTTCAGTACACTCTGTTATGCTCATAGATGTTTTACACATGCTTTTGGCACCTCTGTTGTTTGTTGCACACTCTGTGCTTTCTCTCACACGATTGTTGCTCTCTGGTTGACAGTGCACAGTATTTGAGGAAGAGTTTCTGCCAGCAGCTACACCACCATTGTCTACAGCGTCATCACTGTTGCTCTCTGTCTTAATGCCACACTTATTTAACATGTGACAAGCCATATGATCTTCAACTGGGCTGATGGTATCCTCCAGTCTGTCGCCATCCTCTGTTGGACTGTTGCTGTCAGACCTGCTAGTGGCCACACTAAACACAGGCTTGCGATAAACCCCAGAGCGCGTGCACAAGACAGCAGTGTTGAGCTTGGGCCAGCCATAAGGCTTCGTGTTGAAGATGCGGGCGTGACGCCGAGTCGAGATGTTGTATGATGACTTTGTCACGGGCAATGTGTTGCGTTGTGTTGGGAAGGTCGTGACCCCACGGATGGTGCGAAGGTCAACTCGTGATAAGGCAGGTCGTTCTCTCTTCATCTTCTCAGGCTCAAGGTCAAGGATGAGATTCTCAATTTCTGCCTTGGTGTGAGTGACAACACTGGCTGTGTGCACACGGTGCAAGTGACTGGTGCACTCGGATCGGTTGTATGCGGTGTAGCGACACAACTTGCACTTGAAGCGGCGCCAGCCCAAGTGGCGCACTGCATGGCGGTGCAGGTTGGATGTGGTGCCATAGTGGCGGTGGCATTTCAGACACACCAGTTTAGTGTCATCAACCATGGCACAGATTCGCGCAAGGTCACTCTCACTGATGCCCACTAGGGGGTCATCGTTTGCAACTGTCAGAGTTGGGCTGGTCTTTTCGGGTGATGCTGTAGTTGTGGCAACTGGCTGCTTGAGCAGCGTTGACGATACAGGACGTCCTTTCTTTGTTGGCAGCACCAGTGCTGGAGGACCAGCATTCTGATGACAGGTTGATACATGACTGTCTAGAAGATTCTTCCTGCCAAACACCTGTTTACACCATGCACAGACGTGAAGTGAAAATGCTGAGCTGAAAACTATCTGTTCGGACTGGGCAGAGTCCTTTCCTGTGGCCACATCATTCTCATTGCAGTGTTGCTTTGAAGCAGGCCTCGTGTGCGGCTGTGGCACAGACACCTTGCAGCGCTTGTTGCGGACGTGTGAGGATGTTGACTGGTGCATGACTGTGGTCACTGGGTGAGTCGGACGCAAATCCACCTTCCTGCCCAGCTCCTCCACAGACTTGCTGTAGGCCAGCTTCTTCAGTTTTGGCCGCAGTTTCTCAACCTGCGTGTCTGTCTTGTGGTGAATCAGTCTGAGATGGCGGGTTGTGCCCCACAGCTGGGAGAATGTACGGTCACAGTACAGACAGGGAAAGAAATGTCTCCTCTCTGCATGAGCATTCGACATGTGATAACTGAGTGTCTTTGGCGTTAAGTACTTAGTATTGCATTTGAGACATTTTAGTTCTTCAACATTGCACCCAGAATAGAGGCTAAGTTTCTGGGTAGTGGGTGTCATTGCCTTGCGGGTGTAGCGTTTGCGGAGATTCATGCGTGTACGACGGGCTGTTGCGTGGGCCTTTGCACGGTTTTCAGCACTGACTCGGGACACTTTGTGCTTTGTTGTCACTGTGAGATCCTCTGAAGTTGCCTTCGGTACTACTTTCTGTTCCAGCACATCAAGATGTGGCACAACATCAGTGCTGGACGTACGTTTGCGTAGATTCATATGAATGTGTCCAGTGGCGTCCTCTGGTAACACAGTCACGATGGATGTATTGTCAGCAGTAGGAGCTTGCAGGGGTTGAAATGATGCCAGTGGTGATGAATCTACCTCAATGTCACAGACATTCAGCTGAAAGACAGCATTCTTGTTGCTAGCAACAGAATCCAGGCGAAGAAAATTTGTCCTTTTCTTAAGCCGTTTCCGTGAAACGCGTCGTGCAGCTTGAGTGTAGAATTCATAGGGCTTCACTGTTGAACCACCTGTCACAAACATACAGCATTACAATGAGAAGTATGAATGCAAACCACATTATTATTGTTTCAATAATAATTGAACTGCTTGCATGTGGGCAGTCATCGGGGGTAGAAATAACTCCAGAATTTCTGGTAGTCAGCAGGACTACTTAGTTGGGAAATCTGGTAGTCCTCAGATATATCTGGTAGTGAGGAAATGGCCCAGATGTAACCAAAATAACATGACAAACACAAAATTTGAAAAATATTCCCATATTTTGTGGTAATCCATCGGACTACTGCTGTCATCATATTTGGTAGTCCGACCAAGTTTCTGGTAATCCTCGGACTACCGGACTACCAATATTTCGACCCCTGGTCATTCATTTTGGATTGAGGATTGGTAGTCTCTAATTGCATATTGAATGAAATGTGTTTCAATAGGCCTAAGTCATAAAACACAGGTCAACTGGCTTGTATGTGTTAACATGTATCCACCAAAGAATTTTTATCTTGCATAAAGCCCTGCATTTCATAAAGAGCAAATGCAGTCGTCAATTACCCGGTATGTGACATATTCAATGGGTCTTATGGTCATGAGCCCCCATTTTTTAATTAATGTTACATATTATCAGATTTAGCCAATGTTTCAGTTGTTTTGTACTGTGCATGTTGCTGTGAGAACACAGCTGGGTGGTGCAATATATCCCTACAGTAAGCACCAACAACTAGTATTCTTGGAAGGAATAGTGGTGAAGTGGTCCCTATTGGTTTAAGTGAATACGTTTTGGTAAAAAAGACATGGTGTTTATGAAACAACATTTAGAAATGAAACATTCTTTTGTGCATGTTAGGGATCTGTCATATTTTGAACACATCAGATCAGATATGTATGATCAGATCAGAGGGAGTGGGTGAGGTTAAACAAACATTTGTCCTTGTTTTTTAAAAACATTAAGAAATGTTTTTTTTTATTTTGACCGGAAACCATTCCTATACTACAAGAAGAATAATGAGTTGTTTACCTTTGTGTGGCAATGCACTGGCCACAGAAATGGCCATGAAGCAAGACTGTGTTGTCATAGAGTTGGCTGTCGTTCCTGACGCGTCTTCTACATCAGCCGTAGAGGTCTGTTCCCTCATAACCTGCTTACTCCCTTCTCTTGCATCCTCACCTTGGGGCACACCTGACTCAACTTTCTTTCGATCAGACGTCTGTGTGCTGCCCTCTGCTGGTGCGGTAGGCTGCACAACGATTGTTTCATCTTCGGGTTTATCATCAATGAAATGCAACCTGTTTGAGGTGTGCAACTCCGTGCAGTAAACACGCTTGTGTGCAATGAAATTTGGAAGTCCCCGGAAGAGGCTTCGACAGACTTTGCATTCATAGACAATATCACATTCATTGAGAAGTAAGTGCCGAATTTCACTGGTTCCTGATCGGACACTTTGAATTAGCTGAGCAGTGCCCTCTGTACCAAGTGTAAGTGGCTGACACAGCGACGATAGATCTGATGCTGGGTTGTCCCCACTTCCTTCAGTCATGGCAATGTGTCAATTCCTAGAAGAGTAGTAAATTATATTAATCATTAGATAAACAATATGTAATTGTAATCTGATAGGAGCATCAGATACTTTTTTATTTGTTTCAAATGCCATGAAACAATACTACAAGTCAGTATCTTCCGCTACAGTATACATCCTCAAAGCATGCAGCTTATCAGTGTATTGTTAACCATCACCATTCTGGTTTGTAATACACGACGCTAGAGTGGTTTTGGCAGTCATTATGATGAGGTTTTCTGTTCTGTTACCTTGAAAATGGCAGCAATTTAAATTATTTAATAATGACAAAGTAGGTGACACTCAGGCAGGGTTGGATCCAAATATGTATTTTAATTAGTATTTGAATACAGAAATGTTGTATATTTGTCAGGCCTGATATTTGTACTTGAATTGGAAATCACAAATGTGTATTTGATATTTGGTCTGTATTTGACAAGTATTTACAAATACAACCAAATACATATACAAATACTTGTTTTCTATTTTTCAGATATTTTTATTTCATGTTATAATGCCACACAAGAAATCTGTGTTCAAATGATCAAATCCTTCTGAAGGCAACTCAGTGCCAACCAAAATGCCATTTTGTTATGGTGTGGCCATTTTTCTCTCTCAAAAATTAGTAATATTTTCAAAAAAATAATTATTGACACCATAGCTTTATGTAGAGACCTGTCCACCCGTCATTTGGACAGGTAAAAACGAATATGGCAAAAAAATGAAGGAGCCAAAAAAAGGTCTTCCAAAACCATAGATATTGTTAGTTATGCCTTGAAAGTGAGTAAAATGGTGTCACATGTGTGTTTGTAGTCCATTTAGGTCATCAGACACATTTAAAGTTTGTGAACTGGCTTAACAGTTAACATCCATGTGTCCACCAATGTGTGACTGGCAATAATTTGATCCTGTATAAAGCCCTGATTGACACTCCATGTTTTAACGTCACTATGATTCACCACATCACAATAATAGTCAAATAAAGCCATAATAAAAAGGATTCCAGGGTCTCTTGGCCTACTTTGGGGGGTTCTTACTATCATACAGAGAACCAAAACAGTGGAAGGTAAATTGCTGTATGGTGCAGTATCTAGTCCTCAGGACTATTGATAGCATGTGCATTTCACTCCTTGACAGACCTGTTCAATGAAACACTGTCTCAACTTCACTGGGAAACATTGGGCCATGTTGCATCAATTTACTACTTAAAAACTATTCAAAGACATGGCATGGACACGTGCAGAGGGTGTGCAATGCCTGCCTCCCAAAGACCATCCTCTATTTGGAATTGACTGTGGGCAAAGAAGTTCTAAGCAGAGAGAAACTGACACTTAAAGATGTGGTCTAGAGAGATCTGACAGACTATGTCATTAACCTTCTGTGCTTGGAGGCTGTTGCTGAAGACAGAGTGATTCAACCGTTGACACTGAAGCATACTGGATGAAGCAGAAATCATGCGAGGCACCATGCAAGAAATATACCTACATATGTAAAACTGCAATGGGCACAAACTCTTTGAGATAGAAGATGGCCACTACAACAACCACCTCTTCTGCAGAAGTACTCTGGCCATGTAAGAGGTGTGACCAGCTCTATCATGTTACCAAGACTGTGTGACCAGTCTGAATGTTTCTAACAACCAAGAGGAAAGATGTCGCCTAGCCCTAGAGGCTAGACAGTTGTTTGCCACCATTGCTAAGTGTTGGTTCATAGGGGTAAGACACCTTGAAATGTCAGCTGCTAGTTAACATGCAGATAGCTGCTTTTGTGAAGTTGTGTTAATCATATACAACAGTTAATGCATTGGAATCTGACTGCTGTAGGTAGGTGGCTGTTGGCTAAGGGCCGCCCTACAGGGGTACAACTGCATTTGGTGATTTGTTGCTTGACAGAGCAAATGTTTAAACTCAAAATCAGTGCAAGCTTCCGAATTAGGTTGCATAATGCCGTGCTTAATAGTACATAGCGTCAGGTACAGTGTGAAATGCAGTAAGTGTGTATAACAATAATAAGTATATATATAATTCTGAGTGAACAAAATGTTATATTTTGTCATAATATTATCTGACATGTCTCGACTCCAGCTACGTTTCGGTTTTAGTCACGTCACAATCACGCAGCACCTCTTTCAGGCGGGTTCCCTGTTACTGATTTAAATAGTCAAGTGTGACATCTTGCCGTTACTACAGTGACCTTACATTACCACTTTAATTATTATGAAAAAAGATTTCGCTCCGTAAATTGATTGAGTTTACACCTACAATACACAGTTCGGTGAATCAATCTTCTCAGCCGCTCAGCCAGCACAATTCGCTAAGCATTATGGGTGTCACTCTAACATCCGGGCACTAAAGGTATGGCGGCCCGTGAGCCCTCTTGACGTGTAAACATACGCTTAGTTACGTCGGATTGAACACATAAAGCTAAGACATCTCGTTGTGAACTTGCTTTGGTTTGCGTGCTTTTTGTGAAACAACATTTAGAGTATAAATTGCTGCATTTTGGATGGGCTCTCCCAGCCTGACATTGTTCAAGTCCTAGTTTTGTGACAATAATTTGGGTAAAACTTAAGTTAAATTGGGCGACACGCCATGGCATGACATGATGATAATTACGTCTATACTGGCCAGCCTGCGAGTCGAACACATGAATAAAAACATGCCGATTTTTCCAATATATGAAGAAACATTGCATAGTATATAGATATTCAAAATATGTAACACTTATTTTGTTCCAAAGTGGGGGGACATTTCCTATGCTGTCTCCCTCAGGCTGGAAAGTGGGGGGCTCATCCCCCACCGATCAACGCCCATGCAAGATTTAGCCAAATTTAACAAGATTGCCGTCCGAGAGTGAACTCCAGATGGCAAGTGGACAAGGAAGGATTCAACATATTGATAATTCAACCCATGTTATCTATGTATATTTCAATGTCTGCCCTACTGAGTTAATTGTAGATGTTGTTTTTAAACACGCCACACTCCCCACAGTGAACATTACGCAACAGTATAGGAGCCAATGAGTATTTTGTGTAATATAAGTTATGTTTTTGAAAAGGTATGTTCACAAACCTCATTTTACATGTTTGCCAATCAGATTGTTTGTGTAGAATGTTTTGCACATTATAAAAATATGTTACATGTGGCGGTAATTACCCTACAAGTAATATCCTTAAGTGTTCGACTCACGAGCATGTTTGACTGGTGGGTCATTGACTATAACCATAGGGCTGATACACTGATAGGCTAATATTATAGGCTATGTCTAGTAATGTCATAGCCATGGCTTGTCAACCTGAGCCGAGGCTGTGCCTGTTCAGACATAAATATACAGTTGAGCATGCACAACCATACAATATCAAGATACACATAATTTTAGAACCAAGCTACACGATGTTGCATTCAATTTCAAGATTGTAGTATGACACAGTCATAGTCTATAAAAATATGCACCACCTAGATAGGTAATTTTATATGAAAACTAGAGTAGAATTACATGATGTGTCCAACTGATCAATTAGCTATGTATTGTTTATTGATCTATTAACCTGGTTTATGTTGTTTCAGTGTAGGGATGGCAAGTTCTGCTGGAGACAGAAGTCTGAATGATTCCCCATGTGTCAACTGGAGGGTTGTCGCCCCAAATGGACCATCACTGGCATATCATGCTGGCTGCGTGATTGGTGGACAACTGTTTGTCCATGGAGGCATTGACAAGAAACACAGCACGACGCCTCTCAGTAATTTGTATTGCTTGAACATTGAGACAAGCATATGGCAACAAATAAGAGTGGCCAACACCCCATGTCTTAGCCATCATGCCTGCATTGTGCTGGAGGACCGATACATGACGCTGATAGGAGGGTGGGATGGACATGTACGCACCAGCAATGTGTGTGTGTATGACACACTAGAGAAACAGTGGATATTTCCACGAGTAACTGGCTTCAATGCAGGAGCAGGACTGAGCTCACACACGGCGATGCTGCTGTCATCTGGTGACATATTGGTCATCGGACGAGAAGGCAGCTTGCGGATGCAGCGACGGTCAGGGAATGCATTCCTCCTGCGTGGGTCAATACAGAAGGGAGCATTCACATACTCAGAGTACTCGCTCGGAGTGTCTTCCCGTTCTGGTCACTCCGCAAGTATCATTGGTTCCACGCTGTATGTAATTGGCGGTCGAGCGGACAGACTCGTTGAAATGCATGCAGGACACAAAGCTGCTGTAACCACACCTTGCGGAGGCTTCATGTCACGTCTAGCCATGCTTGAAAAAAGACTGTCACCAATGAAGAAACCCCCTGGTGGCAGGAAGCACCATGTGGCTGTCAGTGGGGGCGGTGTCATTTTCATCCATGGCGGTGATACATTTGATGGCCGTCAACGGGAACCAGTTGGAGACATGTTTCTTTACATCAAACAGTCAGGACAGTGGTTCAAACTGTGCACGTCTAGTATTGGGCGTGCAGGTCATGTGTGTTGTTGCCATGGAAACAGGATTATGATCCATGGTGGAGAGGGTGGCCGTAGTGTTATTCATAGTGATACGTATGAATTGGAAATGGGATGGACGTAGGTGTCATAATGGGTGTGTCAGTCTGTCAACACAGGGTGCATTCTATATGTGCTAGCTATAAACTATAAATGATTGTAAAACATGTTGTAGAAACATAACATTGTTATGTCAATCCAAATATGACTCATGCTGAGTTACAGAGTAATGTCATTTCAGTAAATGTTGGCCAACATGTACATATCATCTTAATAAGTCCAATGCAAAAATGTGAACCTTTGCTACCAGGAAAACTCATGGATCACTATATTTTCTTGTAAATGCTGGTAATTTGTTAATGAAAACACAGAACTGGCCAATAAAGAAGTGTAATTGTTGGCAGTGTTGGCCAGTGGCTGTTTCCTATTTGAATAATAAAAAACTCGTCCTGGCCAAACTGTTGGTTTTATGAATGTGTGCATGCCTCATTAAATGTCCTTGTAAATTTCCTCACATTGGATCATAACTGTAAAAAAATTGGTTTTACTTTGTTATGTATATATGCATAAAACTAATAATGTCCTGAGCAAAATGGTTTAGGCTACTTCTAGAGCAACTCTAGAAATAAGCATATATAGGTTATTTTACAGCATGTATAGAAATAATGATTTAGGCCATTCCTAAAGCAGTTCACAAAATATGCTATTTCTAGGACATATATTGATGTTTATGCAATGGCCAGTTAGTAATGTTTTCATTGTGTAAACCTATACATCCATACAGTAATTGTTTTAAATAAATATGGTGCTTAATCTTTTCGTACAAGTTGTACTTTTTGATGGGGATATTGTGAAGAGACTTATTTCTAGAGCAATTATAGAAGTAAACACTATTTCTAGAAACGATCTCAACAAATACACACCTATATAGGAACTTAGTAATGTTTTTATGGTATATACTTGCATACAGTAATTGTTTCAAGTAAATTTAACAGAGTCACTGCATAATCATTTTATGTATGTTTTGTCCTTTTAGATAGGGACATATTGTAGAGCAGCTCTAGAAATAAGTGTGTAGGTTATTCCTAGCTAGAACATATCTTGATGTGTATGTGCTCTTTATTTAGGAAGAGTACCTGACAAAGATATTTGAATAACAAGTATAATACTGTACTGGATAACTTATTACTAATTAACTAACCATGCAGTAATATAAAAATCTGAATGTTTTAATGAGTTCAGTGATGGAAAGTGACTGGAACTATTGGAAACAGTGGTGTCATCTAGTGTCACCGTACAGTTAGCCACGATTACACACGCTGCGTGAGGTGACAGCACTTGATAGCCCCTCGCATCCTTACGGCGAAGTTACCTCGGTTACACAGGCTCTGTGAAGTGGCAGCACTTTTAAGCCCCTCAACTCCGCCTGGGGAATTAATGGGCTGCAATTGTAACCGCCAGGGCGGCCTTACCCCAGATTAGGGTAGAGGCGCTGATTTGCTCTCGGGCCGAATTTGAAATAACAAATTAAATAACGATACTTTTTTTCTTCAGATAGTGCTGTATTCTCAACAAAAAAACTATTTAAAATTAAACTTATACAAACACAAAATAAATAGAAATACAAATTTATAGTTATTTATAAAATAGGAATTACGGCAGGATCAAACAGTATCCGTGAGATGGCAGCATTGTTTAGCCCCACACGGGTAATATTAAAAAGCCGGCAAAATCACCAGACTGTCTTCTGGGGGTAGTTCAGCAGTCGACCGACAGTCGGTTAAGCGAGACTACGATTAACCAGACCCCCCAACTCCGCCTGGTATAGCTATGGTGACGGGCAGGGCGGCCCCCAGCCTTAATAGGGTAGAGACGCTGATTGACTGTCAGATCGAATATGAAATAACTAAGGATACCATTTTATCAGACAATACTATAATTATAATAAAAAACTATTCAAAATTAAATTTGTATTCACATAACCATAAATACAAATTTACAGTTATTTCTGACCTGACTATCTTTCTGCGAAGTTACGCAACCGAGCAAGAGTCGGTAAAATGAGACTAAGCGAAGTTGTGCAGATGAGCGAGAGTTAGTCTCGTTTAAAAGACTCGATCGGCTGCGTAGTTTCGCCAAAAAGTCTGGCCACTACATTATACTATAGCCGTCTTTTTAATGTTATCTAAAAAGTGCTGCCTTCTCACGGAGCCTGAATAATCGAGGCTTATCCTGTCACAATTCCTGCTCCACAAACAACTGCAAAATTGTCTTTCTGTTTATTTATGTGCGAATATAAGCTTAATGTTTACTCCTTTTATTTGTATAGTAGTATCTTATAAAAAAGCTTCATCGCCTGAGAGCCAATCAGCGTCTCTACCCTATTTTGGGGTAAGGCCGTTCTGGTAGTAACATCGGCATAGCATAAACCTACCAGGTTAAGCGACAGTCGGTTAAGCGAGTCAAATATATTCTAATATATGCCATCTATACCCGGATATCATATCTGGGCATCCGCCATCTTAAATACGTTTTTGTTTAACGTGTGTCGATAGAGATTGCATTCTCTACGTATGTATGTTCTTGTGTCAGTAAAACGACGTTTTAAGTCATACATTCGTAAGTTCCTGTACACCTTTATACTGTTTGCAGTTTATCGATTAAGTTAATAAATTTGTGAATTTGTTAAACGTCTCTTAAAGCAATAGTTTTGACTGGAATGTTAACAACATTAATGATAAACAACAAACACTATAAATGAAAGGCGCCAGTGTCGATAGTTGAAGGCTCATAGCATGGGAAAATGCAAAGACATGTATGTACATCACAAGGCGTTGTTATTATTTACACCTTTACATGAATTGAGTTATAGGTTAGCTTGTTTGACCTCTGGGCGAGACGGTAGGCCTATTACCAGACCCATTCACACTGGACGAAGGAAGAGAGCTGCAGTGAATGTCCGAGTATGTAAATATAATATATATCGGCATTCCTCAATATGACCACAACTACGGAACTGCATAAGAAACTCGTTAATAAACAAAGAAAGGTTTATAGCTATGAATCGTGCATGTAAATGTATGGTCATTAGTATCTGTTCGCACTGTCAGTAACACAGTTTCGTCGTTCCGGTATTACCATTAAATGTAGCATTATTTTCAAAGTCAAAATAACTGTACTATACAAACAATTTTGAAATCGCAAAATTGTCTGCATAATTGTTTCCACCGTCTACCCGCGCTTCAGTTTGGCTGGAACATGTCTAGGTTGCACCAACGTTTACTGTAGTGGTTGTTACACATGAATGCGATGCAATACATTCTCTGAAGGTTCGTTCGCATCGTCGTTGAACTCCGGATGTTGAATGAAAACGGCAAAATAGCATAAAACCAATATGGCGGCAGATGACACTTGCGTGTGTATTTACAGCCAGCGCCCTTGAGTAGATGGAACCAGCCAATCATTGTTTTACTTACGTTGTGTTCACAACTTTGAGTTGTAATTAGTTAACTGATTTGGACCTGGAGCTACTTCAAAATGCATAGAATTAGGTTACGAATGCACACTGCATAGAATTAGGTTATGAATCTGGAAACGTGGAAGACTGGTTGAAAAAACATTAAATTCAATGCAATTACGTCAAGCTTTTAAACAGTACCTATTTCCAGAAATAGATAAGCGAGCGTTTCTTACATGGCTGGACCTCATTCTCCACGATACAACTTTCATTGGCTTGACTACAACTTCTGGTTTGAAAAATAAGACCCGACGCAAGGAACGCACCTAAGGAACCGAAGTAGATTTAACTAATTATCCACATATCGCGGACAATATAATACATACCCAAAGAATGCATGCTGAACACCCGATGGTTTTAAATCAGTGAAAAAATGAAGTACACTCCGACAAAATAATTACATGTGTCAAATGCTGTCTTTTTGCGATCGGAAAGGGACTCTCAAAATGTGTCTGAATTTCTCTGCATGATTTCGTGTATATTCGGGGGCATACAGTTCGGTATCATTTGTGTTTGTAGCCACTAGTCGTGTCTCGTCGTCAAACCACAGTCCAAGTTCAATTGTATTCCGAATATACCCGAGAGCCAACTTACTGGGAAAGGCTCCCCACCGTGGCATATCGCTGACATGCGCAGCAAGCATCTTAAAACGAATTCCTTCAGGTCTAAAACACCACGAACAGTGCCACCCAGAAGGCAGCGCGGCCGAGCCGAAACTCCAGGTATGTATCCTGCCGCCAGCCTTGTATTTGTATTCATTCACCAATCTCGGGTTGTCCGTCATGTGTTTAGTGGCGCGCCGAAGTCGGTAAAGATATCCGTCGAAAATCCACTTAAGCATAGCAACTGAACACGCACCAAACACGTGCGAATTACCGGTATCGGGGGATCTGAAAAAGAACCCGAAAACGTTGTGACGCAGGTTAAAACCGATTGGTTCCGGGTACCCGTAGTGAACTTTTAGAAACACCAATGCCGACCGTGTAGGAATTTCGTCGGCGTCCGTCGATATGATCAAGTCATCGTCACGGATGTTTCTAATGCGAGAAAAGCCGTCGTAGCCAATGTAATTCCGGAGTAATGCGTCGACAGCCCATCCGTCCGCGTGCCCGTCTAGCGGGAAGTAGTCCAGCAGCACATAAACGATCTTACTTTGCAATTCGCGCAAGAATCCGTCGCGCATGCGCTGCAGTAGTCGCAGCTCTTTGGGCTGACCGGAAGCCGTGTAATTCGACTCCAGTATAACGTAAACATCTACTGACCCGGAGAGTTCGTGGAGTCTCGTTTCGAGCAAGTCGAACTCGTTGGCGAATGGAAACGCGTAGATTATACGGCGCGGAATTGTCATGGCGCCGAGTCCGTATTCGTCCGGGTAGTTGGAGACATGTACTGCTTTCGGGATACTACACATGGATCCGAACCAAGCCTTACGACACACACATCCGTCCGCCGATGTCACTCGGGCCGTGCCGTCGATAAAACATATCCAGTTGAATCTGCGAACAAACATAATTAATAACAACGCAGTCTGCTCGCTTCAGAATACTCATCAAGATATGTATTATTACCAATATTACTACTACTACTACTACTACTACTACTACTATTCCTACTACTACTACTACTACTACTACTACTACTACTACTACTACTACTCCTACTACTACTACTACTACTACTACTACTACTACTACTACTACTACTATTACTATTACTACTACTACTACTACTACTACTACTACTACTACTACTACTACTACTACTACTACTACTACTACTACTACTACTACTAATAATAATAATAATAATAATAACAATAATACATTTAAATAAAACAGTTGTTCTCCGGTGTAAAAAGAGTCAAGCCGTCAGCCATGTACAAGCAGAAGTTCCAGCGACCTTTTTTAAGGTGGTGTTTTAGCAAGCCCAGTGGTGGTAGTAGAGGTAGGAAGAGGAAGTAGAGGTTTTCTTCTCCGCCCCCTACCCCGAGACTATTCTCTTCATAATAGGGGAGACCGATTCAAGATTGCTGGTGGGTTTCTTAACCGATCCAATTTTTTTATGCCAAAGGATCCCCATATAAGCACATAATTTAATAGATTTTATATATAAATTCACCTTTTAAATACTGCATTTAACAAAACCGTTTTAATTATCAAAACACACAATAACATAATATTTTCAATTACAATGACTTGTACAGTATAACTTATAAATGCTCAATCAAACATTTGCATATGTAAAAACGTGATCTGATTTGACAGTTACTATGAATATATAAAATATGTAGACATGCCATCGAGTTACACATATATCGCTGTGCACTTCGCACAAATGACACAAATAACGACAAACACAAAACAGTGTTGTTTATTAAGAGTTTAAATGACCCTGGACACACACACTAAAATGTTAAACCGCTTGAAAGGCCACATCTCGTATCCCAACGAGTCGTATCGTAGAAATTACCAAGCGTGAATCCAAAGTCAAATAAGTGCGCAGTCACAACGTGAGTGGCATCAAAATGTCTACTATGTTATGTCTAAATGTAACAATGGTGGCACATCTCTCTCCCCGTCAAAACGAGCTACGGTGTGCAGATGTGACCTGCTTTGCTAAGGGTGAAATGATGGAAGAATATTCGACTTTTTGCTGAAAGCTGTGAACGTCATCAAGTTACAATTACTCAGCATCTTCTCCGTTTCTACCAAAAAATTATAAGCTATGTGAAAGAATAATTGATCACCCCAAATCGAGATATATGACATGGACCTGTCAGCTAAGATACACCTTTAGAAATTAAAAAGCTTCTTGTCTCCCTGCAAATAATGGATACTTCAGGGCGCTATCGAGTGGTGCATTAGGTTAAAATGAAGGTCAAAGATGGTCACCACCAAGCGATGAATGTTCAAACTGGACCAACCACTCCTATGATAAGCAAAACATTATGGCCGATGCCATCCTCGATTTTTTTATTTAAAGGTACATTTATAAGTCACTGAAGAAAAAAGACCGCGGAGCATGTTGTAACAGTGTTACAATTTGCCCCGAGATGAATGTTACAACTTTTCCCTGAACCGTCTCGTTCACAAAACACAGACTTGTAGACCTGCAACTGTTGAAGATGCGACGGACGATTCAGCGTCCTCCGCAGTCAGTCTCGAGCCGCAGTCGCAAGGGCAGGTAAAAATTTTGGTTATTTTGTATTTTAACTTAATTTTGATGTATTTTTATACGCGAAACCTTAGTTATGCAGCATCGTTGGTTTATAACTGTCATCGTCCTCCGGGACGTCGTTTGTTGCTCACTTACGTTTTACTGAAGTAGGCGGCCGTGTCGTCCGTCAGACAGTGCAAACGTTTGTGCAACGGCGCCTGTGTGGAGCAGTTTGATGAGTATCCGTTAGGTGGCGACACTGGATTCCACTTATGATGTATACTCGTCAAGTCCCTGGACAGGAAAGGTAAACAAATATAATATTCGTAATATTTCAAAACATAATCGCATCTAAGCTACCAATCACTTGAAAAACACAGGCGCATCGACGTGTGCGGGAATTGAAATGAAACAACAACAATACTTCCAAACATTGACGGTATAAATAGAATACTTCCAGACATTGACGGTATCAATACAACTGTCAACTGTGCATTAATTTTCACGAAATGTCATTAATCACGGAAAGGTTTCGCCAGAGATGCGGACGGCCTGGAAGGAATTAACATGCTGGCTCGATGTAATATGACATGTACATTTAACAAACCATAATACTTGATGTTTACATCCCAGGCGCCAAACTTTCATGGGTAAAAAAGTAAAGCCATGCTTGTTATAGACGTAAATTGACTATTGACAACGTCGCGCGTGTGATCTAAAAAAATTGACAGCGCACTTACGCATGTGACGCCGCCCGTCGGATTGTGAGAAAGGACGGATATTTTCGCTAGTTGACTAAAGTAATCCTATAGTCCGTCAAATTACACAAATTTAAATACATTATTTATACCGTCGTCAAATACGAATACTGGTAGGTCGCAGTTGCATGGTGTGTTTCAATTACCACAGCTGCTAAATTAATAATCAATGCTATTTTATATTGGTTCTGTGCCATTTGCCTACCTGGCTGGCGCTTGTGAGCCTCGTATGCTGCCCACTGACGGTGGATTCCGGACTCTTCTCGACGACTGTCGTGCATCGACCGGCGACACATGCCGTGCGGATGACGTCATGGGCGGCAAATCTTTGTAAACCACCGGCTCACGCTGTCTTTGACGAACACGTGGCTGTTTTGTTGATATGGCCATTAACAACACATCGTCGACTTTCACAACGGGATGTTTGATGTCCGTCCACATCTCGATAATGGCCGCTAGGGGGCGCCACAAGACTGGAAACACTTGCACGAGAACGACAAACGCGATAAGGCCAGCGACCAGCCACTTCCGGTAGCGACCACGCCGGGTGATCGCGCGCACATACATTGTCTACTCGCCGTTGAGACTAATCACCTTAGTTACATCTATCTCTACAGTTACTTTTAAGTATCAACATATTTTAAACAAAACAATATATTTAAAAAGAAAATTCGTTCTAATGCAAAAAAGCTCAACGATAAATTCAGACGTAACTGACATAATGTCCACTCGTCGTGGTCGAATGTTCTGGCCCGTGTTGTAGGCGTTCCGTATTGATGTTTCGTGTTTAGGCGTTCGATGCTGTGGTTTTGAGGTTTAGGCGTTCAGTGTTGATGCCCCGTGTTGTAGGTTTGTGGTGTTGTACTGTTCAGTTGTTAATCCGACATCAGAGGACCCGAGATAAACCTGAAAATCAAAGGAATACTTAATTAATTAGTTGAGAGTACCGTAGTGCGCTTCCTTTAGTTACATCTCTGCCGCAACTCTACCATCACTACCGGACTGACGTACACATATCTCTAAATCCAATACCATGTAACTAATCATTGTCCAGCAGACAGAAGTCTTCTTGCTTTTGTCAACCACGCTATGCGCACGTGTTGCTAAAACACGCTACAAGAAGAGGACCAACCTTGACATACGTACGTGTTGTCAAAACATGCCACAAGGGCAGGACCAACTCCACCATCCGTACATATTGCTAACTGCACCATATGTACGCGTTGCTAAAATATGCAACAAGAACAGGACCAACTTCGCCATAATTAATGTCGTTAAAACATGCAAAAAGGGCAAAACCAACTCCATCATCCGCAGGTGTTGTCAAAACATGCCACAAGGGCAGGACCAACTCCACCATCCGTACATATTGCTAAAACATGCCACAAGGGCAGGACCAACTCCACCATCCGTACATATTGCTAAAACATGCCACAAGGGCAGGACCAACTCCACCATCCGTACACGTTGCTAAAACATGCCACAAGGGCAGGACCAACACCACCATCCGTACACCTTGCTAAAACATGCCACAAGGGCAGGACCAACTCCACCATCCGTACATATTGCTAAAACATGCCACAAGGGCAGGACCAACTCCACCATCCGTACACGTTGCTAAAACATGCCACAAGGGCAGGACCAACTCCACCATCCGTACACGTTGCTAAAACATGCCACAAGGGCAGGACCAACTCCACCATCCGTACATATTGCTAAAACATGCCACAAGGGCAGGACCAACTCCACCATCCGTACACGTTGCTAAAACATGCCACAAGGGCAGGACCAACTCCACCATCCGTACACGTTGCTAAAACATGCCACAAGGGCAGGACCAACTCCACCATCCGTACATATTGCTAAAACATGCCACAAGGGCAGGACCAACTCCACCATCCGTACACGTTGCTAAAACATGCCACAAGGGCAGGACCAACTCCACCATCCGTACACGTTGCTAAAACATGCCACAAGGGCAGGACCAACTCCACCATCCGTACACGTTGCTAAAACATGCCACAAGGGCAGGACCAACTCCACCATCCGTACATATTGCTAAAACATGCCACAAGGGCAGGACCAACTCCACCATCCGTACACGTTGCTAAAACATGCCACAAGGGCAGGACCAACTCCACCATCCGTACACGTTGCTAAAACATGCCACAAGGGCAGGACCAACTCCACCATCCGTACATATTGCTAAAACATGCCACAAGGGCAGGACCAACTCCACCATCCGTACACGTTGCTAAAACATGCCACAAGGGCAGGACCAACTCCACCATCCGTACACGTTGCTAAAACATGCCACAAGGGCAGGACCAACTCCACCATCCGTACATATTGCTAAAACATGCCACAAGGGCAGGACCAACTCCACCATCCGTACACGTTGCTAAAACATGCCACAAGGGCAGGACCAACTCCACCATCCGTACACGTTGCTAAAACATGCCACAAGGGCAGGACCAACTCCACCATCCGTACACGTTGCTAAAACATGCCACAAGGGCAGGACCAACTCCACCATCCGTACATATTGCTAAAACATGCCACAAGGGCAGGACCAACTCCACCATCCGTACACGTTGCTAAAACATGCCACAAGGGCAGGACCAACTCCACCATCCGTACACGTTGCTAAAACATGCCACAAGGGCAGGACCAACTCCACCATCCGTACATATTGCTAAAACATGCCACAAGGGCAGGACCAACTCCACCATCCGTACATATTGCTAAAACATGCCATAAGGGCAGGACCAACTCGTTAAGACGTACGTGTTGCTGGTACTTGCTACAAGGACCAACGATACTCCAGTGAGATCTCCGCTGAACCAGTCCGAACCACTGACGAATTGTTTGAAATTGTGATACCATGGCAAACAACTTCCCGAGTCGGAAATATAATGCATTCATTTGTTAGGGAATTGTCGAATAATAATTACAAACGAGACCAGTTCAAATTCTATCATAATCATAAATCCGGGCATAACTGAAACGTTCCTATTCTATTTGTCTTTAGTAAAACGCTTTTGGCTATTGCATGTAAGGAGTGTATTGGAAGCAAAGTGTGAATGATTTCAAAGGTCTTTTTCTCAGAGTGTCATACACATATTGAATACCGTGTGTGACTTACTATTATAATATAGAAATTTGTAAAATGAGTGTTGTTAGGTCTATATAATTATAGTATTATAATCGCAGTTGTGCGCCGTGGCCCACGGTGCTACAGAGAGTGCGAGGTGGCCGTGGCGTGCGCGTGGTACAGGTGCGAGCTGAGTGAACGTGCCGAGACGGGTTGAGCGGTGAGCGCCGAGACGGGTTCAACGGGAGGACACGCCGGGCCTTGTTGACGCCACTCCGAGGTCGGCGATCATTTCGCGCTGTGTCCGTTCAGGCCGTAACAGACCGACCGTCCACGCGGGATTTACAATCATTCAGGGGTGCCATAACAGACGGTCCATGCGGGCCGTAACATACAGTCCATGCGGGCCGTAACAGACAGTCCATGCGGGCCGTAACAGACAGTCCAAGCGGGCCGTAACAGACAGTCCAAGCGGGCCGTAACAGACAGTCCATGCGGGCCGTAACAGACAGTCCATGCGGGCCGTAACAGACAGTCCAAGCGGGCCGTAACAGACAGTCCAAGCGGGCCGTAACAGACAGTCCATGCGGGCCGTAACAGACAGTCCAAGCGGGCCGTAACAGACAGTCCATGCGGGCCGTAACAGACAGTCCATGCGGGCCGTAACAGACAGTCCAAGCGGGTCGTAACAGACAGTCCACGCGGGCCATAACAGACAGTCCATGCGGGCCGTAACAGACAGTCCATGCGGGTCATAACAGACAGTCCATGCGGGCCGTAACAGACAGTCCATGCGGGCCGAAACAGACAGTCAATGCGGGTCATAACAGACAGTCCATGCGGGCCGAAACAGACAGTCCATGCGGGCCGAAACAGACAGTCCATGCGGGCCGAAACAGACAGTCCATGCGGGCCTAACAGGCAGTCCATGCGGGTAATAACAGACAGTCCACGCGGGCCGTAACAGACAGTCCATGCGGGCCGTAACAGACAGTCCATGTGGGTCATAACAGACAGTCCACGCGGGCCGTAACAGACAGTCCATGCGGGCCTAACAGACAGTCCATGCGGGCCGTAACAGACAGTCCATGCCGGCCGTAACAGACAGTCCATGCGGGCCGTAACAGACAGTCCATGCGGGCCGTAACAGACAGTCCATGCGGGCCGTAACAGACAGTCCACGCGGGCCGTAACAGACAGTCCATGCGGGCCGTAACAGACAGTCCATGTGGGCCATATCAGACAGTCCACGTGGGCCGTAACAGACAGTCCATGTGAGCCGTAACAAACGGTACACGCGGGCTGTAACAGACAGTCCATGCGGGCCATAACAGACAGTCCATGAGGGCCGTAACAGACGGCACACGCGGGCCGTAACAGACAGTCCATGAGGGCCATAACAGACAGTCCATGCGGGCCGTAACAGACAATCCATGCGGGCCGTAACAGACAATCCATGCGGGCCATAATAGACAA
Organism: Ridgeia piscesae; assembly: GCA_025642075.2. Classification (NCBI taxonomy): domain Eukaryota; kingdom Metazoa; phylum Annelida; class Polychaeta; order Sabellida; family Siboglinidae; genus Ridgeia; species Ridgeia piscesae. Next base: position 371,945 of record JAODUO010000257.1, read on the forward strand.
TCCATGCGGACCGTAACAGACAGTCCACGCGGGCCGTAACAGACAATCCATGCGGGCCATAACAGACAATCCATGCGGGCCATAACAGACAATCCATGCGGGCCGTAACAGACAATCCATGCGGGCCGTAACAGACAGTCCACGCGGGCCGTAACAGACAATCCATGCGGGCCACAACAGACAGTCCACGCGGGCCGTAACAGACAGTCCATGCGGGCCATAACATACAGTCCATGCGGGCCGTAACAGACAGTCCATGCGGGCCGTAACAGACAGTCCATGCGGGCCGTAACAGACAGTCCACGCGAGCCGTAACAGACTGTCAACTTGGGACGTAATACACGGTACACGCGGGCCATAACAGACGGCATACGCGGGCTGTAACAGACGGTACTCGCGGGCCATAACAGACGGTATACGCGGGCCGTAACAGACGGTACACGTGGGACGTAACAGCCGGTACACACGGGCCGTAACAGACAGTACACGCGGGCCGTAACAGACGGTACATGCAGGACGTAATAGACGGTCCACTCGGGCCATAATTGACAATACACGCGGGCTGCAACATATGGTACATGCGGGCCATTCTACACGGTACACGCGGGCCGTAACAGACGGTATACGCGGGCTGTAACAGATGGTACACGCAGGCCATTCTACACGGTACACGCGGGCCGTAACAGACGGTATATGCGGGCTGTAACATATGGTACACGCGGGCCATTCTACACGGTATACGCGGGCCGTAACAGACCTTCCACGAGGGCCGTACCAGACCGTCCATGTGTGCCGTAACACACCGATCATGCGTATAGTAACGGACCGTTGACTCGGGATGTAACGGATCATCCAATCGGGCCGTAGTATACCACCTTCGCTGGCTGTGTGAGACTGCGCCATTAATCTACTCACTGGGATAAAAGACGTACTGGTGAAAATAATCTTTACAACTAAACATTATCATCACCACAACTTGTTCTTTGTCTGATTTATATTGCCATAGTGTTTTACAACTGTGTCGGTAATTTTCCTTAAGAGCTTCACCCCGTCGTTACCCGTCTCTCCGGGTGTCACTTCCCCAGGTCTCGCGTATCACGGCTCAATATAAGTATAAGGTTGTTTGAGAGCATTGCGGGGAGCACACCACCGTCATAACTGCTCAAACATCGTAGACCTATATACGGTAGCATGTACGACGCTTTGGAGAGAAAAACATTTGCAATCCTACCAGTCTCCCAATCAACGGTGTCGGTCAGTTAATAAAAATACTCGTTGTCCGTGCAACTGATGTTAGAAGTTGTTTGGAAACAAACAAATCAATGTTTTAATCCACGATTACAAACACGGACACAAGTTTACTAGTTTTAATATCATGATAACAATACAATATTGCAAATGCTGATAGTCATGAAGACTTGTTTCGGCTTAGAAAGGTGTATAACAAAAGGCTTCTGTTGGGGCATATGCATCTCAAATAGTTACTAAAACCATTGGGAACTATAATCACGAACATTGCTCCAGCCATTCAACAGACTGGAGCCGTTGAAGACAACACTATTGTCTTAGATGTCACCATTACGTACGTGTCTACTCCGCCACTCCACCCGTCATACACGACAGACGACAGACGACACACGACACCCGACGTCTCACTCTTGTGCGCATCACCGATTTGGTTTTGGTGCGTCGAGTGCTAACTATTTTACGTCTGCATAGTATTCGATATGGCATTATAACAATCGTTACAAATGTAACTATAAATTGGAAGGAATTCGCGAAACCACCTTATCCACTGGCATAGCCTTCCGTACACACGTTGAGGAAATACGGACGGTCGACGCATGCCTAAAAACGGCCAATACCCTTGACAACAGCGAGAAATAGGAGAACATTAAAGAGAAACAAAAACACCTGTTGTCGTTACGTACAAGAAAAGAGTTAATATGAATTGATCATTTGCTAATTTTATCAATAGTATAACGCAAGTAGTTTATTTGAAAACTAACAATTTATTATTCGAACACTTTGATCATGTACACGTGTTGTTTCAGTTAACTTGTCCTCTCCCTGGGTCCACTGGACCAGTGAGAATCTAACACAAGTCCACTGTAATGCAATACATCATGGCTACTTGGCGGAAAAGTATTACTTTCCTCTTCCACTAGGCCCTACTAGTAAACCATTGACTTAAAAAAGTTGATTGTATTTAAAATTGGTTAAGTTATAGTGACTGTTTTATATAGTTGACCCGCTTGGTTTCCCTTTTAAATATCGAAATACATGTTGAAGTATAAACATTATATTTCAACTAGAATCATATCGGAATTCATACATATATACTACTTAACGGGAACTTCAAATATAAGCGGCTTCTGGTGCAGCGAACCGTGAAGGAGATGAAATACATAATCAAAGAGCTACATAACACCTAGACGACAATCCGTCACAAGCCTAGCTCCAAGCCACCGTGCTATGGCTCATCCATGCTGTTAGCTTGAAAAGGAAAAATCGTTGACATTGTAGATAACCAATCTGGATTCCGAGCATTATTCGCCGCAATTAGCCGCTTCACTACTCGCGTATTAGCGGTAATGGCGGCGAGACGCGGGGCGGAACATAATGACTCGGATGCGCCACTGACGAATCTGACGAATGCTATTGTGCAACGCGGACTGTTCTGCCACGTCGTGTACTCAAGTCATCCGTTTCTGACGCGTTCGCCGTCAACCAATCCGTCCGCTCTAGTGCGTCCTTCCTACACTGTACACACTACACACGCATAGCACTCACGCGCTCGCGCCTGCGTGCGTGCGTGTGTGCGTGTGTGCGTGTGTGTGTGTGTGTGTGTGTGTGTGTGTGTGTGTGTGTGTGTGTGTGTGTGTGTGTGTGTGTGTGTGCGCGCGCGTATGCGCGCGTGCGTGTAGGTGGGAGGGAGGATTTAAAAACGAATCACACAACGAGGAAAGGGACGCCATACTGCCCCTGGATTTACCCGTAATATTATATTAGTAGATTTAACTATCGAACAATCGCCGCCCTAAACGGTATTCTTCAAGGTTTCACCGGTTTACAATAACACGAGTTCAGATAAATTCCCCTAGACTCTAGTGCGCGGCCTAACAAACCTTTTCATTCAACCACCGTCGCTGCGAAGTCTGTGTTCAACGACACTGCCCAAGTTTATAAGCGACATAAGTGGATTCCAACCTGGAATATCGCATGATTGTGGTAGATTTATTCTATACAGTTAAGGAAACGCGATGACGCTGTAGCGCTTACATTTTTCCGGCATTATAAACATTCCGGTTGACGTTTCTGCGCACGCGCGATAAATGTAAAATCACCAATGTGCAGCGAAAGAACAAAGCATTTATGGTATAAATACTACGGGTTGTTCGTTAGGGTGTGTATAGAATCTCTCAGCAAAGTTATTTGTCGCAAATTAAAATGAGGCAGACAAGTTTTGAGGCATGTTTTGATAGCAAGCGTAAATCACGTGAATGTAGTGCGCCTTAATCCGTGACAATGGTTTAAACAAATGTAATATGTTATTGTATTGAACGAAATTTTAAGCAACTCTTCATAGTAATCACTGTTAACGAACAGCCAAAGGCATTTATACAAAAAATACTTTGTTGTTTCGCTGCAAATTGATGGTTTTATATTTATGACAACGTTGTCGCGCTTACATTTTTTCGGTCGTTAAAAACGTTCCGATTGACGTTTCTGCGCATGCGCAATAAATGTAAAATCCTCAACGTCCAGCGAAACAACAAAGCATTTTCGGTATAAATGCCACGAGCTGTTCGTTAACTTACGTGTGATGATTACTGTGAAGAGTTTCTTAAAATATCGTTCAATGCAATAACATATTACGTTTTTTTTAAATCACTGTCACGGATTATGGCGCACTATAGTCACGTGATTTACGCTTGCTATCAAACTATGCCTCACCACTCGTTTGCGTAGTGTTCATTTGCGACAAATAACTTTGCCGAGAGATTATATACATCGTAACGTAGTATTTATACCGTAAATACTTTTTCTTTTCGCTGCACATTGATGATTTTACATATATCGCGCATGCGCAGAAACGTCAATCGGAACGCTTATAACGCCGGAAAATGTAAGCGCTAAAACGCCACGATACCAACCTGTGCTATCTAGCACACACCCCGTCAAACCCTCAAATAACGGATGCCTGGCATATGGTCGGTTCTTATATTGCGTCCGTCCAGATTCAAAATTATTTCTTTATGAAAATACATAAAGTAACGTTTTCTGTGCGAATATACAGTATGAGAAATGTTTGAATTGTTAAATGTTAGCCAGCAAAAGTATTGTAATTCACGTACCTAACCGCTATAAACGTTATTGGCATAGGCTATGGCCATAGGCAATGTTTGACGGAGTTTACGCTCAATCGTTTTTGTAACGTAGCCTAATCGTGAGTTGGCGATGTGCACGAATCATCAGTTTACTTTATCCATCACGTGACAGTTGCTTAGGAAAAAACTCAGTCAAGCGATGGAAAAATGCCTGCCCTAAGCACACAGCGATGTACTAGACACACAAATGAATGTATCCAGTAGGTGGCGGTGCAGAGTTTATATTTCGGGCGTCATAAAATATCCTGGTGATGTTTCTGCGCATGCGTGAGTCAGTCGTTGCCATTAAGATGTTAACGCTTCCTGAATCTCATAATGCATCTGTAGTCTTATGTATATCGGCCACTATGAGCAAAAAGACGTATATAACCTTCCAGCAATGTTATTTGTCATTGCACATGAAACGAGGCTAACCAATTTTGAAACATATTTTGACGTTTTGATAGCACGCGGAACGCAAATCACGTGACTGCACTGCGCCATAATCCGGGACGGTGATTTAAATAAATGTAATATTTTAATGTACTGAAAGAAATTGTAAGCAACTCTTCAAAATAATATACCATAAATGCTTTACGTGTCGCTGCACGTTGATGATTTTACATTTATCGCGCAGGCGCATAAACGTGACACATATAGTTGATAACGCCCGGCAAAATGTAAGCGCGACACCGCAACCACAATCTCAATCACGCGCGTGCCTTCCATCAAGCTTTGCTGTGAAAACAATGCGGACCACGGTTATAAGCCTGTTTTGCATTACTGTTACATCTCCTAGGTCAAACATTATTGCGTGTGTGTGTGTGTGTGTGTGTGTGTGTGTGTGTGTGTGTGTGTGTGTGTGTGTGTGTGTGTGTGTGTGTGTGTGTGTGTGTTGTATGTATGTGCATGCATGCATGCATATATATATATATATATATATATATATATATATATATATATATATATATATATATATATATGTATGTATGTATGTATGTATGTATGTATTATACGCGTGTAATAATGTAACTCTAGTTGCGTTCGACGGCAACAACAACAATTAAAATGCAAAATAACTGTTTATATGTATTTACATGTCCGTTAACAAATGCAGGCCAGTTGATAAATTAGGGGTCAGTGGTTAAAGGAACCAGGCTTAGAAGGAGGCGAAAAGACACCAATTCCTTATAGGAGATACACTTTCAATTATTAAAAAATATGTACGTTATTGTGTGGAAACATCCGAAACAAACTGACGCACTTGTATATGGCTGTAATGTGCAACGCTTAATTAAAAAAATTAAACTAAATATACTTAGTTACCATATGAAGCTTACTAGTCGTGTATTCTTGCATCTTCCCATCCGTGACTTCGATGTCCCACCGGAATATGTTTTGGAAAACACTATACACTTAACAAGCTGCAGCTCCACCTGGGGAACATTATGAGCACCACAAGCTATGAAGAAATGCGAATAACATTTGTCACTGACATAACATGTCCGTCCGTGGAGACATGACTACAACCAGGAGCTTCACTTGCACTATTAGTGCGTGTTGTGTGGACAGTCATATGCGTGGTGACATGCTGTAAACGTCGCTGCTACAATACCTGTGCTTTATTCTGGCGTAGACAGGTGTGGCGGGTAGTCCGTAGACAAGACAGGTATGCTCCGAATGTAGGTCAACGCCTGGGGTGCGTGTCTCGCTTGTTGCGAGAGCTGTGCGCGCCGTAATTGCTGCACGTAGTCTGCGTGAATGCACAGAAGGTGATACAAACATTCCTACGCCTGATGTAAACAGTATCAAATCGGTCCGCTAACAAACCTAATTACAAATTAGCGATTTATCATTCGTGCAAGGAAACCCATCTAACAAACGCTTAACTACGTAGTTGTTATTTTGACGCATTCATTGTTGCTTACTAAAATTTGTTGACTACATTACATTATTATTTTTGTTTTACATTCTGCGATAGTCCTACCAAGGCTGCAACTGTTGTATCGTAGATCACAATTCATCGTTACACAAAAATGTCAGGCTAAATAACTTGGAAATATGAAATTATTATACTGAAAATTAAATAAACGAAGGATTGGTGCAAGATCAACAGGACACGGTACGCCTAACCCGACTCCACCTAAACATAGACATGAAAGTCACTAACAGTTGTGACGGATGGGTCCAAAGCACAAGGTGATGGCATTTCCAGGAAGGGCAGCTATACACACTGAACCAGTTGTTACTTACGCTGGAAATAAATTGCCGCCAGCAGCCCGCTTTGTTTATTCGTTTAAAATTCCACTGAAGTTAATTTAGCATATACATTTATTTTTGTTGTCAAGAACACTCTAGGGACGTGTGTGTGTGTGTGTGTGTGTGTGTGTGTGTGTGTGTGTGTGTGTGTGTGTGTGTGTGTGTGTGTGTGTGTGTGTGTGTGTGTGTGTGTGTGTGTGTGTGTGTGTGTGTGTGTGTGTGTGTGTGTGTGTGTGTGTGTGTGTGTGTGTGTGTGTGTGTGTGTGTGTGTGTGTGTGTGTGTGTGTGTGTGTGTGTGTGTGTGTGTGTGTGTGTGTGTGTGTGTGTGTGTGTGTGTGTGTGTGTGTGTGTGTGTGTGTGTGTGTGTGTGTGTGTGTGTGTGTGTGTGCGCGCGCGTGTGTGGGCGTGTGGTGCGTGCGGTGGGTGCGATGTGTGCGGTGCGGTGTGTGTGTGCGGTGCGTGCGGTGCGGTGTGTGCGGTGCGGTGTGTGCGGTGCGGTGCGGTGCGGTGCGGTGCGGTGCGGTGCGGTGTGTGCGGTGTGTGTGTGCGGTGTGGTGCGGTGCGGTGCGGTGTGTGCGGTGTGTGTGTGCGGTGTGTGTATGCGGTGTGTGTGTGCGGTGTGCGGTGTGTGTGTGCGGTGTGTGTGTGCGGTGTGTGTATGCGGTGTGTGTGTATGGGCGGTGTGTGTGTATGGGCGGTGTGTGTGTATGGGCGGTGTGTGTGTGTGTGTGTATGTGTGCGCGCGCGTGGGTGCGTGCGGTGGGTGCGTGCGGTGGGTGCGGTGTGTGCGGTGCGGTGTGTGCGTGCGGTGTGTGTGTGCGTGTGTGTGTGTGCGGTGTGTGTGTGTGTGTGTGGCGGTGTGTGGTGTGTGTGTGTGTGTGTGTGTGTGTGTGTGTGTGTGTGTGTGTGTGTGTGCGCGCGTGTGGGGTGTGATGGGTGCGCGCGGTGTGTGTGTGTGTGTGCGCGCGCGCGCGTGGGTGCGTGCGGTGGGTGCGTGCGGTGGGTGCGGTGTGTGCGGTGCGGTGTGTGCGTGCGGTGTGTGCGGTGCGGTGCGGTGCGGTGTGTGCGGTGCGGTGTGTGCGGTGCGGTGCGGTGTGTGCGGTGTGTGTGTGCGGTGTGCGTGTGCGGTGTGTGTGTGCGGTGTTGTGTGTGCGGTGTGGTGTGGTGGTGTGTGTGTGGGTGTGTGTGTGTGTGGGTGTGTGTGTGTGTGCGGTGTGTGTGTGGGTGTGTGGTGTGGGTGTGTGTGCGTGTGTGTGCGGGGCGGTGCGGTGCGTGTGTGTGCGGTGCGGTGCGGTGCGGTGTGTGCGGTGCGGGTGTGCGGTGGCGTGTGTGTGCGGTGTGTGTGTGCGGTGTGTGGCGGTGTGTGTGTGCGGTGTTGTGTGTGCGGTGTTGTGTGTGTGTGTGTGTGTGGTGTGTGTGGTGTGTGT